>QLNU02015360.1:220193067-220222315 GCA_006491805.2 Dysdera silvatica
TTATTTCTTGGGGGTCCGCGAGGGCGAGTGATCTCTGAAGGGGGTCCGCGGTCTAGGAAAGTTAAAGAACCACTGATCTAGAGTTTTAAACCACGCTTTTGCAGGAACAAATTTTCTATTATTAGTTTTAAACTAACCCTGAAAGGCGTTAAAAATGTAAACTATATAGTAGTTTGTTAGAATTTAATTTCAATTAGTTTAAAATATATCGACTTACCGCCATTTTCTACACCACTTTGTTATGTCCAGTTCTTCAAGGAATACTTTTATAAAATTTTCTTGTGGGGAACCCTGTGTTCATAACCTTCTTGAAGTTTTATTATCTCATTTAGTTTTACCTTTGCTTTCAGATTTAAAATATAAAGAACTTGGGAAAATTATATTAGATTTGATTTAGAGTAAACTGCCATTAAAAGGATGAAATCGTATTTTTTAATATGGTTTTCGAATTTAGACTTCAGTTTGCGATTTATTGATATCAACTTACGCTCTACGTTTTCAAATGTTTCGAATATCTCGTGATCGACCCATATAACTGTTAAATCTGTTTCTGTATTTATATCTGTCGTTTTCTACACGCTTCTCTAAAGATTTTATTTTTTGACTAGTTGGTATACAATATTAATCTGTATCTGAGGCCACATGTTTTGTAATAATGACTGATTTAATATTTCGTAATGCCTTTTATACTATATGGATACAAATTCAGTTAAGCAATTCAGAAAAAAAAGAAAAGTAGAAGTTTTTTTTTCAAGACAGAAAAATTTCTAATTTTTCAACTTCTTATCTACATTATTAAAGACTATCGCGTTACGGGTTGCTTGCATAATTTCCGAACTGATGAATTATGCATTCTACGGACGTACAGAATGCAATAATGTAATGCTATGAACAATATCAAAGATTATTCACCAGATACAAAGGATGAATTTGAGCAACAAAGATTTGGCTGCCTTCAGTCATAAAGAGGTTTAAATCAAGGTGAACGAAACAATTTTTACAGTTCAAAACCGGAATTTTATAGAATTTTCAAAACAAACACGAAATTAATGTGTCGTGTAACCGTTTGGCGTAACTTCACAATGAAATACGGATATATCAATCTGAGCAAAACGGCCAAGGTGTTCTGGGTGAACTTGTCAACATGAATAAGATAATAAGAAAGGTAGTTTTTTAACAGAACATATAATGTCTTCTCGTTGCATCCTCGAAATTTTAATTTGTATTTTGTATGCTGGATGAATCCGTGATTATTTCTCAGCTAAAAATAGTTGAGTACCCTCCTTCGAGTTTTGGATACTAATGATGTACTTTTCACCCAACGAATCAGATTATTTTATAATGGCTCTTATATATAACTATACTAATATTATAATGACTCTTATACATAACTATACTAATATTATAATGACTCTTATACATAACTATACCATTATTATAATGACTCTTATACATAACTATACTATGAAGACTCCATACAATCATACTAACATTATAATGACTCTTATACATAACTATACTAATATTATAATGACTCTTATACATAACTATACTAATATTATAATGACTCTTATACAGACGAAACGTTTCGAAGTACCTTCTAATATCAAATGAAGGACCACCAAGGGATTACGAATAGCATGTTTTGAGAAAAGAATTTCTTCAAATTATTAAACACATAAAAATACTGAACTCAACTACACATAAAAATACCAAACTCAACTACACATACTAATAATACACTCTACTGCTCATATAAATAATAAATTATATTACACACGCTGGCGATAATAATAAACTCTCCTACATAAATTAGCATTAGGCTATATTATATATAATAATAATAATAATAACTTCATCAGTGGCTACTTATTGACTTGTCATTTTCAATTTTGAATATATGGTTTTGCATAGGACACTTGAAAATTTTCTCAAAGTTGGATTAATATCCCTATATGAAAGAACATTTTTCTAATAGAAAATATTTGTTATATAACCTTAATGATTAATGGTACATATTTAATAATAATAAATACAATATTAATTAACATGTGAATCATTATCCAAAATCATTACGGTTGTTTTCCTCGATTATCTCCATTCACTGAATTAATGAACAGCATAAAGAAAGGAAATCATTAATTGCTTACCAGTTCGATAAAATTCTCTCTTTTATGACAAAAATGAATATCCTAACAAGCTGTCGTATATGCTGCCTTTGACTAAATGGTCAATGTTGACTACACTACTGAACATTGGCAATCAAGAAAAAAGCAGAAACGAGATGGACTCCCTAAAAGACGCAGGCAAAGCATCCGTATCACTTAGTGAAGAAAAAAAAGCTGTAGGAGTGGAAAAAGGAACTCTTTGATTCGCGTCATCGCTCTAACGAACAAATTGACGCCAACAAAAGAAACCTCGTTATCGCAAAGGTCTATCATTTAGCTACTATTTTGGTAGCTATCACTATTCACATCTCCTGTAGCCATTGGTCAGCTGTGCCAAAAAAGATCCCTTGTTTCTAGCGTTCAGTTCCCAGTGTAGCAAACTATACGGGTCGACAGCCTCAAAGGGTGGGCACTTTATTCTCAGCTATATAGCTACTTTTTGTTGCTTAACCAAACCTAAGAAAAGCAGCAAACCAGCAAGAACAAACAGATCGTTAATTTAATGAGTTACATATCAGCGCAGTTGGAGTCTACTTATGTTACCAATAATAACCTCACCCAACAAGGTAATGTTATGCAGTGCTGGCTAGAATAGTGTGATAGCCAAAAACCATATTTAAATTGGACAGTTCTGAAAAGGTGTTTTTTTTTCTTTAGCCCTCTTCATTCAATAGAACTGCAACAATAACTTTCAGAGGGATTTGTTTAAACTCTACAATCAATATCTATTTGTTTTTTAATACGGCCATATTGCACGTACATTTTTAACTTCATTTCCTAGTAAAAAAATCTCATTTAAGACGTAAAATATTTACGAAATAGAATTTCTTTTCTACATTGTGTGATTGTTTCAGTTGAAGAAACGCTGTTTTAAAATAAGCGTAAAAATCGCAGTTACTGCTTAGGAGTATCATCACATGTTTAAGTTTATGGAGAGAGAGAGAGAAAGAGAGAGAACCCCTTACCACATTTTTCAACCCTGTACCGCTTTTGAAGTTAGACTTTCTGGAACACCTGGACTTTACGAGGTAAAACTATATCGTTAATGACCATAAATCTACCCCTATATTCAGTAATGCGTGGAAGTATCTTTGAACTGCACTCACTAATAACTGCTCCTTTTTAATATTGCCCTTCATTTCTCAGTTTCAAATACATCTTCCGTCAATGGGTCGCGTTTCCGACAGACAGCCAATAGTAGCGTGAAAGGGGAATACTCTGTGAACAACACTTAGATTTCACTCCAATCGATTTCTGACGAAGGACAACCACGTCTGCCCTAAACGTGTCAATATGCTCTACGCAATATCCAAAACTACGTTTTTTAACGTTGAAATAGGATTGACTTTTTGGCACTCCACTTTTAGATATTTCATATTAGAACCTGTGTTTTAGGTACAAAGAAATAAAAAAAAAAACATGCCATGTATACTTAGGCTGAAGTGGAACCATTGATTTGTCCATAACGATATTACTAGCATTTAATATACGGCTTTAACTCTCAGGTTAGGTTCCGGCTTGTAAACTCGCTTATGTTCCGTTTTTGGATTTTTTGAATAAATAAGAATAATAATCTGCTTATAAAAATTCTTGCTTCAAATGTAAACGTGCAAATTATAAATATTTTAACTTGCACAGTTCTATTTACAGTTTCAGTTTAATTTATATAATTCCAGTTTAATTTATATAGTTCTGATTAGAGTTTCGGTTTAACTTATACAGTTCTATTTGTAGTTTCGGTTTAATTTACGCAATTCTATTTGTAGTTTTAATTTAATTTAGTAAATTTTGCTTAAAGTTTTAGATGAATTTACACAGTTTTTAAAAAGTCATTTTTAATGTTTTATGCACAAAAAATTACTTTATGTATATGTTTGCCTTTTTTGAACAATATTCACTGTCACTCTTTATAGCTTCTTGGAATTGGTACCACTCTAAGCAGAAAATTTTCAACTGACGGCAACGTTTCCAGCAACGTTTTAAAAAAAAAATCAGTCAATCAATCCATCTGCGCTCAAGATCATAGCTATACTGCTCACCTGAGTTGCTTAGAGGGAACCTTGGTTCCATGTACTGTTCGCACACAACATCTGGGTATTTAATATTAATATTTAACAATGTAGTTTATCAAAATAAGTGGATAATATATATATATATATATATATATATTTATTTATTTATTTACTTATTTATTCAAAAAATATTCTCAGTAAAGTGTTGAGTAATTTGTACAAATTTCAAACTGCAAAAACGAAGTACGAAAGGTACCAATAACCAACACTATCTGACTATCACTTAAGGAAAATTCACATATATATATATAGGGTAGTCAGGGGCGGATTTAGGGGCGATCGTCCTCCCTCCCCCACCTGAGTGAAAATTTAACATTGAAAAGATACAAGGTAAAGGTCCAATGAGGTATCATTTCCAAAAATCAAGTCATTAATCGCCCCCCTTGAATGACCTCTAAATCCGTCCCTAAGGATAGTCTAAAAGAAACTTCTTCTATTTACGAAGCTTTTTAGCGTTCGCAATTTTTGAAGCATTCGCGATGAAATTCTAGATTTAGACTATAAAATGTATAGGCTCTAGAGGTATATTGGTAAAAAGTACTTGTGCCTTCGGGGTTACGATTAGAGGACAAAAAAAAATGGTAATTTCCTATATGGCAACATTGGTTTGTTTTTTCACTCAATGCACATAGCATGTGCAGAAACCATGAAAACCATTAAGCTGTATTTTTTATACTATTTTTTAAACTGCAGCTTTTGGCCTAAAGAATCAAACCTCGAGCTATGGTGTGCAAAGCGGAAAAAAAGAAACCGGTGAACGTTGCATTGGAGATAATGGAGGAAATCCAGCAGTATCGTTGAACGTTTGCCCTTTTACTGGCCACTGTAATCCGGCCTATAGTTTTCTAGATCCAAAAAGTTCAGATTAAAAAATGTACTGTGGTACTGTGGCAACTGTGGTTTTATGGCTGGTGACCATGTTGATGATACAGTGAGATAAAAATACTGTGTTACCATTGGAAATTTACGACATTCATGAGCTCTAACCGCGAGAGCATAAGTGTTTTTTACTCATATACAGCTGGAGACAATTTTTTAGATATCTAAATCCAGAATTTCATCTCACTGCTTCAAAAATTGCGGTCGCTAGAATTTCGTGAGTAGCAGAAGTTTCTTTTGGGACACACTGTATATAGCAACCAGTCATGCATTGCCTTCTGCTTCAAGCGCAAGAGTTTCGTATTACCCTGTGTCAAATATTGTTTACAAGCGGAACACCTCGTTTAACAAAGATTAGGCAAATGATAGTTATATCATCCAAAGAAAAAGCACCGGATTTGCGTGTATAAACCAGTATATATAACACCCATTTCTCTTTTTTTTTTCCGACTCCCCGTACCAATTGCCTGACGAAGCTCATTTCGGTGACACTGTCTTCATCGAAGGATTACGAAACGAAGCATTCAAACGGGAGGGGAAAAAAAGATTAAAGCTGTAATGGCTTCAAAACAAATGATATACCACGTGTAATTAATGTCAAACAGCGTGGCCGAGATACTGCGTATTTTTTAAATACGAAATCAAGGTTTTTCCCTCTATACAATATCAGCTGTAAACTGTAACCATATGCTTAGAATTGAAATGGCTGATTTAAGAGCATTAGTGAATGTTCTTGGTGGACTTAAAAACAAAATCAAGAAAATGGGTGCCAGCTAAACCAACTTCCTTCGGCTATTGTGAAAAAAAAAATAATAATCAGGTCTGGTCATTGCCTTCTTCTGATGGTTTCAAAATGACATTGTTTTATTTTAAAGCCTTCTTTCCGCACGAGAAAGGAGATGCATATTTGATATGATAAGGGGTTTTCGCGCATACTTCACCGAGGCGTTATACGATATTAATAGGTATTGTTATCAAAACTGCTATGAATATAAATTGCTCACTCTGAATAAATAGGTAACAAAATAAGATTAACCTATTTAAGGGAGTTGAGCGTTATCATTGAAATTTATAAAGTAAATGACATCAGAAACAAAAACAAATCTGATGTCTTTTCAGGAAATTGATCGAAACTATTTAATTATTTTAAAATTAAAAATACCTGAATTATGGCCCATTAAAATTAAAGCTTTCCGTCAATCTGAAATGTTATCTTTTAAAAAATAAATCGCGCTGTATATTTTTTAAGCCTGTTGTATTAATTTTACTGGATATATATATATATATAAAATTACTAAAATATACAGTAAAACCTCTAAATAACGGGCACCTCGGGATTTGAGTAATTTTTTTTAGCTTTATTTTAGGCCAAAAAAAATGAAGTTTACAACAAATGGCTATAAAATATATATGAACATATAGATATATTCCCAAAACATGAAGTATTACATCTCTAATATTAGCTATTATCATAACATCTGTTTAAAAAAGTAACATACAAAGAGATACAGGAAACAAAAATATAATTGTAAAAAAAAAGGGCTTCAACAATTTGCCTGGGCAGCAATGAAAAAAGGACCAAAGATCTGACAAAGCCTATGCTGCACAGATGCAAATGACAAGGCACAACAGAGAACGCAAATAGTTGATCAAATAAAAAACATCTATTGGTGAATGAAGTGAATGCGCAATAATTTTTTAAATATGGGCAGTGAATTGCACATCTGTAAATCGTTAGGTAGTGTGTTCTACACTCAGGGCCAGGCGCTATAATGCGTTGAAGCTCAAAATTTGTTCAAGCAGGGTTTAATGTCAGTTTTCCTAAAAATTGTGTGGTATCCTTGGTCGTCATCAACTTAGAGTTTTCAAAATTATTGGGGGGGGGGGGCAAAGCACATTTTATGTACATTTATACATTACAGTATATGTAAAATCGCAATTTATTTCAGATTATTGGGGGCTCGGGCCCCACAGGCCCCATATAACTCTACGCCTCTGGTGGTCATATAGATCAAAAACGGAGGTGTCAAGTGCAATATTATTTTTAACACGGTTGTACATAAAAATGACAATTTTGTACTTTAATAATTCATCCAAAGTGATGTGTCCACTATTCGGGAGTGTTAGGAAATAGCAAACATTGGGACTTAGAACTGATAAATGTCAGCTAAATAGAGGTCTTTGCTATTCCAGAATATCCATTAAGGAGGTTTTACTGTAATTAAGTATAATGAATATGCTAGTTTATTTTTAAATAAATAAAATAAAGGTCATTTTATCATTATATATCAATTGATACATCAGGGGCGGTTTCGGTCCTCTCAAAGGGCCTATATCTTGGATTTTCGGAGGGCACAAGCCCTTGCCTATTCAGAGGCGCGAGTCCTATCGCCCATGAGGTTGTGCAGGCCCGAGGGCTGGTGGGCCGGTGGCCCGGTCTGCCTCTGAATTGATATTGACAAAATAATTGAAATCAGTCTTTACTTTTTCTTATAATCTTGACACACGGACCCCATTAATAAATGATATATATTGTTTTTATATTACATATATAGTATTACTAGGATACAAAGGTACTTGCATATACTCCAGACCCTTTACATATTATTATATACCAGCTAAAAAAATAAAAACTTACATATATCTATTAGATTGGTATAGATGATATATGTGTGATTCCATCATTAATATCAATAATATTCATATATATTAAATAATTTTGAACGTAAATAAATAAAATGTAATTAAAATAGGTATCGATTAACTGCATGTTATTCTGTAGTATCTCAGCTGGGTGTGTGTCGACAAATTTTTCATAAACATTAATAACATTTCATGGTGATGATGTATGTATATGTAGAAACTGAATATAATATTAGTATAAAAAACATGGTTATATACGTTATGCATGCAACCAGGGGTGGACTGGGTCGCCAGCCAACCGGCCCCTGGCAGGTGTGCCCTTCGTTAATCCCAAGTATGCGTCCTTTGAGAGGACCCAGTCCTCCCCTGCATGCAGCGAGCTTTTCGTAAGAGTGTTCGTATAAATGTTTTTTTTAATAATTTTGGCTATAATAGTCACTTTATTTTCGTTTATCAATGTTCCCAAGATGAATATTCCTTACGTTTAAGTTTTGAAAACATAAATGTGTCTCATGATTTACGGTGTCCCTGCTAGTCTGATCACTGACTTCGGTCCCACTGGGCTGAAGTCGACTCCGAGGAGTCGAATACTGGAGTCGACACCAACTTGATTGCGCGTAAATGTAATTTGGAGGTCACACTAAGACGTCGGTTCCGTGTTATATTTTCTACAGAGCAGTCTTGGGACTGGAAATATAACCAGCATCAAAACAATTTGCATGGCTCTTTTGACTTTACGAAATACTCTAGCTGGCATTTACATCATTTAGTATTTAGTTTTTATTATATAGTAGTATCATACAGCATATTAATTTTTATTTTATTTTCATCTAGTATCTAGCATTTTGACATTTTGAAAATCTAATCCGAAGTCCCATACTGACGTCACACGTGCATATTTTTCCACTGCTATTCAGCAACTCTGTGGTAGTACGCTTAGCATGCAGTAAACTTAGGACGCAAAAGAATATTTAAAATCAAACACAAATGGTATCTTTATCTCCGAATAGGATTCCATACCGAAATTTTTTTTACATTATTACTGAATGAATGAATGAGTGTTTCCTGGCATAAAGGCAACACAGGTCATGCTGCGCTAATATATTATTAGTTGTTTACTTTGGAAACCAAAATATTTTTCTTACAGTGATTTGCTGTTCCATTCAGTGCCGTATTTCCCAATAGGCTATACTAGGCTATAGACTAGGGCGGCAAAATTTTGTGTATTGAGTCTGATAGAACAAAATCAATACCAGACGATGATATAATCAGATGCTTAGAAGAAAGCTAGACGTCATGCTTTCTATTTAAATACCAGTATTCGATGTGCTTTTATTTTTTTGTTAAAATTAAAATTTATTTCAATAAAATTGAATTTGATTTATTATATACCAAAAAGAAATAATACTTCAATATAAGTTAATATTGTTTAATGTTTATGTTTCAATTTATGAGTTTGTTTTTCAACATATTTATTGTCAATATAAACTTTTGTAGCGTATATTGAATGTAACAATTTTTATGTTCCTATCACTAATTAGGGGAGGCTAACGGGTAGGAAGGGGCAAAAACAATAGCACTGAGGCTGCAAAAATAGCCTAGGGGCGGCAAAATGGTAAATCCGCCCATGGTTTCATTGAATATATAAAATGTACGCTTTAATCGAAAGAAAAAAAGTAAGTTTAAGCAGCACTGGGCGGGGTAAAAACCTTGGAGGGTGACTTTATAGAGACTCGTTTGTAACTCCACATTGGTAAAAGTCGAGGATGGTCGATAGAGTTAAAAGCGCTGTTCTACAACACAGGATACTCAAGTTTAATTCCTAATGTGCACTTCGGTAGACATAAATATGATTTCCGCGGTGGAATAGGCCTGCCAATGTTTGGATGACTCCTTAAACCGTGGGTCCTCTAAGAATGAGACTAAATAAACTTACACAGTAAAAAAATTGATATCAAATTGGCAGAGAAGCCTACAAAATGAGCCAAGGTTTTGCATGTGCCAGTGCCAACGGATTTTTTTTTTTATCCTTTAAACAAAAGTTCGTAATTGTTTGCTCAGTGTGTATACTACAGCGGTACAATATAATTTCAATCAGAGTTATAATCCTATTTTTTTTTCTCATTTTGTTAGCCTCAATACTAATTTTACAATCCGCTCTTTTCAAAGCTTGAGCTTATAATCCACTTTTTCCTGCCCATCTTGCAAATGGCCGCTCGTTTCTTCGAATAATATGCAATTACTAGGCGATTTATAACACACACACACGTTGTGAGAAAAGGAGAGCAGAAACTTAGTGATTCAAAGTACCTCTGGCGATAAAAAAAATCTTGAAAATTGTATTTTAATGCACCATAATTGATTCAAACTGTAGAAAGTGACCCCAAAAAATGAACCTTGTCTAAAAATACAATCCACACAATTGGCGGAACTAGATGTCTCAGGATATCTTTTGTACCAGCAGTCATGAATTTTCTGCTATTGAATTTGCATCTTCACAGCAACAAAACAAGAAGGGTCATCGTCTGGCATCAAAGCTTGTATTCCAGAAATTCAGACTGAGATACCATGTTCTAAATACAGATACTCTTTCTCGAGTAAAACATAGCCACTAACTCTATTTCATTAACAGGGAGATTACGAGTGGCTATATCCAATAAACAGGCATAAGGTTATTTTAATACTTTGACTTTCGTGTATAATAAGGAGTAAATCATATATTATTTATTCTATTAAATAACATAATTATATATTATTTATTCTATTCGAAAATATTACTCATATTTATAAGTCTCTAATTTAGATATCATAATTTTCATTGTAGCGTAATAGAGAAATATCCCTTTTGCCTGTAACATTTTATAAGCATGTTAGTATTATAAGAGAGGTAAGATTTTCAAGTATGTTAGTCTTATAAAAGAGGTAAGACTTACATGTGTCTTACCTCTTCATACTATAAGATAGTCAAAAGCCGGTCCATGGAGCCGTGTACTTTGTATAGAACGATTTTATGCTGGACTCTTTAAACGTGTTTAAATATAAAAATGAATCGTAAAGCACAGAAGTTGTTGAGTTTAGAAAAAATGGGCTAGACATTCTAAACAATGGGGATTATGCGAAGTTTAATAAAACAAAAATGGCTATAAAATCTGAGATTGGAAAAGTATTCTATCGACGATTTCAAAAAGTCGAGAAAAATCGGAACTCCTATGAAGTTAATCAGTTTAGGTGTATTATAATGCGTACATATATAAACTGAAACAAAGGATTTTTGAATCATCTACTGTGCATAATATGAACTTTAAAGGTACGTTTATACTATTTTTTTAAAGATATTATTACTCTTTTCAGGAATAACACAATTACCAAACAGTGGTCAACACACAAGGCCACTGGGGCAAGTTTTTTGTGATTTTTAACTATAATACTATTTTTATTTTACAAAATTTGGTATTGTTATTTTTATTTATTTTTATGAAAATGTGTATATGGAATAACATACTACTTATAATAATAACAATAATAATAAAATATAATAACGACAAACCATGTATATGGCAAACCAGAGATGGAAGAAACAACTTTGTAATACACGATCCCATTCTTTCCAAATAACGTGGGCTACTTTTAACACGAACAGGTTTTTTATCTTACCTTTGGTGTTCGCGTTAACGAGGTTTGACTGTACATTTCATTTAAGTTTTCTTTGTGGACTCTGGGGTGGGGGGATTATTTGAACGCAGCTCCATTTTTTACCCAAATAGGGGCCTCCACCAAAACCTATCAACCTAAAGTTGTTCGTTCAGTGGCTGGGCTGTTACTTTTTTAGTCGCGTTCCGACTCTTTTTCAACACCTTCAACCATCGGCTGGCATTATTACCACGGGAGAGAGAGAGGCCTCAACAGCAAGGTCAGTGGAGCGGCAAAATCAGAAACCGGACTGAAGGCCGACGACCGCTCCATTCTGTGCGACTATCGTAATTATAGCAAACTAACAGAAAGCTATACATGAAGATAAATGCTATTTTACCTAGATATTGCTATTTACTACAAGTATTTGATTTCATAATGAAAAAGGCGAGCCTTCGTTAATGATAGAAACCTGTTCATAGGAAAATATATTATGCTATCTCTGCTTTCTAGGTGTGAAACCTTGCTCGTATTCCAGATCTAGTCTTATAAAGAAACCCACTCTTTAATCAGTGTGTATCTGCATATTCTGAGTTTACGACTTCTAAAGACCAAATTAATTTACCTGGAATACTGCTGATTGCCGACTGACAGACCAGACAATGCGTTAGAATACACAAAGGACGACCTAGGTTTGATCCTACGAGCTGATCGCAAACCCTATTAGGAATACTAGGTTAGTTTGCTTATATATTTAAAACCAGCGTGTTTCCGTTGCAAAACAATAATATATGAAAAATCCATGCATCGTATGACCCAGAAATTACTTTCACAAAGACCTTAAGCAAACAATTCTGTATTCTCTCTGTCAACAAACCACTCGGCAAAATGAATAGGTCCAGTTATGTTTGCCGAAAGAACATTGGTCATTGACTTAGGTATTGTGTGAATTTAGTTTCTCTTTCCGCGCTCTACGTACTGTAAAAAATCGTTTGTTTAACGGTAGGTGAACTGAAACAACGAACTGGAGAAATGTATAGGGACAATCTACTAATTATAAGTAATCTTAATAGGTAATCTTAGAATATTCATAGTATTTCAAAAAGTTAAATAATTTTTTAATCTACAATTCTAATTTATATTTGCGCATTATCACCACCGATCATAAATACAATATCGCAAGGGTCTACCAAATAAAATATAAACACTCAAGTTATACTTAAAATATAACTACACGGTATTGGAGTTTTCTTTAAGAATATAAAAGATGACTCTATACAAGTTATTACAGCAGTCTATATCAAAAATGGAAATTTAAACCAGAAATATTAAAAGTCGGAAATTAAGAGTTTGCATAAATAGTTTTTCATTAACCATTTAAATTAATCCTAGTCATTGTACTGTCATGGGAAGGTAAAAATACTAGTTTCGTATTCTGTGATTATAGGATTAAAATATGCCGCATTAGGCCCTCGCACCATGGTGGTTGACTATGAAATCTCAAGTTTTCAAATCGGAGTTCGAATCCAGCTTAAGGTGTGGTTGGATGGATATAGAGTCCTCCGATTCACTTGAGTTAATCAGCTCAATCTCGAATTGCCCTATAATCGATCTTATAAGATAGAATAGAAACATAATGCCCTCTCTTTGAATTTACGTTGAGTAAATGCAGCGTTAAATACATGTATTGAATGGATTAGTATTCGATCAATGAATTCTCTACAAATCTATATTTGTATTATTTTTTTCTTCGTTTAATCTCTAAGGGGCGTAAGGCCTTCACAAAAAATCGCCATATGTCCAGAGGCGGATATATGATTTTGCCGCCTCTAGGCTTTGACATATTTTGCAGCTTAATTTTACCAAACGTAGCTAGAGGCATAACAGAGATTTTGACGCTTTTGTCAAATTCTTAATTTGACGCTGCTGACGGTTATTTCAAATTTGTCTTTTTCGCAAGCATTCTCGAATTTTATACCTTTTGAGACTCTCTCAAGGCAGCACTCGTGGCAGCTCTCCCTTTGCCAATGCCTACTTACGCCTCTGACCAATTCAAAATTAGTAATTCAAGTGGCCACCAAAAACTTCATCCCCGCTTCTGCAAACTTCTGGCGGCAAAATTTTCGTCGAAAATTTGTCGCCGTACGCTTCAGCCTACTTAGCCTATTCGTGAATACGCCATCGCATGCGCATTGTTTTCCTGCCAATCTCTTGATCTCGGCCCATATTTTGTTCTCTTCTATAATTTCGTCTTCTACTGTTTTTCTCCATGTCTTTCTTGGTCTTTTTCTCTTTTTCCTTAGAGAGGTTCTAGTCTAGAGCTTGTCTACAATTTTTTTCGCTCCCCCACGAATATATATCTTAACTAGCTATAGGTATCTTTTCTTTGTTCTTTTATTTCTGATACAGCTTTTCGGCTAAAAATAATCTAAAGGTCTATAATATTTGCCTCTTTTTGGCCAGAAGGTATTCAATTTTAATATAAATACACGTATATCTATCTTTTTTCACCTAAAATGAAATTTAGCTAACAATAAATGAAATTTAGCTAACAATATAGCTAAAAATATATTTAGTTAAATTCTGACCGCGTCCATAAGAAAAAATATTCAATGATACAGAATTAAAAAAAAAATTCATTTTATTTATTAATTCAATCTTGTAGTTTTTTCGCTTTTAGGTAAATAAATATAACTTACGTGACATTCGGATTGTAAAACAATAAATCAACAGCAATCGAAATATTGTATTTGAAATGCGCAATTGCTAAATTTTATTAAATTAATTTCCGTTTTAAACCACTCCATATAAAAATTCAAATTTTTCCTTACAACTCTTTTACACCTTAAAAAGAACACTGGGTTACATTCAGGACGTTTGAACGCTTAAA
Source organism: Dysdera silvatica (assembly GCA_006491805.2). NCBI lineage: Eukaryota > Metazoa > Arthropoda > Arachnida > Araneae > Dysderidae > Dysdera > Dysdera silvatica. The sequence continues at coordinate 220,207,350 of QLNU02015360.1, forward strand.
GAAAAAGATATCATCTCTCCCATCTGTGTTCTTTTCACTCCACACCCACTTCTTCGGAATATATACATTTACCTTTTTTATGCTTTTGCGCGAGTAACCGGTTTTCCATGCTTCGTAAACATTAGCACATCGTACATTCTTATAGTTCTCTCTCTCTGTTATCACCCTGATCTCCATGTGATACAGTGCAGAGGTTATGCTATATAGTAACAGAAAGAGTAATGATGTTGTAGCGTCGTACGGCAGGTCATAAAATCATCAGTGATTCGGAAGGACACCCCCCACAATACAGTTTTTAGAATAGTCCATCATAATCTTACTGATAACATCCTGTTAGGCAAGGTTTCGCTACGTACAGTGTCACTCAGGCGCATCCCGTTACTGGGACTGGATTTGGTGGGATTAAAATTGGCACATCGACACGTCTTATGATCCACATCGCTTCAGAAACGATTAACGATATAATAAAACACATGTGATTTTGGAAAATCTTACTAAAATGTTGTGCTCCACAGTAGTAAGCGGTGTAGAAAATGGGGCTCAACAACCAAGCCCCCCCATTGTGTATGAAAGTACACTGTTCACCTAACAACGAATCACTTTATCTTTTAAAGTTGCTTGATTCCCATAACTTTTGAATTGTTACGCCTCTGCTTGATAATTTATAGGAATGTTTAGCGATAGTTGCTTCCTTTCATAAACCCTCAATTCATAAAATTTCCTACTGACGCTCTGTACCAGACTACTTGTACGACGTGGCCATATTACCATTTGCTAATTGATTGCTCTCAAAATTTCCCCACTAATTAAAATGGTATTTTAGAGTGTATTTTCTAGTAGTAACTTATGTATATAAATTATTAAACCTTTACCTCTAGTCAGTTTTCTTCACAAGGGATTAGATTCTTATCGATATTATTTAAAATAGGGAATGTGTTTATTACTAGAGACTGATAAGATCCCATCATTCGTTTCTCGGCAATCTAGTCCAAATTCAAGATCCTGCAATTTTTTCATACAGAATAAACATGCCATCTAATAAAGAACGATTTGAGATGCATATGCACTTTTTTATCTTTTCAAAAGTAAAACTAATTTCATGCGAGTATATCGGAAATTATCCATTATGATTGCCTCACATGCAAAAGCTCTTCGTAAGTGTTGCATTTCCAATGGGTAGTAGTGTACATCGGCATTCACCACTAAGAGATTACTACTACTATGAAGTTTTCTGCTCGTAAACAGTTATCAGGAAAGGCGAGATGTGCCTCAGTGCTACTACATTTCACGGTTGACTTGGCGTAACAAATCTTTCGACATGCATCAGCACATCCTGAGGAATAATATTTAAATGATGGATTTCAATATATGAGATCAGTCATCTGCGAAGGATACATCTAGGGGAAACGGTCAACAGGTACTGACCACCGGAAAAAATAAACTAGACCAAGCAAAAAGGAAAAGCCTATCATAAACACTTTTTTCTGTCCCAAAGTAAATGCCTATTTTTGTGGTTTTCGTCCATGCAACAGCGAACATGAATGCACAAAACAAACTTACATGACGCATATGAACGGGGAGGGTCAGGCGATTCCTCTTATATTTGGTGACGTTTATTGCACGTCAAAATCGACCTTAGCATTGATGTAGTAAAAACAGGGTAAGCATTGATTGGGTACGACGATATTCTTCCCACAGCAATATATTCAGGTAAATGTATTGCTTTGAAAAAAGAAAATTAGAGAATTTTATACAAAAGGAAATATAATTCACTGCGCCGCTAAAAATAATGATATTACGAGTTAAAACAGTTTATTGTTTCATCATATTGCGGGTTAAAACAGTTTATTGTTTCATAATATTGCGAGTTAAAACAGTTTACTATTGCATAATACTTTGAAATGAGCAGTTTATTATTACATAATATTGTGAGTTAAACCAGCTTATTATTACATAATATTACGAGTTAAAACAACTTATTATTACACAATTTCAAAAATACCAAGTATAGTACCTTCATTCTACAGCTATAGCATATAAGCACATTATTACTCTGCTTGGGTGCAGTAATAACGCACACTAATGTACACTTTGTAGAAATCTTTAAAGTTTAAATATCAACGTATTATAAAATTTCATAATTCTTCAATATATTGATACTGTATATTGTTCATATAACGTATTGTTAATATTCATATATATTGATATCATATGATATTCGTATATATTGATATCATATATTATTCGTATATATTGGTTGGTTGTAGTTTTATGGCGCAAGGACAGCAATGGTCATTCTGTGCCAATCAAGGTGAGATCATACATACATAAAGTATTTGGTATATATTGATATTGTATAATATTCGTATATACTGGTATTATATATGCCAGGTTACACATTAAGTAAAAATTCTAATATTTACAAAATTACGAAAACGAATTTTGATATTTATTAAGGTCAAAAGTTCTTATCATATCCGGTGATGTGGTGACATTAGATGATCACTTACTCGCAAAGAAATAAATGACTCCTCGGCGCCTGGCGGAAGTTGAACCCAAAATCCCTTAATAATCAGTTAAATGCTTTTACCCACTGAACAATAGGTAAGATCACTTGATTGGTTATCAAGAGGTTAAATGTTGGACTCCCGCCGAGAAATCATTTTTACTTTGTGAGTAATTTATCGTCAAATTTTGACATATTTTGAAGACAATATATATATATATAACAACACCAGTAAGTCTAAATTCAAACAGTGGACACAGACAATCTACCTTCATTTTAAACTGGACAAAATATCTTTTAAAGTGACATTGAGAATGAGGAAGAGATGGCTATTAAGGAAAAGAATATGACCCAATAACGTTACACGTGAATGCACCATTCTTGTAGAATCAGAAATTGAAATAACAATAATTTTAACCTTGTGGCATTTCGGGAGAACGTGACTCTCAGACCTAAAGGAAATGTAGCAAATAAAAACTGACCTCACGTAATCGCCTTAAACAACTCAACTGTACAAAACTGTGACATATAATAATGCTATTCTAATCCCATGATTACTAGCGTGCTATGCTAAATACGAGTAGTTGTTACGAAAGTTCACCGCTTGCTGTTTTAATGTTATGACCACAATTTCTGCAGCTATCAGTCATCGTACTTGCTCCCATATAACAGCAACCCTGAGGTGCAGTGGCGTAGTTGCAAAGCGTTTGACTATCGTAAGGTTAGTCCTAGTTTAATTTTAGCAGGTCTTAAGGTTTGCCATATTTTGTACGGATCTGTAGTTCAGCGTTTGATTCATTAAGCGTAAGTCGCCTGGTGCAATATGATCATAGATGCTTCTGCGCCGTAAAACATAAACAAATGACGAAGGAGAGAAGGAAGGGAGAAACCACAGCGAAAGCCTATGCGAAATAAAGGTTTAGTATAGCGAGGGTTTAGATAGCGAGATAAAGGTTTAGTATAGCGAGAGGGGAGATAGCGAGCGTTTAGATAGCGAGATAAAGGTTTAGTATATAGGGTTCTAGAAGTCCGAATGCGGCTAATCCCTCGAATGAAGACCATCCTCTTGTAACAGTAGTTAGGTATTGCAGGCACGACCATGATCTACCAAATGAGATAGCACCCCTGGTGGCGAATTAGCAAAGTTAAAATTTTATTTCGAAAACGATATCAGATAGGGAAATATTTTCAATCAAAAAGCTAGAAGTGCAACCCTTCAGTTAAGGTCAGAAAGCAGATATACGGCTTTCTGCAATATAATAGATTTAATTTATTCCTTTTCTTGAGAGCTGGAATGTTGTGACAATACACCACACAAAGAAAAAGTCCCAAGTGGGCCCACGATGAATATAACAGGTTTGAGGACCTCAGATCGATTCAACATAACACCAACAACACAATTCAAATATCAGACTATTTTCCACATATTTCAACCCTCACCCTTACCGCTAAAGATCACACATATGTAATGCACTTCTTATGTGAGTTGTTTTTATAATTTGTCTTTAATTGATTTTTTTTTTAATTTTCGATAAATTGTTAGACATTACTGACTATCCAGTATCTTTTAAGCTTTTTTTTTAAATTTTACTATATTATTTAACCGCTTTAGTTTATCTGGTATTCCATTCTAATATTTAGGTCCTATGTAATTTATGTTGCATCTTCCCATTTCTGTTCTTATTTTTGGGTACACAATCGTTATACTTTCAACAACATCTACTTCTTATCTTTTTCGTTTAATTGAATTTTTATAAGATCTGTATGTTTATTTCTCTCATCCTTTCAAACATTTTTTAATTATATACAGTTCAAGAATCAATTTGCAATATATTAGAATTCATTAAAAAATTCTTTAAGTCTATTCTATTATCTCTATTAATCAGTTTGATTGATTTATTTTGCAAATTTTTTATAATATCATTGTTAACAATACCCAAGTTACACGAAGCGCAGTTACAATATACTAGATAGTAAATAATCAGAGAATTATAGAATGCATTATTTATTTTTGGGGATAGATTTTTATTTATCCGTCTTAGAATTCCTATACCTTTACATATCTTTTTCGTTATTTTGTTTATATGACCATTCCAATTTAATTTATTTGTAAGTTGAACTCCTAACGTACACGTACTGCCAAAAAGTGAGGTGTTCCGGAAGTTTCAGTGCATCACTTTCAGTCAAAGCTTTCTGGTGTTTTAGACGTTGAGTTGAAGTTCTTATAGTAGAGAAACCATGATTTTTCTTCTATTTTAATTTTAACACGTATATACACTTTATACTGTTTTTCGCTATCAACATAGTAGTTAAGTAATGTGTAATTAAACGCGTTTTTCGATAAATATTGTAGTTTCGATACACGTTTTCAATGAAAACTGGATTTCCTAATTATCCAAAGTTTCGCTTATCCAAAATCTGGTCAACCCCTTTTATTTCGAGTAATCGGGATTCTTCCGAAATAAATCGCGTTATAATAAATAATTCGTCAAAAATTCGCTTCCTACGAATAGTGTTTCCGTATTTATAATATTTGAAAATTTCATTATATAAAAAAAAAACCAAGCGATATATGAGAAATTATTTGTATTTATCAAATGAAAAATAAACGTTCTTCTACTCAGGGGGTAATCAAACTTTACGCTGAAGTCATGGATCCCCTTTGGTACATCTTGAAACCTTTGGACCCTTTGGTAGTCTGAGGACTCCATTCTCAGAGTAAACGATGTTTCGAGATGCCTGCAACATCTGTAATACACACTGAGTAAAATTAGATTGCAACACATAAATCTTTTGTTTGATTTACTTAAAAACTTGAATGTAAAACTCCCAAGGGACGTCTGCAACTGATTAGTGTTCCTCCGCAATCCCGTAGACAATCAGTTTTCCAAATTGTTCATTCACCGAAACACTGGACGGGTTTGTTCGTTTATGATAAATGGACAAAATCATTCATTCATTCGTTCATTGAGCGATTTGGAACACCTGTACCGCATTCGTTCATTGAGCGATTTGGAACACCTGTACCGCAGACACCCTAGCGGATGTAAGAAAATATCTGGCGAGTTGTAATTTAGACCTTTCATGCATCTCTATTGAAGGACTTCTTTGGGAAAAGTCAAATTTTAACAAAAACCTGTTCCTGGAGGACGATTAAGTTGTTCTTAACAGCCAGAATCCGCCCTCGCAATTAATATAACCAGCTGACGGACTTTGAGAGAGACTTGAGATGGCTTTCAAGATTCTGAGTGGAATTCGACATATAGAGGAATGTGTCGCTCGGGACAACACTACCATCCATCAACATGTCTAGAAATAGTTGAGAAATGGCTTACAAATCCATATAGTAAGGGATGAGCCACGGAGGGTGACTGATCAGCTTTATGATCGTATTATTGGCCAATGTCCAACTGCCCTGCAGCCACCCTATATACGTCAGATAAGCGATAATACCTGACATCAATCAAACCGTCATCCTGCAAACAATTTTCAATCGCTTTGCGGTCATACGGATTCATACTCATCGGCCATTGCGCTAATTATAATCAAATGAACTACGTTTGGATCGATGCCATTCTCGAGTAACCTAGGATTCAGAATGGCATCAAGTCGTCTTCAGTGACGAATCCGCTTTTATTCAGTCTCCGACGATGGCCGGATATTCATGTGGTGAACGGAAAAATTCAGCCAACTGTAGGACTCACAGCTTGAACACGGGCCTTTATGGTCCGGAGATCGATCAGCTTTAGTCCTTTCGCGGAAAATAACTGGCTTTTCGTGCGCGAAAAACCAGTTATGAAATGATGCCCTTCCCTCTACTGCAATGGAACAACCCGTTTGTGACGTCAGCTCCCTTGAATTCTAACGGGATTGGTGTACAATTTTCCGCGAACGGGCCATATATATGTAACCAGTCCAATCTGGTACGTATTTCAGGCCAATTTAAAAGCTTGTTGATATGTTGATGACATCTTGTCAACTGTAACACTCCCATTCGAAACTGGTATAGGCAATGCCTTATTTCGACATCATCACGTCCATCCACATACGACAAACATCTTACAAGAATATCTACAAAATTCTATCATGGCCTGCCAAATCCCCAGATTTATCCCCAATGGAAAGTGTCTAGGACGTCATCCATGGATTCAAACACAGCCACCGCAGACAACAGCAAATCTTTTTCAATAGGTTGAGCAAGCATGGAGAACATTGTATATGATATCTGTACGATTCAATGCCACAACCTGTAGGGAAATACATCAATAACAAAGAAAAAGCCACTCCATACTACAGTATGACAATATTTTTTTACCTATAAATGTGTTCTTCTACTCTGGAAATGGTATCGTGTCTTACACACTATTTCACCAGTCCTATTCCTAAGTTGCACAAATAAATTGCAGAACCCCTTCTTTGTACAGCAGTTTCGATTTAATCAGTGTAATATAAAAGTAAATCTACTTTCTTAATGAATGACTAAATCCCATCATATTGCTAATATATAATTGTTCTTTGTTCCTTACACTCCTAAGTTAAGAAACTATTAAATTTCAGTTGGAGGTTAGTGAAAATGAGCATTTAATTGTACCAGTGAAAGTTCAAGAACTCTTCGAAAACAATCCGTCATTGTGGACGTGTTTACGAACAACAGGTTCACAGGCCCTAGCTTTAATGGATCCACTTCTTCTGTCTGGACTAGATTGAGTATTTTAGAGTTTTATTGTTTTAAGGCACTACTCATGGTCATCTTAGAAAAGACCGTTGATTTGACGTGACATTTAATCCACTGTGCATTTCCTGCCCCATCTAAGGCTAAACACTCGGTTCTGCGTGGTGAAATTGTGAATTTAGAGACTATACCACAAAGGAGCAGCAAAGTAGCCAATCTTTTTCCTCAGAATTTTCCCCGAGAATAACGAAGAAAAGAATCTAACACACGCATCCATTTATGTAATTTCTGCAGCAAATAAGAATTAATTTACGCTGTTTGTCTGAACTTGAAATTGTACGTTTATGATTACTAATCTACAAACCTTATAGAAATGCTTGTGCTATACCTCACTTCAATTGATTTCAAAGTTCATTTGCCAAATTTAAAATCCATTAATTCCCATCTTCAGGGAGTGAATATGCAATAAAAAACAAAGATATAGTTTGTCTTAATTGCTGATACACACACATATATATAGCAAAATTGTAGTATGATTGTGACATGTAGTACCTTCTAATGTAATATACATAAATACACTACACTTAAGCATATATTAATTTAGACAAAGTTAAAGTAGAAAAGTAATATAACACTAGGTAGTCAAACCAAGTAAATTAAAGTAGTAGAAACAGCTTAGAATAAAAACTGAAATTGTAGTAGTAAAAGTGAAGAGGAGTAAAAGATTAAACAATACCAAGAATTTTGTTCTTCATCAGGACCGAACAAATTCATTTTAATATATATATATATGTGCGCACCTGAAATGCCAAAAAATGGTAACACATACCTAGTATCGCCCTCTCGCACACGAACGCAACATGACGGCATAGACTCGGCTAATGTCTGAAGGTATCCTGGAGACAATTCACACCAGGAATCCTGCAGGGCAGTCCATAACCATGGAGGCGAGGTGGAGATCTTTTCGAATGGCATTGCAGGCCATCCCAGATATGCTCGATAATGTTCATGTCTGGCGATTTAGGTGGCCAATGGAAGTGTCTAAAGTCAGAAGAGTGTTCCTGGAGCCACTCGGTAGCAACTCTCGATGTGTGGGGTGTCGCATTATCATGCTGAAATTGTCCAAGTCCGTCGGAATGCACAATGGACATGAATGGGTGTAGGTGATATTGTCACAGTTGTTTCTAGACGTATCAAGAGTACCATATCATGAAAAACTGCACACGCCCCATACCATCACAGAAGCTCCACCAGCTTGAACAGTCCCCTGTTGACATGTAGGGTCCATGGATTCATGAGGTTGTCTCCATACCCGTACACGTCCATCCGCCTGATGCAATTGGAAACGAGACTCGTCAGACCAGGCAACGTGTTTCCAGTCATCAACAGTCCAATGGCGGTGTTGGCGGACCCAGACGAGGCGTAAAGCTTTGTGCCGTGCAGTCAACAATGGTACACGAGTGGGCCTTCGGCTCCGAAAGCCCATATCAATGATGGTTCGTTGAACAGTTCGCACGCTGACACTTGTTGATGCCCCAGCATTGAAATCCGCGGCAATTTGAGGAAGTGTTGCACGTCTATCTCGTTTAACGATTCTCGTCAGTCGTCGAAGGTCCCGTTCTTTCAAGGTCTTTTTCCGGCCGCACCGCTGTCGGAGATTTGATGTTTTACCGGATTCCTGATATTCACGGTATATCCGTGAAATGGTCGTACGCGAAAATCCAAATTTTGTCGCTATCTCGGAGATGCTATGTCCCATCTCTCTTGTGCCGACTATAACGCCACGTTCAAAATCACTTAAATCTTGATAACCTGCCATTGTAGCGGCAAGATTCGATTTAACAGCATTTCCAGACATCTCTTGTCTTATATAGGCGCTGCCGACCGCATCGCGTTACGCTGATTGGTTGCAAAGCTCCGTTATTTGCATACGCACGCCTGTACCGGTTTTTCTGGCACTTCAGTGTATGTATAAATAATTTTATTAAATGTTACATATTTGGACTGACAATGTGGATATGTTTAAAATGCAGGTACAGTAATTTCTCTCAATAAGGTGGTTCCGATTACCGTATTCTTCCGCTTAACGACACTTTTCCTCCTTCCTTTGGAAGTCTTTAATGAGAGAGTTTACTATATTTTCCCAAACTATATAAAATATTTAAATAAAACACCAAATTTTAGTACTGCTTTTCAAAGCTTGAAATTTAAAAAAAAAGGATCTTATTTTTACGAAATTCACTACAAAGTGTTCCTTTAAATGTTAGTTAATACGTTATTATTTATAATATTAATATAATATGACACAGAAGTTAAATTAAAAAAAAATATTTTCTAAATAAAATATTGGTAAGCTGTAACATAGTTTTATCCATGTTTCTTTTTTCGTTATATTTGCAAATTCTGCGCCCAATTTCCAAAAAATTACTGTAACAGAAGTTTCGTAAGAGTGTATGTGTGTGCGTTAAAATTAAATATAGGTTGGCATCTTGCTGTCTAAAATTTCAAAACTCAAGCTTATTGAGGTCAGTTGTCCTCGAAAAAAAGCTAAAAACCATTTCACCTGCGTTTTTTAACTGAAAATGAAAACCATTAATTGTTTTCAAAATATCCAGAGGGTTTCTTTTTTCATCTAATTGCTTTTCTCATGATCTCGATCTTCGAAATTATGAAAAAGAAATACATTGACCTATATTTATTGCTCTAAATGCCAAATTCGTTTTCTCTAAAGCTGAGCATCTTCGCCCGAAGGGAAGACGTATTCCAGGAGGATATTGATCGTCTTGTGTCATTTGCAGATTTCACTTTACAATTTCGTAAGGCCACAGAGTTACTTAATATTATATAAAAATGTAGCAGCACACTTCATATAGAGAGGCAAAAGGATTTCTTGAAATGACAGGAATTTTACATTTGAGGTCGTCCAAAATAAACTTTGGAGAAAATGGTTTTCGACCTAACTCTCCAAGGAGTAGAATAAAGTTCAAAGCTGCAAAATGAAAAGCTACAAAGATATTCTCTGAAAATAAACTAGTGAGAAAAGTTGCAATTATATTACAAATTTTACGCTTCTTTTTGCTTCCATGTATAATCGTATTTTCCGTTCTTTGAATGTAGATATGGCGCTCACGAGAATGCTGTAGGGCACAAGAAATGGACAATAAAATTCCAAGTTAGTTTTTCCCAGGAAGTATAATCTATTTCTGCTAATAAGCGTGACATGCTTTAAAATAACTTGTTTAGAACGTCGAGAGAATTTTTCGTTTCCCTATCCTTAAGTCAACGTCCAGACTTATAAAAAAGCGAAAAAGCCATGAACTCTTCCCGGAAGGCTGGTTTCTTTCATAACGTTTTCCGTAGGGCGTTATTTAGAAGACGATGTCATTTCAGAGTGTTCTTGAACTTGGGGGAAAGAAAAAGAGACCTTTGTTTGCCACTTTCAATGGACTAGTTCAAAACGTTGTTTCTCAGGGGTGTTGATGATGGTTTTTATTTGATTATGGGAGCATGTTGTGGAAATTTATTTCATGTCGTGGGTCAATAGTCGCATTGCTTTCCCAGCATGCTCAACTGCAAAACCAAATTCGAATCAACCTGCTGCGAATTGACAAGAAATGCAATCTGTAGATTTTCCCTGCAATTTCTGCCTATCCATCCGCATGACTAATAACACAGAAAAAAATTAAATTTCTCTTTCTTAAACGCCAACTGTGGTCTAGACAACTTTGACGCAGAAGCTACCAAGAGAACCATTTTTCTCTCTGACGGAAATCAAAAAATTTCTCTCCGATTTGATTGATGGAAATAAGCAAGAAAATTTTATTTCCAACTGCGCTGCTTTTCTCTTCTCTCCTGTTTTCCCCTTTTCGCACGATATAGGTTCACCAAAGGAGTAGGGGTCAACGTTAGCTTAAAGAAAATGTTTAAGAACTGGTCTGAATTTGGGTCGAAAGTTCTCTTAGCTGATTAATGCAAAAACAACAGATTTGTTAAATGGGTTGTGCGCGACTTGCTTGTCAATGAATTTGCTTGTAGACGCTTCCTATTGTGCTTTATATAAGAATCCTTTGTTGGTAAAAAAAATCAGCATTCTGAAATGGCGTATGTTATCTGTGTATCCATGCGAACGACCTCTGAAATGTATCAACAATAGTGGGACACGGTACGATGTAAGACAGGATATAAAATTATATGACATAATATATGACAAAAGCCAATGTCTTAGGATTCGTTAATTATATAACTTCCAACACATTCTTAATTAACTCCTCCAAAACTGTCATTATCTGGTGATACTTTAAGATGATGCGACTCTAAAGAGAAATGACCTAAATATGAGGGCAATGCTCTTTCTAATTAAAAGATAATGTAACTTCACTCTCTTTCCAATCAAATTATAATTACTGAGAGATAAAATACACTCAGCCCCCGCTTAACACTGAGTATGCATTTCTCAGAAGTGGGGTGTTACGCAAATTAACGCTATTCATTATCATTTAACATATTATTAACAGAATATATAGATAAGTTCTTATCGAAAGATTGACTGTTTGCTATCGCTTTTCGAAAGTTTGAACTGTTATTTTAATAGATTTTTATCATCTTTAATTTCAATTAAAAATTTAATATAATTTGTAAACCAATTAATTAAAACTGAGTGTTAATTTAACTTTTATTTATAATTTAATAATAAAATCCGCTTTGTAACAACTCAACGTCATGCTGGATAGCGCTATGCGAAATCTGAGTGTAACTAAAAATTAGTAATGGCAAACAAAACAATTAAGGTAAATGGTTGATTATACAAGGCCATTTTGAATCCAAGTACAGTAATTTCCCCCATTAACGGCCCTCAAATCGCCGAGAAAATAAGTCGTTGATCGGAAATGGTCGCTAATCAGAACATTGTACAAAGGAAGGGATGATTTTAATGTCGTAGTTGATTTCCTGTCACCACTGTAGGTTTAGGAATGGCAATGCATTTGATAAATGCATTCGCATGTTTGGAAATTGTTATCATCATTATTATTATTATTATTATTTGTTATACCTTACAGTTAATAAAGTTAGATGCAGTACAACAATATTACAGAGGCCTGTAGCCAGGATGAAGGGGAAACTGGGGCAAGGCAAAATGCATATGGGGCAAAAGGCACGTGGGGTTGTTCTATATATATATATAAATAGCTCTGTGGGGCAACTGGGGCCCCGGCTTGACTACAGGTCTACAATACAGTACATAATAATAATAATAATAATAAATTGATAATATATGATTTACAGATAAATTTTTTTTTTCTGTTTAGAAAAATAAAAATTCAAGATGGCTGATTGTCTTGCTTTCAGTCGCATGTTCAGAATATTTTATTCTAATCTTTCAAGGAGTTGTAACGAATCGAGTTCTATATCAAATGAGATAGTATACTTGCGTGGGACATTTAAATCATCACTGGCTTTTTGGAACCTTGGAGGAGTGTAGTTCGTCCTCCATTTCATAATCCAATATATATTCATATAAATCAATAAGTTTTCCTTCCAGTACCTCATCATAAATGTAATCCAAACTTCTTAATTCTTTTACTAAAACATCTTAGCGAGAAAAAAGAACAAAGCTAAACGTCGTTCAAAAAAATAGGGTCGTTAGCCAGAAATCCGTTAACACTATGAAAGATTTTCCAAGACCACCAAATACGTTCGCTAGTCGGAAAAAGCCGTTGGATAGAATGATATTATTGAGAGAGTTAATTACATTATTTTCTTTGGAGAATTTGCCAGAACCTTGAAATGCGGTCGCTAAAAAGGGTCAGTAATTAAAGGGTCCTTATTGAGAGAATTTACTATATTCAATTTCCCATGTTCCGGTTGAAAATATAATAAACTCGAAAATTATAATTCCAGAAAACTAAATATCGATATATCTAACACAAACTATTTTTATATTTAAATTTTTATTCTGAGCCACACGTTGAAAGAGGTGAGCCTGTAATATACCACTTGATGGGAAAACAGCAGCGAGTTTTGTTTTGTGCTTTCGTTCTGTAGCTTCTTATGTGATCATGTGAGATATAATGGTCGTATTCATCTGAATTCACTATACTTATATGTTTACAGTTACATGCTCACAATAAATTATATGAGGCAGATAGGCATGTAACTGTATCTCTATCCGAACCCTTGTTCATCTCGTGCGATAACCTGGGATCTTGAGATGTAAGAGTTAAAAGAAACAAATTGTTATTTTTAAATATTTAGGAAGGCGATATGTGGAAACCACGTACCCCTACGTGTTTTTTTTTCTTCAGTGTTCTCTTCATCTACCTTTGCACTCTAGTATGTGAAACACCGTAAGTTCAAGAATATAAAACTAGCCGTCTTAATGCTAAGTTAGTCATCGGGACTGAAGACTTGATATGGGAATCGGATTATCGTATTTATGTATTTGAAAAAAAATCTTTCAGATATTGACATCATTTTTTAAATATCATGTCAAATAAAATAAAATTGCAAAGTTTCATGCAAGTGTGTTATCGCAATTCAAGCGCACATTAAAAATTTTTAGCCAAGCTTCATTATGTAGCTATTGATATGCGTTTTGGTAAAATCCAAAATAATATTACACATACATTGCGTAGCTCACAATTACGCACAGAATCCAATTCGCTTGATCTAGTTTCAAAAATGTAAATATTAGTGAATGTTTGTGAATAATCGTACCATGAATAAACAATCAATGCATCGGAAAGGTAACCCCAAAATCGTGGATTCGAGTTCAGTCTGAGTGCGTGCCAATTTTTTTTTTCTCTGGCGATAATGAACCAAAATTAGGTTCCAGTCTGAATTGTAAATTAAATTAAATCAACCTAATCAAAATAAATTGTTCGTTATAACCAAGTTCCACTGTGTTAGTTATGCTAGTTGTTACACTAGTTGTTACACTAGTAGTTAGTTATACTAGTCACTATGAATACATGAAGGTGCATGGGTGCCCCTAGGAGGTTGCACTTGGCTTATGAAAAAGGAGGAGATGGGGCGTGGATGCACCCCCTTGAATATAATTTTGGGGGCGCTCATGTGAAGGTATGATATGAACAGTGAGAATAGAAGATAGCAATCCTAAAATTAAACACTGCGGCTTCAATGACGATACGGATAGCGTGAAAAAATAACGTATTTCTTCATACATTATAATATATTTATGGTGCATTTTCCCTGCTCAGAACAATATTAAACGGGGTAATTAAACTCTAATTTTAAAAGCAATATTTAAAGAATATAAATATGTAAAATTATACAAACTAGATTGTATACCCGAAAAGTAGTTAAAATTTGATTAAATATGTAAAATGTTGTTCAAATTCGATTAAAAGTGTAACATGTAGTTAAAATTTGATTGAATACATAGAATGCTGTTCAAATTCGATTAAATGTGTAAAATGTAGTTAAAATTCTGTTGATCGCGTAAATTTGAGTAAACTTCAATTAACTGTTAGTTTTAGTTAACTGTTTTAGTTAACTGTTAGTTTTAGTTCAAACTAACTGTTAGTTGAAATTTGAAGGAAACACTTACTTCCCTTAAGGCTCTCCAAATTAAGTCTAACTGCAAATTTCAGATACCTATCTCTTTTTGCTTCAATTTCGTCATCATGGTAGCCGAATATTTGTTTTGCATTATTTGAGGATATAAATTATCGTGAGAAGAAATAACTAGTAAAGTACATACCTGCAATATTAAAAAATATATTTTGTATAAAATTGTAAGTAATCTTCGTTAAATTTTCCGACTAGGAG
>QLNU02015360.1:220234391-220244495 GCA_006491805.2 Dysdera silvatica
TTAGATTCCCATGTCATGACGATTTAGATTCTCATGTCATGACGATTTAGATTCTAATGTAATGACAATTTAGATTCTAATGTAATGACAATTTAGATTCTTATATGTAATAACAATTTAGTGTGTAAATATACAAAGCAGATTTGCCATTATCGAACGCGGAACAACCTTTATTTTTTCCCCCAACCCCTAAACCTTTTAAGGAATCTCCACACCACAACCGTAAATCTAAAAAAAAAAAAATAAATAAATAAACGGATTTCGAACCGCTTTCACAACAAATAATAAACAAACAATAAAAATAACCAGCATTTACTTATTTACCACGTCTTCGTCCTCCAGCTTAGGGTACTTATTTACTGAAAGGCGATGGGGGGAAAAAATAAGAAGGGTTTATTTTTAGGAGACGGCGCGCATGCGCGCAAGGGATCAGCCGAAGATGTTGCTCTGTTTCTGAGATGTAGTATGCCGAACACACTATGAGAGATATTGATCCAGAGAGGGGGCGGAAAGAAAGGGGGCGGAGCGGAATTTACCTTCGGACCAATCGATGGGAAGTTCAAGATGGCGGGCGATCCTCGCCTTTGGTATTGTGCTTCGCAAGCCATTTCCTCCATCCCCCTTCCGCCCCGCCCAGTTCCTTCCAAGGAAGGAATTTCTCCTCCGGGAAAACTTTCGAAAATCAGGACGTTGGGAGTCTTCAATATTTGAATGCTGCTGGGGGATCAAAAATGGCGATTCTTAATTCAGAGGAAGAACGGGGAAGTGGGGGGGAGGAAACAAATAAAAGTAGAAAGGGGGTGAAGAAACGCAAGTGATAGAAAAATGCCGCACTTAAATTGTGGACTGCTCCTATTTTTGGAAAGGGGTGGGAGGTTGATTCTCCCGGAGATTCTTCAGCTCTCCTCGTTTTCCTGCTTCGTTTTTTCGGAACCTATTCCTTCCCCATCACTCCCAACCGTTCAATAATGGGGTGGAGGGTTTACGGGGGACTCAACTACGTTAGTTTTAAAGAAATGAACTATCAAGAAACGTATGTCTACATATAAATATGTGGAGGACGGTACTATGCAAGGTAGTCAATAAAGGTTTACGTCCTCAAGTGTAATACAGAAGAACCCGCTTATAACGAGCATAAAGTGTATATGTCTTTGCTCGTTATTTCCGTTTTTTGTTCTTTGAGTGTCGTCATTTACGGGAGGATCATCACTAGGGAGTCAACCCCTGGACTACGGTGGGCAATTAGTTGGTAAGCGTTCATATCCATTTATTAGTACAGTTGAACCTCGTTAAGACGAGAACAACAAGGGGGAATAGAAAATCTGTTCAGCAATTCGTCTTATCCAGAAAGGATAGTATGCCGTACAATCTGACGGGACTTCAGAAAACGGTTCGTATTAAAAATAATTCGTCTTAAGCGTGTTCGTCTTAACCTGTTAACCGGGGAATAAAATTTTGTGAAACTCGTTTCACACTGGGGACTTTTTTTCACAGTGATAAGTAATGTCATCACACCATCACGCTAGGATTAAATATATAAGAACTACATAAAACGTAATGCGTTCAACATAATACGGTTAATTTCAATGACGAAAAATGTCGTCATTCGCATTTTGGTAGTCTTCCGGGCATGACGAAAAATGTCGTCATACCCAGTTAACAGGTTAACGAGGTTCGACTGTATTACATTATATATTTAAGTAAATATATGTAAAGCATTTCTCACCCCAACTTGATACGATTTTGATGGGCAGTGGCGTACACAGGGGGGTGTTGGTGGGGCTTGTAACCCCTCCCCGGTTGCAATGAAATGTTGTATATTTAACATAAGAATACATGGAGTTGTAGCTCTGTAACCGACCCCCCCATCGAGCCTATAACTCCCCCACTTATGAACCTACGTACGCCCATGTTGATGGTAGAATAATTAAGTAAATGTAGAAAATATTTTGTGGAATAAAATTTGAAAATTACAGACTAACCTTTATTTTCAGTACTGCATAAAATCCGTGATTTTCGTTTATACAAATAGATTCATAGCTGAAGATGATGATAACGTATACATAGTTAATGGACATAATGCCATATTTTTTGGCCACACCACCTTCCCGTAATTCTTTATCAAGCTCAGAAATTATGGCTTTCTCTTCTTTAAAAGAAAACCGCTGTCATTTCAACTGAGGCGTATCCCTAACGCAGAAATTGAGAAAAAAAATCGCAACTGACACCGGACACAGACAACATCCCTTTCACTGTTACGTACGTATTAATCCTCTGGTCACCAGTTGTCTATTACATAGTCAACCTAGAGGGGGAAGTGGTGTAGGGCAAGACACAGGAAACGAATTAGAAAAAGAATGCTGCAGTCGCATTTTTCGCAAAATGCGACGAGTTGCTCGAAAATGCGAAGAAAAAATTATTGCCCATCGCGAAAATGCGACAGGCATTTTTAACCACAGTTTATTCTCTGAAAACAGGATTCTCCGATTCCAGAATATCCGTTTTGCACTTCAGCGATCTTTTCTTGTTCCTTTTTGTTTCCTCTTCAAAATTCTTAACAGCACCTGTTAAGCATCGTTGATATAAATAATTTCATTGATACGATTTTTCGAGCAACGAAAGCAACTAATATTTTTTAGCATTTTGCTACAACTTTTTTCCCATTTTAGCATTTTTGCGACAGCATGTTTTGAGCCAGCTTAAACCCGGGGCGGGATTGCAACGCGATCTTCGTATCATGATATAATCATACATAACCAAGTATCTAATTATACATAACCAAGTATCTAAGTATACATACTGAGTATCAAACCCCAGCGCAGAGGAGCTGAAAGCGATGGACAAAACGGAGCCCAGGCCCCCCCAACCTCCTGAGCGCTGTTATTTTAGCAGTATTCACGTAATTTTATATACTTGCTTAATTTCATGCAATTTTATATACTTGCTTAATTTCATGCAATTTTATATACTTGCTTAATTTCATGCAATTTTATATACTTGCTTAATTTCATGCAATTTTATATACTTGCTTAATTTCATGCAATTTTATATACTAGCTTAATTTCACATGCAATTTTATATACTTCTTGCTTTTTAATTTACATGCAATTTTATATACTTGCTTAATTTCATGCAATTTTATATACTTGCTTAATTTCATGCAATTTTATAATACAAGGTGTCAAGTATAAAAATTTCAATAATTCATCAACACCTAAAACCCAAAAAATACAATCATTTAATACTTAACAATAAGTTTATTTATTTTCTACATACATTAAACAATACACATTAAACAATACATTGCATTATAAATAAAAGAGTCGGTTAAATGACGCAGAAGGTCCCGGGAAAATACTACAGTTTAACGTGCCGAGGACCTGAAAAATTTACCGCCAGGGCGTTTTATATATTACCATTATACTCTCTCATATTATCAATGATATAAAAAATAAATTGAACGCGCACAACAAATTCATACAATTAAGTGATACGTATCAATAGCTATAAACAAATATGTGTTAATCATACACTATCCTTTTATATTACAGCACATAAAATATTAATATTTCATAAATTCATCAATATCAATCCATATTATTCATTAATTTTTCCTTCAATTTTTTTTAATAATTGCAGATTATTTATATTTCATTCTTTTGGCAATTCATTCCATAATTTTGGACCTTCATAATCAATGCCATCTGGTCCAATATTTGTTATTATTTTAGGTAGTATTAATTCATTAAAAAATCTGAGTATTTCTATCCCTTTCGTTTTTCTGTATTTTATTAATTTCCGGACTTTTCCCTCTTTTATTCTTTCACACATTTTAATTAGGATATAATATTTATGTATTTCACTAATTGGTATTAATTTATAATTCTTAGTAGCTGCTTTCCAATCAGTTTGTTATTATTAAATAACTTCATAATTCTTTTCTGTATATTATTAAATAAAACTGTTTCTGTTCTCCTCCCCCCCATTCACCCCAAATACAATTACAATAGTATGCATAAATGAATAGTACAATTCTATCTTAATTTTACTAGGAATCTTATTTAAAAATCTCAACTATCCAATTCCTTCATTAATTTTTTTAATAATTTTCTTAACTTATAGGTTCCATTTAAGTTTATTACTGAATGTCAAACCCAAAAAATTTATTTTTTCAACGATTTCTATTGTTTTTCCTCTATTTTTGTTTGAAAATTTTGAGAAATTTAATTTATATTTATTTTTTTATTTGTAAATATTACTATTTTAGTTTTCTCTGCATTCACTCTTAATTGATTCATTTTAAACCATCTGTTATATTTCTCACTTTCAATAATACTCTTTTGCAGTGCTAATTTTAAATTCTTGTCATTAACCAATACACTAGTGTCATCCTCAAACGAAGTTAAATGACTAATGTTCGAAAGGTTAAATATATCATTAACATATAAGAAATACATAAGGGGGTCCAATATTAGTACCTTGGGGAACAACATATTTGTAAGTAATTGCATTTAATTCAAACCCATCAATATATACAATTTGTTTTCTTTCCGTTAAGTAATTTTTAATAAGTTGTTTATTTTTCCATGTAAACCATAATTATTCAGCTTTTCTAATATGTTTCTATTAATAACGTCAAAAGCTTTACTTAAATCGTAGAATATGCCTACAGCATATTCCCCTTTCTCGATTATCTCTCTTAATTTACCTACTCTCCTCAATAAAGCTCCCTCAGTTGATTTACCTTCCCTAAAACTATATTGATAATCACTAATTATATGATGTTTGTCTATGAATTCTGTAATTTTTTTATAAATTAATTTTTCAAATATTTTTGCAAATGCAGATGTTATAGAAATAGGCCTATAATTTTCCAATCCCTCCCTTTTCCCTTTCTTGAAAAATGAATTATTTTTTGTGACTTTCAATTCCTGTAGTATCATTTTACGTTAGTGAATTAGAACATATAATATAGTAATGGTCCAACAAATAAATCAATATTGCAACATTATTGGAAGACTAATCCCATCGATGCCAACACCTTTTTACATTAATTTGTACATCTCCTTATATGACATATTTACACCTCAATTCTTGCCTTAGTTTGGCATTGTAATCTTATGTATTCGCTATTTATCAAGATTATCTTTATTCCTATCTCTATTAGTGTTTTCATTCTTCAAAAACAATTATTGAAACCATTAGCTATGTCGTCACTTTTGGTTATTAATTCCATTATCTATGAGTACCATAATTTTTGCTTTATCTCTTGTATTTTATTAATTGGTTGTTTCTTTTACTATTAGGTATTGCTAAATGTGTGAAATAATTTTTACTTATTTGAATTAATTTATTAATTTTATTTCTTGTTGACTTAAATTTATTGAGATATTTTAAGAGATAATAATTTATTGAGATATTTTAGATTGTCTGCAGATGCATAAATTGCAATTAGGCGTTTCAGCCGGTGTAAATCTGAATAGATGGGTTATACCAACGGACAATCATGTCCCATTAACATGCGGTTATTATAGTTACAGAAAATAATTTAGATTAGTTCCGAAATATTGTTTATATAATAAAACCCTCTAATCAGGGCCAGATTATCCACAGGGTCCCCCCCGGCAACCAGAACGCTAAAAATCAATACTTGTGTTTTTAGAACATTTCTTTTCCGAATTAGATTTTTACTTCCGAAGTCGGAAAGCATTAAAAAATAATTGTAGGCTATTCGTATTATAAAAATTTATGCAAAGAGAGAGAGAGAGAGAGAGAGAGAGAGAGACTAATAATGCCAATACTTTTATCTCCAGCCTTTTGTGCAATACAAAGTGGGGGGAGAGAAGAAGGGGCCCCATCTTTTATCGTGTACTCTGGGACCCACTACGATCTTAATCCGGTCTTGCCCTTAATAAGTATTGTGTAAAGAAAAAACAAAAATTATGGTATTTATTTTTTAATCAAGATTATGCAACATTAATTGTATTAATTACATTACATTTTATTGAATTACAACCGATTTAATTTTAATTTAATTGATTACATTTTTTAAATATACCAAATTGTGATTATTCATGAAAGTAATCAATTTTCTCGTTGCAAAAGGTGGTTTCGATAAACGACTTTTTGCTGCAAATCAATTAAATGTAAAAAACTAACCGAAGTAAATTTGATTCAATAAAGAAATTAAGTTTCCACGTCACTGTAAGACTCATATCTTAATTACACCGAGTACATGCATTGATTGATTACTTCACTATCTTCATTACTTACATTTCGTTGATTACTTCACTGTCATCATTACTCACATTGGTTGATTACTTGATTTTCCTTCTTTTTTACAGTGGTGTAATTCAAAGATTGGATGCAGAGAGAACAATGGGCGAAACCAAATAAACGTGAATAATTTTAATTTAATATTTTTCTCCATTTTTTTTTCGACTAATAGAAGAATTTGTATAAATATGAGCGTGTTCGAAGATATTAAACCGAAACGGCATTGCAATAATTGAGAGGATAGAGTGCGTAATCCGTAAGAAAATGCACACAAAAGAAACAAACCTTCGCCTATTAGTAATTGATTTGTTTTCCTTTTCGATTTAGATTAAATTGAAAATAAAATGATAGTTACGATGTAAACGTTTTTATTCCTTTATTATTTTTTTCAAAATAAACTCGATTTTTTTTTATTTTTTTTTAGTATTACAGAATAAATGTCAGAACTCCTACTCGTATATCTCTGCTTATTAGTCAATTTAGCCGTCTTTCGAGCAATATACTCAGCTGCACGCTGAGCAGGTGTTTTCGCAGGTATACTTGAGATGTCATAATTCATATTTACGCATCGTAGTTTCCTTATACTTCCTTATATATGTGTGTGTGTATGCGCACGCGCGCTCATGCCGTGCGTGTATATGCGCTAGAGAGAAAGAACTCCTAACTCTCCGTATTACCAGCATAGGCTTAACTAGGTGGGGGGCCGGGCAGTGCCTCCCCCACCTAGAAAATTTCCCGCAGTTTCATTTTTTTTTATTGTGGATAAATGTAAGGCGCGTTAGTGCTACAGCTCTAGCGTCTTGTCAAAATTTCCTAAAAATGCAAGTGCCAGTTGTGTGTGATTTTGGGAGAGTTGTCCTTCTGTTTAAAATTCGAGTTAAATATTCACAAGTTTTGAAAAAATGCTTTATTTTTTAATTGGCAGATAAGAGTAAGCTTTTTAATTTAAATTATTAGGGGAGAATAAGGACCCAAGTCCTAGATTTCAGTTGCTTTTAAAAATGGGTTTAAAAATGAAATATTCTTTTAAAAAACTGAAAAAATACGCATCGTTTTCAGACAAATGAAATCTATTTAATGTAATTTACGGTTTGGAAAGCAGATGAAGTTAAAAGAAAAGTGGGGAAAAAGTTTAAGTGCGTACAAGGAGGTTCGAACCCGGAACTTACTGGTCCAAATGGAGTTAAAGCTCGCCCAATGTTAGAGATATTTTAAAGGATGAATGAGAAATGAACTATTGGTTTAATTGGGATTGTTTCTGGTGCGTAAGTTGTATAAAAATATGCTTTAATTTATGCAAGTGACTTAACAGGCAGAGGTTTGAATTGTAATTACTTATAAAGGGAAAAATGGATTTGAAACATCATTAATAAACCCCTTTTTCTTGATTTTAGAATATCTGTCCTCATGTATAAAAATAAAGTTAAACATTTATAAGATGTATAAAATATCACTTTTTTAACGCTGGCAGATAAGAGAGGGAGAGAGAGAATAAGATTTCCCTTAAATTATTAGAGGAGACTAAGTACTTATTTCGAGTAATCTTCAAAATGGATTTAAACATGAAACATTCTTTTTAAAAATGTGAAAAAATATGAATTGCGTTCAGGACAATACGGTCCACTTAATACAATTTATGGCTTGGAAAACCGATGAAATTTGAAGAAAAAAAAGTGGGTTGTGCGTACCTGGGAAACAGAACCCGGAACCCAGTTTTCCGAAAGGAGTTGAAGATCGTTGCAATGCTAGATATTTCTTAAAAAGATGAATAAGAAATGAACTCTGAGCTTAAGAGAGATTGTTTTGAGTGTTATGGGCTGTAGAAGAACGTACTAATTTATGTATCTGATATAAAAGATAGAGGTTTGACGTCGAATTTCTTAAGACGGGAAAATAGATTTCAAATGTTATGAAGAAAGGCCCTTTTTCAAGATTTAAGGATAGTTGTCCTTCTGTTTAAAATTCGAGTTAAATATTCAAAATATTTGTAAAAAAAAATATTTTTTTAATGTTGCCAGATGAGAGTGAGCTTTTTCCTTTAAATTATTAGGGAAGAATAAGTACTTAAGTCATGAGTTTTAGATACTTCTAAAAATGGATTTAAAAGTGAATTATTTTGCTCAAAAATGTGAAAACATATCCATCGCGTTCAGAAAGACACGATCTATTTAATGTCATTTACAATTTGGAATGCGGATAAAGTATGAAAAGAAAACTGTGGCTTGTGCGTACACCGGGACCTGGTGGTCCGAATGGGGTTAAAGCTCTCTGTGATGCTAGATATTTCTTAAAAAGGTGAATGAGTAGTTAACTATTGGTTTAAAGGAGATTGTTTATGGTGCGTATGATGTATAAACTTGTGCTTCATGCAAATGCCATAAAAGGCAGGGGTTTGGAGTGGACTTCCTTACGAGTGAAAAATAAATTTGAAATGTGTGTTATTAAGAAAGCCCTTTTCTTTCAAGATTTAAGATAGTTGTCCTTCTTTTTAAATTTTGAATTAAATATTCACAAGATTTGAAAAAATATTTTATTTTTAACGTTGACTGCTGAAGGGAGGTTTTGCTCTAAATTATTAGGAAAGAATAAGTAATTAAGTCTTAAATTTTAAGTACACTTAAAATGGATTTAAAAATTAAATATCACAATTAAATTAAATGTTACAATTAAAAATGTGAAAAATATTCATCGCTTTCAGAAAAATACGATCTATTTAATGCAATTCAGGGCTTGTAAAACGGATGAAATTTGGAAAAAAAAAGTGATTTATACGTACATGGGGAATAGAACTCGGGACTTGGTGGTCCGAATGGGGTTAAAGCTCGTTCAGTGCTAGATATTTCTTAAAAAGATGAAAGAGAAATAAACTATTGTTTTAAGAGAGATTGTTTCTAGTACGTAGGCTATATAAAAATGTGCCTTAATTTATACAAGTGACCTAACAGGTAGAAGTTTGAAGTGGAATTCTTTATAGAGGGAAAATGGATTTGAAACGTTATTAAAAGAAATCCCTTTTTCAAGATTTCAATATAGTTATCCTTCTGTTTAAAATTTGAGTTAAATGTTCACAATGTTTGAAAAAATGCTTTATTTCTAAACACTGACTAATAAGAGAGAGTGGGGGGGATTTTTTCTCTAAATTATTAGGGAAAAATAACTAATCAAGTCTTGAACTTCAGATACCCTTAAAAATGAATTTTAAATTGAAATGTCCTTCTTAAAAATGTGAAAAAATATGCATTGCATTCAGAAAAATACGATGTAGGCTTATTTAATGCAATTTACGGCTTGAAAAGCTGGTGAAATTTGAAAAAAAAAGTGAATATTGCGTACAAGGGGATATGAACTTGAACCTTTGTGGTCCGAATAGGGTTAAATTTCGTTACAATGCTCGATATTTCTTAAAAGTTTAATAAAAAATGAAGTATTCGCTTAAGGGAGAGTGTTTTTGGTGCGTCGGCTGTAGATTAATGTGATTTAATTTATGCATATAGCATAAAAGACGAAGGTTTGGCGTGGAATATCTTACGATGGAAACATGGATTTGAAATATTATTAAGAAAGGCCCTTTTTCAAGATTTAAGATAATTGTTCTTAGGCTTAAAATTCGAGTTAAATATTCACAAGGTTTGAAAATAAATACTTTATTTTTTCCCATTGGCAGATGAGAGTGAACTTCTTTCTTAAACTTACTGGGTGAGAATAAGGACTTAAGTCATGAATTTCAGGTACTATTGAAAATGGATTTAGAAATCAAATATCTTTCTTAAAAGTATTAAAAAATATGCAACTTGTTCAGAAAAATACCATCTATTTAATGCAATTTAC
>QLNU02015360.1:220244595-220261421 GCA_006491805.2 Dysdera silvatica
CAATCGCACCGAAACTGTCGAATATACATGAAGTGGGGTAGTGATTTTGTTAACCATTTTGTTTTAGATTTTTCAGCGAAATGAATCCAATTAATAATATTGTGTGTAATTTATTGGAAACTCCGTTTAGCCGGTGGAAAGACGAAGACAAACGCGACGTATTACGTCAAGCACGTCCAACGGATTTATTGACGACTATAGCCAAAAAAGAAATTAAGGAGAACGGTGGTAGTACAATATTAGTTTTAAAGAGTGTTGGTTTACTCAGTATAAATGGCTATGCAGTAGTCTAACCTTAAAAAGATTATTCTGCTGGCAGTGCTTGCTTTTTAGTAATAAACATTCTGTTCGGAATAAAGACGGATTCGCCGACTTATTAAACATAACACGAGCACTCCATAAGTACGATATTTCTTCTGAACATCTGAAGTGTAAATTAATGCTAAAAAAAATAAAAAAAAACACGATTGCCGATGCCCTGAGAGAGAATGCTAGGCTTTTAATGTGAGTTCAATGAAAACGTTCATTTGAATAGATTGTTTCTACAAACAGTGATTGATGCAGTGATATATTTGAGCAAACAAGAAATTGCATTCCGGGGACATGATGAAAGCAATGACTCCATAAATCGTGGTAGTTTCAAGGAATTACTAGGATTGTTGATCTCAAAAATTTCTTTAGAAATTTGAAATCATTACAAAAAGATTAAAAACGTCTTCACTGGTGATTTCAAAACTGTTCAAAATAAAACGATTGAATTTATTTCCAATTATTTAAACGATCACGTCAAAGACGAAATAAACGAGGCTATTTTTTTTTCTATTCAAGTGGACGACACCACTGACATAAATCAAACTTCCCAGTGCCCCTTAATATTAAGATTTGTAAATTGTGAAGGCATGTTAGTTGAGCGATTTTGGGGGTTCCATGACGTGACTGAAGACAGGACATCAGAAATGTTATATAAAATGCTGGACCAAATTTTGAATCCATTTAATTATCACCACAAATTAATTAGACAACGTTACGATCCGGCCAGTATAATGTCTGGACACTTGAATGGACTCCAGAAAAAAGTCAAAGATGAAGCTCCTCAAGCCATTTTTGTCCATTGTCTGGCACATCGCTTCAATTTTGTTTTGCAGCAAAGTTTTTCTAACATTTCTAAGTGTCAAATATTTTTTGCAAGCCTCACTCAGTGGCATTTCTTCGCTTCTTCATCACTCGGTGAAGCGATCTTATGTTCTTACATCAAATTCCGAAAGACGCATACCAACCATAACACAAACTCGATGGTCCACCAATTCCAAATTAATGAATGTGATCGTTGAAGATTAGGATAAGTTAAAAGAAATATTCACTCTCAAATTTACGATAAACAGCGAACATTCAGACAAAACAACAATTCAACTTGCAAAGGGGATTTTAAATGATATGAAAGATTTTGAATTTACGTTTTTTGTCAGTAATATTCAATGAAATTTTTGGACTTACTGATATATTATTCGAAATACACTCGCGAGCTATTAAGCTGTAAAAATGACGATGCTGCTTTTAAAACATCGTTTGGAAACACGCTGAAAATCACAGGAATGGTCCAATCTAAACGGGAATATGCCTTTCTTTCACTATAAACTATTTCTCAAAATTATAAACAGCTATATTTTGAAATTTTAGACCACATGCTTACGGCAATAAACACAAGATTTCAAGATTGTGAAAAACTGCAATTTGTCTTGCCGATACAACGAAATTTGAACAATTTAATTTCCATTTTCCATCCCAAGTACTTGAAAATCTGCAAGAGTTATACAGCGATGTGTTTAAAAAAACCCAGCGCCTTAAAAATAAACTATGCCTTATATATGCCGATATAAAATTTAGGAATATATCGACACAAGAAGTTCTTCAAATGCTTTATGATAAAAAAATTTTCAAAGACGCTTATAATTTGTTTTCTCTCGTCTTAACAATTCCATCTACAAGTGTACCAGCGGAAATGAGTTTTTCTTGCCTTAAAAGAATAAAAACTTACTCAAGAAATACTATTTCGCAAGAGAGACTTTATTCTTTAATGAATATTTCTATTCAAAAATACGTATTAGTGACGCTTATTAAGAAACAACCCTTTTACGATGATGCATAAGACAGATTTGCAGCATTAAAGGACAGAAGAATTAATTTAATTTACAGAAAATAGCTAAATCCTCATTAAATAATTTTTGAAACTGCTATCTTCTCATATCACTAACAGAGCCAGGATTTAATTTCGGGGGGGGGGAGTATCTGATTCGGTAAGGCTCTTTCCCTAATTTTCCAACCACGAGCCGCCGCCGGTTTGAACTCCATTTGTTTTCAAGGCAATCTCATTACCAGGCCTGATTTTTAAGCTTATAAATGCACCATCCAGCTAACGCTAAAAGCATGGTGATCTGTGTGTATGTAATGTATAAAACTATAATTCATTTATTTCACATATTTCGTCTTTCCCAAACATAGTCCAGTGTCCCTATAACATGTGTTCATGCTGCCATCTATTGCCAAATTTCGGTACTATAAATGGATTTTTAAAGTTATCTAAAACTTTTCTCCATAAACCAGTTATTTATCAAATTCTGCAAGCACTTTTTCCAGTCTAATTTTATTTCTGAAATTACATGTTCATGTCAATTCCTATGTCCGGTAAAAGCTCATCAATTCTAACCTGGGTAATCCGAAATTTGTTAAATAAAACAATTTCTGCCACATATACATATTTATTTCATGATTTAATATAAAGTGATTTTATATAGTACAATTTTAAATTATAGTACAGTTATTTCTTTTTTCTAATCCTATTACTTTTATATTCAAACTTCATTAATGTCTTCTGATAAATGGCAAAACAACAAACAGTAGTATCAATTTTGTTCCTTTTTTCCTCTCATTAGTTACTGAATGTGGGTGGGAGCGATTAGTCAAGCACGTATTAAAACATGTGATGATATGAAAACTTCAAAACACTGGCGTACACAGGGAGGGTTGGTGGGGGGCATAACCCCGAATTGATATTTAGTATCTGTAACCGCAACTGTGAGAGCTCGATTCCTGTTATCTACACAACTCTTGAGCGTCAAGGGAGTACACAGGGGGGAGGTCACAGGGGTCATGACCCCCAAAATATATTTTTTCACTGTAAAAAATTCCAACTTGCATGATAAATGAAGGGTGTTATTCCAAGACCATGGCAAATTCTGTCCGTGACGCCCCCCTCCCGAAAATGAAAGTTTGCGTCCGCCATTGTTGAGCGCATACCTTGAAATGTCTAAATCTCACATTTCATTCAGATTAGTTAAGTATTGTGGCCGCTAGGGGCTCGTATATAGGGGAAACTTTCTTTATAACCACCCTGCATACACACACATTATAATTAGAAAGTGTGAAAGAGTATTATGAGTTATAATATAATATGGAACTAAAGCCAAAAAATAAAGAGGCCACCATCACATTACCAGTACGTATCACGTGATAAAGGAGTGATACTCTCATGAATATAGCGTAGTCGCCTCGTGTTTTAAAACGGAATAATGCGAGTTAGAGATTAGGTGAAATGAGAGTGATAGATTCTTTCCTCTCCTCTCTCCAATTGGCAAAAAAAATAATTATATCTGGAAAATTAGATTTAAGTACAAAGCAGATATTTGGGAGTTAGTATATGTCGGCTCCGACACATACTAACTCCCGACAGCAGGATGCTGGTCCGGAGGATCTGGAATTTATAAAAGCATGTAGACGGAAAAGTTCACTTGTACGTACATGTAAACAGTTTAAAAATGTTTGATTTGTTGTTTTAGTTCGAATAAAGTTATTTCTTCGAAACGAATTTCGAGAAGGTTTTTGATTGGGAGAAATTTCTATTAATACGCATGTGTGGATAAAAAGAATTTGACAATTGTCTTTCCAGGGTCAGCAACCTGCCCACTAAAGTGGCTTATCGCGAATGTTTCGAAACACAGAACCTTAAGCGATAGTTTCTATAGCGTTGATCGGAAAGAAAACAGATAAATAAATGGGTTTAAGGTCCTAGTTTGAGCCGAAATGCGCGGATACTAAAATTCAATTTCCAGTGTAAATGTTGTTTAAAATATTACATATTGCGCCATAATAAAGAAGCCATTCCTACGTTTATGTTCATATAAATGAAGATTACTTGACAAAAAATCGGATCGCTGTTTTTAGCATGTGAAAAATATTGACAATTGATCTCGGTTGTTGAGTTTGAAGAAGCTTGCTGAAAGTCTGGTCGAACTTAGAACCATTATTGTTTTCGAAATCCGTTATTTGTATTTACGCACCCGTCATTGTATATTTGTTCGTGATTTATAAATGTTTGCATACTTTGAAAGAGAGAAAAAGAGCTGAGAAAATTATTTGACTCCTAAAGCTAACGCTAAATACTCGTTTAAACAATAGCTACTATGTGACCTTTAAAAATATTTAATTAAACGGAACATTCAAAATTTTTATTAATAGCAATTTTCACATATTATTAAAATCCCTGATTATTATCTTATTTTGGGTATAGGATATAAAACAAATACTAGTTATGTTTATATAGGTAAATCTTGAAGTGCATGCTGGGGCCCCAATGATAGATATTTTCTGTAATATATTTGGTAAAACCTCAATTAACCGAGCTAGCTTTCTTTGCTATATTGTATGTAGTAGATATTCGTTCAATGTTTTTGACAAAAAAAAAAGATTGCATATATATTTTCTAGAAAACCCCGGAAATTATGGGATAAACCAATACAAATGATAAATATCGGATATGTAGGAATATATGTATGTACAGTAGAACCCCGAAAATACGAACTTCACTTAACCCAAATGGCCTGCTGTACTTATTTTTTTTTAGTAAATGCTCGTTCTATGTTTTTAGCAAAAACATTCATATTTGTTGTTTTTTAATATTCTCCCTTCCAGCCTAATAAAACAATATGTTGTAAATTATTAGAGATATATAAAATGTATATTTACTTTAAATTTATCGAATAATATACACAGTATCAAATTATTTCCAAAGCAGTTAATAATATTTTAATTAACACATACCAAATACTTCGATGCTTTTCAATACCATCAATGAAGTAGTTTTAGTAATATATTTCATATTTGTTTTTAATATTCTCCGGTCTTTGGGGTGAAAAGTTTTGTAACATCAGAGATATATAAAAAATGCATCTAATTTGCATATATCGTATATATATACAATTCTAGAATCAGATTATTTCTTAAAGCAGTTAATATTTTAACAATCCCAAACCAAATAATTTTAGATATTTTTCTGTTAATAATGAATAGTTTAGTAATACGCCATCAAATTTTTGATAAATACTGCAGTTCCTTCATACATTTATACGAACGACCGTATTTTTAAGTAGATTATCTAAAATTCCTCATCATCCGAAATCGGATGCTTCCCTTTTATTTCTGGTAATTGGGATTTCGTATAATATTATAAAAAATAATTCTTACAAGAAAATGCGCCAAAAAATCTCTCGTAAACTAAAATTGTATGCTTTTTTTTTTAAATATTTATAAATTATTGGTGAAACTTAAACCTTTATTAAAATAAAAATATATTGTGGGGGAGAAAGACTTCGGGTACCACGGCCCATAGAGCTTTACGCTTATACGCATCGGTCAGCATAATTTGCCTGAAACTCCCAGGGTGGTTATTCGATATTTATTAAAAAATTGCAACAAAAATCAACACAGAATTAAATTTTTGAAATGGAGAAAATTCTTGTGGTAAAATATTTTTAACAAAATTGATTTAATTACTCTTAGGGATACATATGTTTTAAATAATATTCAATTTTCTATAGCTAAAGTATTGAAATATCTCCTAATAAAAAACATGTTTTTTTATGTTTATGTTTCAAAAATTTAATATCCTAATTTTTGATTTTTCATGAGAAAATATACTCGCAAATGTTTGTACATGAGTGTTTTATTGAAAAAAAACCATTTCCTTGCCGATTTATTAAACAAAACCCAAATTTAAGTGTATACTTCTACAAAATTGCTACAACAATCAGTGCGAATGTTTAATGATTGCAAATTTACTCGCACTTGCCTCATTATAAATAATAATGTCCAAAATCGTTTGATCAAGCGATCATTGAAACATCAATCAAAGATTCATATTTATCATTGCTGCGAACATGGAGAGTACGGATCTCTTGCTGTTGTAAATACAATCAATATTTTATTATCTTCATAGTTCTTCATAATGTTTTTCGTAGTTCCACATCAATTAAATTTTTATTTTAATGATTAAAAACGATCGGTAGTTACGAACTCAGATTTTGAAGTACAAAACTTTTTCACAAAATATCAACAGGTATTTATATAAGCAGTCCTGGTTCTTATTATCAGGGACTTCTTATGGACGCCTGAAATTGTTTTAAGTATTTTGTTTTTAGTTGTGGCATCAACTCGCAAATTCATCCCATTTCAAGCGTTTCGCTAGGATGCATTGGATTGCACTTATGTAGCTCAGAAATATTCAGCATCGCCAGTTAAATATAACTAAAAAGTAGAAAAGCGAGAATCAAGACTTGCGTTATGCAAGAAAAGGAATTTAACAAATTGCAATTAATTTTCTTATGTTTTCCAAACAAATGAGCAAAAAAAATTAGAAAATTTAGTGTAATGCAAAATGATTTTTATATAGTGTTAAAGTTTTCCATATTGAATATTAATTGCGGTATTCATAAGCAGTATTGAAGTATAAACCTAATGTAAGAATGGAAAGGTATTGAGGAAGATAAGGTGATAAATATAAATCGTAAATAATTTGGGGGAAATAATGTTTGAAACATTTTCTGAAGGAGATACTTGTATTTCATAAAAAAAAAGATAAAGAAGAGACAAGTGCAAAAAGAGTACAATGAAAAGATAAGAAATGAGTACATAGAGAAAACTAAAGAAGAAATAAAATGAAAAACATACAAACATCTACAAAGTAGGTGTAAACAAATAGTTGTCCATATATATTTTAAATAATTGTGTCATATCAACTATCATGATAGTTCAGAAAGGTATAATTGTGAAGTTATTCACTGTTCGAGTAATGATTATACAGTCGAGCTCAATTATAATAACATTTAAGGAATTGCTAAAATTTTAGCGCCATAACTGATAAATAATCTGGATAAATAAGCCCACAAGGAGACCTTCGAATTTTTACGTAATAGCTGTCGCTATAACCGATATCGTTTTAACAGAATTCGACTGTATATTCATTTTTATTAACTCAGTTTCATTCTTTCCCGTGTTTTACGTCAGAAGTTCATATTTTTGGTATTAATAAATATCGTGGTTTTTTGAAAAATAAAACAGACAAATGCTATACCATTACTATATTCCTTTGTCTTCCATATATATATATAATATATATCTCTAAGAATATATATGTACTAACTCAAGAGCTATGAGTGTAGAATGTAAACTGTACGCATTTCTAGTTTTGTTTACTGTCATAAAAAAGCATGCTTAATTTACTTATGTTCAGTCATTGAATTCTAGATGCTGTATACATACCTTGTATCTTCTACACGTTTGATTGATTTTTTTTTCGATTTTTGAAACCTTAAACTAAAAGCCTTTCAGTTTCTTATGAAATGAGCAACTAGAATAAGGAATATGTTTATTTAATAATTAAAAAATAAATAAATTCTTTTATTCGGTGTTCAGTTCCCGTTGTTAAAATTTATGTTTATTTCTTTTTATAATAACATATTTTGTTTTAAATGATCATGTGCATTGGATTGGATAGCCTTATAATATTTAACAAAATTGGATATTTCAATTTTACGAAGTTAGTTCTCTAAATATATGACATTTTTCCTTAAATATTTATTTTATACTTGGTATTATTTTCCTATCGCTTAAAGGTTTTTCAGAAATATCATAATCATACGTTTAAGATTTACACGTGAGAAAATAGCATATAAACAAATATTAAGGTCGAAAAAGTGGCCCAGTACACTGCAACAAAATGAACTTTATTTCAATTGTTATGCTCCTGGAATTTCATAATAAATATCAAATGCAGGAAAAGATCATTCAGCAATTTGCATTTTCTGCCAATCAGTATGGAGTCTACTATACTGTGCGATAAAATGCTTTATAACCTGCACGTGCGTAGACATAATGACGAACAACGGGATATGTTTTGAAACCACGACGAAAAGAATATTGAGAAATGAAGACAAATATACTGTTTCAAAGAATTATGTGCAGGAAATAAGAATATAAAGACAACAGAGGTCTAGGGTAATTGCAAGATTTACATACGGAAAAGGGTAGTCGTGGTTTGCGGACTTCACACGGTTGGCAGTCAACTTTGTTAACGTGATAAGCTGTTGAAGCACAGTCACAGATATTACAAACGGAAGGTCGTACGACCGTCTTTACAACACGACGGGCAAATATACTTCGCCAGCTCTTTGTAACATCACCACCTTCAAAAGACCTCGTTGAAAAGAAACTGCCGTTCACGTCGGAGGCTAGAGCGGCACAAGCATCTTTCGGAAGAGAAACTTGGGATCTAAGAGCTGGTTCACCAATCAAATCTTTCTGTGTCACATCCTTCAAATGATAAACTGTGTCTGCATCAGCACCTGAAGAAATTTAAATTCAAAGTTACAAAAATAATGTTGAATATCATGAGTTAGGCTATATAGATTTAATGTCAATTTTTTAAGTGAGCTACTATGCATGTACAGCATGCTGAAAGATAAATTGAATGTCTTATATATATATAAATATAATTTTTACATATAGTATAGTTTCTAATTTTTCTTTTTTTGTATTTTTTATTCCTTTCTTTTTTGTTTTGTTTAAAATGATAACTCGGGGACTGTTCATTTTTATTAAAGATAGCAGGGTTGAGAATTCTAATAACCTCCTTTCGGCATTAAATATGTCGCCTTTCCATAAGATATATATGGACACAGAACTAATCCTTTTTTTTTTCCTTTTCTTGGCATTAGAGCTAATAGATATAAGAGACTTTATAAGTTTTCTTGCATGGAGTTAATTCAATAAGAACTTACAATGTGTAACTATATCCTTAGTACAGATATTTAACAATAACAAATGAATCTTTTTGAGTTTTGTGCTGGATTATTAGATTTTAAGTAATTTTGAAAAGTTTCGTATTTTTGGTTGCATTTTCCAGTCGTGCCTGGTTCTTTCGTTACTGTTATACTGTTTAAAAACTACTGGAAATTACTATTCAGAATAATAACAGCTCGATACAAATTTTATATCAAAATCAAATAAAACTCTTGCACAAAACTAACACAATTTTGTTTAATATTAAATAGTGTATTTAGCGTCCTTTAGAATTACAACAAAATCTCTCAATAACGTCGTTTAAATTAGCGGAATTTTTTTGTTAACGACGGTACTTTGACGTCCCGTAAAATATGTCATAGAATTAAACACATTCCGATTAGCGTCCTTTTCTGTGGCATTTTTCTCTGTCCCTTAAATGTCGTTAACAGGAGAATTTTCTGTATATGTAATTGTTTAAAAATGTTGAATTAATGTTATCGGTTAAGTAGAGCGAGAGAGCGATTGAAGTATTCACACATAAAACTTAACATACCAATAAGTTGCTTTTCTTTTGATGCTGATTTTTTAATTCGAAGTTCTTGGTCACTGACAACATGCAATATCATGTCATGCTCTAATAAGATTTGCTGAATAATCGGATATTGCAACTGGAAAAGAAAAAGTACATATTATAGTATAATAAACAATGTAAGTATATCCACACGAAACCTATCACCTTCTACAAAAGAGAAGACAATAGGATTTTTATACCGTCATCATAAAGAGATGTATATTCTTCCAGTGTATTTTTTATTTCATGATTCAATCAATAGATGATAAAATTCAAGTATCTGTACATATATGAAGTATCACCATTCTGTATTTTTTTAAAATACAATTATCGTTATCAGTATCAAATATCTACCTTTTACAAAAAAACACAAATTTAGTTTTGAAACATGAAAATTCTCCAAAAAAATTATTAAACAGGGTAAAGTTTAATGGCGATGTTTATGTAGTATTCACCTCACATTGGCTAACGCAATTCAAAATTAATATTGAATCCTTTAATAAAGCAATTATAAAGATGGCCCTTCCACATATATTGCAGATACCACTACGCAGTTACTTTAAAGCAGGGACCATCAACTCCCAGCCGACCGACAGTTGAAGATCCCATGCCGGAAGGTAATGGAGACGAAAATAATATTTGTAAAAGATTATGACAGCAGTGGCTGCTACATTAATATGTACGACCAACCCCGGACTTGGGAGTCCGAGGGGCCACCCAATTTTTTGTAATATTAAAAAAATCTTACTTCTTGCTTATTTAACGTACTTTAACTTTCATGATCCATATATTCTATGCTGCCATTTAATTACAAGTTTTACAAATTACATTGCAACGCGACGAACTTTCTCAAAGAACAAAGGAATGAATGATCTCACTATAGTCTATAGACTACATTATTTATTATCTGCTACGAACTTAAAAAATTGTTGAGGGGGGGAAAAGCAAATCATTTATAAATTATTGTTAAAATGGTTGAAAAAATTATAAATTTTAGTTAAGATGTAGTTGAAAAAAAATTATAATTTTTGTTAAAATGGTTGAACAAAAAATAATAATTTATTTTAAGATGGTTGATAAAAATATGGGGGGGGGGGAGATAGAGTCTTTGGCGTAGGGGGCCCCTTGCGAGGTTGAGGTCCTAGGTAGATGCCTCTTCTGCCTAGGCGGTGCGGGGTTGTATACGGCTGTAGATAAGGAAACTTGCGTTTTCCATTTGCGAAATAATGGAACTTTTATAATGACGTTACTGGAGCCTTGGAGCACTCTAACAATAGCGAATATATGAAGATTTACAACCACTGCTCTAAAGTATATTTCGGGGACCTTATTATAACCAGAAATTTATTTTAAATTATTCATTACTCATATTGCTCATCGTACATTGGTTTCTTGTCTTGGTTCATTGTATCGTGGTATCATCAAAACGAATTTCTTCCTCATATTAGGTAATAGGAAACTATACTATATACCATACCACAATCTTAGAGAATAACTTACTGATTTAAAGTTGTATTTGCAAGGAGTACACGTCATTAATACCACTGTTTTCACTGCATCAATACCGCTAGAATAACTTGCTGCTGCTACTCTTATTGCTTCCAACGCTGCTGATGAGTTCTTCTTGTTAGGGCTAAGGTGAATCGAACTGGCAATTCCAGCCAAATCGTTGATATGGAAAAAGGTGTCTCCTTTTACAGTTTTGATATATGGATCATGTCCTGATTCATCGAATAGTACGATACCATATACGTTATCGTCAAATCCTTCATTGGTGAGCTCTTTTTCAATGGAGCGTGCTATATTTTCTAAGTCTTTTACAATATGTTCGTTGCAAGTAGCAGCTTCTATCACGAATATAACATCCGAATTAGGCTTTATGTTCTCAAATTTTTTCCGTTCTCCATGTTTCATTGGTACTTTAATATCTTTAGATGGTTGACAGGTCACTAAAATAAAGAAAAGACGAATCAGACATCGACCTATTAAAGAAACTAAACCGATTACTTACATTTAACTATTTCTTAAGCACACTGTTCATTTATTTACATTACAACTTCCGCTGTGGTATGCTTTGCATAAATAAAAGAACTTGAACTTTAAAGCAATTTCAGCGATTTATAGTGATGCCCAGGGTCTTAGAAATTTATTATTGCATTTAAAATTGCGCGGAAATAAGACAGTTTTTCAAAATATAATATTCAATCATCCATATTATACATATAAATACTATAAGAAAATATTCTAAGAAAGTATTATTTTTAAAAGAATTCATATATGAGAATTTGTATTTTTTCCTTGGAGATTGGCATTTCTTAAATAAATAAATAAAAGATATAAAACATTGATGAAGAAATTTAATGAAAAACATAATGAGAGAAATTGATGAAAAGTGCTAACAAAATTCAGTGCATCTCTTGTTGAAATTTGATAAAAAAAGCTGATATAATTGAATTGAAAATGTTAATTTAAAAAAATTGTGTATATGTTTTTACTTATTTGATTTTGTAAAGTGGCATATCTTGCATAAATTTCATGATTTTGAAGTGCATATCTTGCATAAATTTAATAATTGCAATCACTTCTGAATCAGTATGGGTGTAGTCAGACTTATTAGTCTTCAGGCGTTTTGCTTAGGCACAGTAATCTCATATTTATAGCATACATGCAAAAATAAAATGTATATTTCACCATTTTGCACTAGATAATAATAGTAAGTTCATTTGTTTCTGCATACATTAAGCAATACATTACGTTAAATAATAAAATGTCATTTACATGCTGTAGAATTATATGCTTCTATAATAAAATTTAATATTCAAAACTGTTCCCTGTTAATCTAAGATTATGTCTTTCTAATCATTGCTTCAAAAGCGTTCTGAAACGTACATAAATTTTCATGTTTAATTCCTCTTTGATTGTATTTTAATATGACCCATATTCTTGAACATTTAAAAATAAAAATCAGCGAACGTTAACATCATAATGAATGATACTTATGTGGTGAATATACCACATAGAAGAGCTTTTCTCAGAGAATATTGTATTTAATTAGTTGACATGTTGCTTAACACTTGTAATATTATTAAATTATGAATATTGTTAGTTTTAAACTTAGGTTGAGAAACTGTTTTGTTTGTTTTTTGGTTTTACGGCTCAAAGACTACAGTGGTCATGCTGCGCCGGGACCTACAGTAGGTTGAGAAACTGTGAATAATGTCCTTGAAATCACATCAAATAGAATCAATAACTTCTTTTTCAGTTTATGCTTTATATTCTAATGTAAAGACAATTAAGATCATTGTGCATCGGGACCTGCAGTTTCCGAAGAAAGTTGAACCTATTGTCTAGGAATTAAGTAACTTGACTGACCATAGTGAGAAAAAGCTGAAATATGTAATAATTTCTTAAACTTCAATATGCATTTGATATCAGTTAAAGATAGTTTACAACCCATTGTCCATTTTTAATCATATTTTAACATTTATACGTACCATCTACAAGAATCTCTTGTGTTTTCAATTTAGAATATATATATATGCCTATGTATGTAGAGAACATAAAAATGTACGTAACCAAACTTGATTGCACCCGGTGATATTATTTTCAACGAACTCCCCGCAACGTTTAAAAAAATCATCACTTTTCTAAAAGTTTTTCATGACATAACTTTATGCAACGTTTAATTA
The DNA here is from genome assembly GCA_006491805.2 of Dysdera silvatica. Lineage (NCBI taxonomy): Eukaryota > Metazoa > Arthropoda > Arachnida > Araneae > Dysderidae > Dysdera > Dysdera silvatica. The sequence continues at coordinate 220,257,967 of QLNU02015360.1, forward strand.
CGGGCAAAATGAAGAGGTTTTAATAATCGGTTAATAAGTACGTAAAAATTTTATAGATAATCAAATACAACCTATTTACCTCTACCAAGAATTGAGACCTCGTCACCCGTCCCTTAGAGAACAGCTGTTTCATTGATTTGATTTCAAAATCAAACACTTTTCCTTTATTCAAATTTGGTGTAAAATTATTAACCTGAGAAATGCGGAAGCCAAATTACGTGTTTCATAAAAATGTTCTTTGAAGAATAGCCATATATTGAATATTCAATATATGGATGGTACACTAAATATTCAAAAAGAAAATATATGTTCTCCGGGTAGGTTAAATTACACACATATATATACAAGCTACATTACAGGAAAAATGAGCTTATAGTAAAATTACAGGGAATAAATAAATATATATATTATCATTCATAAAATCAAAAGTTATATATTACGGCAAGAAGATGGTAACTCCAGTTCCACGTAGTTCTTTTCACATTCCAAAACATACGCAGCTGCGGCGCTACAAAGTGCCTTCTTTTTATCTGACTGTTCAGAAAGATATCGGTAGCACATAGCTTTGTATTCATCTGGATTAACCTGAACAAAAAAAATTACAGTGAAAATCGGTTATAACGACCTTCAAGGGACCGCGAAAATTCGGTCGTTATAACCGATAGTCGTTATAAAGGATGTCTTTTTAAAATCATAGTAGCCTGCAGTATAGTACACTCTAGAGTTTTATAAATTATTTTGATAGTAAAAAGTATTAAACTTTTTGGTTTCAAAATTAAATAAAAACATATTTAATTATAATGAATTTACATCATAGAGCTTTGCGGGTTATTCCGCAACGTCTGTTTATTAAAAACACTTAACGTTTCACTCCGTGCTATGCGGAGCATCCTCAGAAATAATACCGACCAAGTTTCCCTCTGTAAAATGCAAGACTTTCACTTGGTTGCTCGACAGAAAAATTAGTCGGTATTACTTCTGACGAAGTTACTTCACTAAAACAGACAGGACTTTATCATAAAACAGCTGGCTTTAGAATTAAACTTGGTCTGATCCATATGAATGATGCAAAATTTATGCTCTGTGATGCATTACTTATTCCCTGAAACTAATATTCATGCTAAACATGTTTAAAACTAATGGAGTAGAATGTGCTTTTGAGGGAAATTTACTAAACTAGAAATTTCTGAGAAAATAATTCTGAGGGATAAAAAATGCATGCATTGAGGTCTCGAAACATTTAAGCTTACTTCATAAAAGCATGAAGACAACGATGAGTGGCTGCTAAAAATTTCCTCACAAAGTTTGTAATTTGCATCCTTCTCATTGATCTTTATCTCAGGTACTAAATTCTTTGTCTTGCAGCCTTTATTGAGATCCCAACTTTTGGCAAATGTGGTAACACTGTTTGGTATTTGACCACGTGGTCTTCGGAAGTCATTAGCTGGTTCATAATCGTAGGTACCCAAAAGTCCTGCCGTCTTGCCATAGTAAAAACCTGATATTAAGACCGTGCATACATCGTAGTCCAGATGGCAAACAACTTTCAGTCCATGATGATCGTCAATGAGAATAGAGTATGCCTCTCGTGTCACAGTTAGATCTGCAGTTAGCAATGGCAAATCTATCAACTCTGCTCCGTGTTTGACCTGAAATGATATAGTTTGTATTAGGCTAAGACAAGCTACAATAAGAGTATCCTGTTCCAGTGGGGACTACACTTTTTTCAAATATGTCTTATATATCCTGTGGTCATCATCAGCGTTTTTGCTGAAATTATTAGAAAAATATGACATGGCAATTACCAGATAAGGTTAAAAATTATACGTCAGTTTTAAAGCTGTAAGCAGAGTTGAACTCAACTATAACGAAAGTCAAGGGATTGATGGATTTTCTTTGCTATAGCCGTTATTCTCTATAACCTTTATTCTCTATAACCATACATATTATAATTTAAATCGAACCAAACTAAATCATTTGTTCGCTATATCAGTTAATTCGTTATATTCGCATTCGTTATAACCGAGTTCCACTGCATATATAAAAAATAATAAAGTATCTATTTTCTACGCGTTCAGTGTCTCTATTTACCAATTCATGTATCTTGAGAAAAATTACGACTCATGGTCAGTTTCATACATTTCTGGAATGGTTTTAAAAAAATTTTACAAAGCTGACATTACTTAATATTTGAATTGCTTACTTTATATGAACTTACTTTATTTAAATTCAGTTCAAAAGTTATCATTTTCAGTTATTATTATCAGTGCGACTAAAATATATCAAACTTCACCTAAAAAGTGCGATTTTTGGACTTTGAATATGAATAAAAATATTATATATACTATTCATAAAATATTCATATTCTTAATAAGAAACTGTCCTTTTACCTATGCTCTTTAATTCCAAGCTCGCTACCTTCTTATAAAGGGTTGAACAGTGAGATAAATAGTAGTATACGGCGCCGTGCACGCATTTAAATGCGCGAAAACGTTAAAACTTCAATAGTCCAAAAATTCTGATAATCAAAACTAACTGAATCGGTGACCGATTAGTTCAAGCAGGTAGGGTTTTACTACATATATATATAAAATTTTGACCAAATATATATACATATGTGAATATTTCTTGCTATTATAATTCAGGGATATTTTATTTCATCCTCATAAAAAGCAATTTCCAAAGTTTGTTTGAATAGGATAATATAATTGTTTTATAAAATAAATTTACTTACCCTCTTGCTCTTTAAACTAATTGATACGGCCGTTTCGTGTACAATTACACCAATGGAAGGCTCCCTTTCCCCAGAATCACCATCAGCCAAAGAAAACGTTGGAGTGATGAAAATTGAAAAATTTCCATCTTCAAAATCGCTTGCTAACAGGTAAGTACACTCCCCAGCGAAATCGTAAAAGGTTTTGTCGAATGTTACATAGTGTTGTGAACCCAAAATAATTGCTTGTTCTGAAAAAATTAAAAAAAATATAGATATATATTCGTGAAATTAAAAATTATTATATATATTGATATAAAATTATAATTAATATAATAATACTTCCTTGCTGGGAGGAACTTGAATTGAGCACATAGGCGTAGTTATATGGGTCAGTAGAGCCCGAGCTCCCCAATAATTTTTTAAAAAATGCAATTTTGCATATACTGTAATGTATAAATTTACATAACATGTACTTCGTAGACAAATGTCAACCGAGAGGTTTATTTTTCTGAATATGTTAAAAGACTAGTTTAGTTGATGCCATCATCCATAATTTGTATATGTTTGATTTTTACAAAAAAATGTGTAAAATTTTTAGTACAATTATGGCTTGCTTAAAAAGGCAGACCTTCTCTTTTAGGTAAATTTTTATAAGCTTTCAATGACAACTAAGACGTGTTTTCTCACATATGTAATTAATAACAGATAAATGTTTTAAAAGAGTCACAGATAAATATTT
>QLNU02015360.1:220261521-220305786 GCA_006491805.2 Dysdera silvatica
ACATCCGCTACTAGTTTTCTATCAGGATGGTTTCTAGCATCCGCTTGCACCAAAAATTCCAATGCCAGTAGTCCATTGACTTCTCTGACACCTAACCCAAATTTCATTTCTCTTGCGGGCACTATAATTCCAAATAAAACTGAGTTTTTGTCACCGTCAAGTTCCAGATCATAGCCGTATCTCCGCTCACCAGAATGTATCACGAAAGATGATTTGATATGATTTCTAACGTGGTAGAAACTGTGGTCGAAATTCAGTTCAACATCATCTCGTCTGTAAGTTAGTTGATAGTCGTGTTGGTCATCTTCACTTTTACGAGTTAGAGCCACGGTGATGCACTTATTACTTTGGCCACGACAACCTGTTACAGAAACTTTGTTTCCACGTTTCTCCTTTTGTGAATGTATGCTAATAGTATATGATATAGACCTACTATCAAGCTTAATAACGTAATTTCGTTCACGCTGGGACTTCGTTTCGCTATTAATATCTATTGTCAATATATCAGAACCTTCATAATTGAAAACTATATTCCCGTTCGTGCCTTTCTTTCGCTTTCTAATTTCCCCTTTTCCTGAAAGAATTTCATGAGAATTTTTTTCCATAACTAACGCATATTTGGTTACAGAGTTTGCATTCTGAGCTTTTGTGAAAATATGCAAAGAGGGTACAAATTTCCCCAAAAAGAGTACTTTTCCCTCAAAATCTGTTACGCTTCGAGAAGAGAGTGTAGCATTAAAATCATAAACTTTATGATTATTGACTTCGAAATTTGACTGGACTTTGTAGTCTTCTATGTTTCTTAAATCAGCTAAAGCATTTAGTCGAAGAAGTTGAAGATGTTGAAAAGTTGTCACTAACGAATGGTGAAATATGGCATAACGTGCTGAAATTTCCATAGTGGTATCCAAATGGAATTTCTTATTAGTAGGGGGCATAACTGATGCTTTAAAATAGTACTTCGCACCACCATATTCAGCATTCATATTTGCTTCGTAAGTTGGTACCTTATGTACTGTAATTTCTGCTCTTGATTTAATATATCCAGGGAAACCTCTTTTTCTTCGATACTCAGCTTTTGCTGTGTATCCTTGTTTGGGGTTCATTTTAAAACGATATTCTGTTACGAAAGTCCTCATAGCATCATTAGAATCCAGCAGTACACCAGCATATATTTCTTTCCCATCAAATCCTTTGTAAGGTGAGACAATCACGACCCCACCTCCGATTTCAACATGATTTGATCGAATAATAAATTTACCGCTAAGGTCAGCCCTTATTTTTTCAACATTTTCTCTTAAATATTTTACTGCACCATGTAGTTCACCATGACTAACTTCATAAGATAAAACGATGGACGCGGGAAACGCAGTTCCAGTGAAATCGGCTTTAATTTGATGTGGACCATATCGTAATGGGTCACCGAGTTTTCCATTGATTTCTACATTGATAGAGTCGGCATAATTGATACTAGCAGTTATTGTCCGACCTGTACTTTCTGCCTTAGATTTACCTGTAAGAACTAGTTTCTGTTTCAGATCTTTATCAACATCCCAAGAAATTTCTAACTGCAATTGATGAGGGTTGCCACGAATAAGATTTCCTGTTGCAACGATTCGTCTTTGTTCTCGAGTGTCGATTTTCACATCGGCTGCAATTGCTGTATTGGGGCCGGATTCCGTTAATGAGAACTTTCCCTCCAACATCGGGATATTTAACGTCAATTCGCTTTTTCCACCTCGATTGAGCTTTACATCAATAACAAAAGGTGACTGATCACCAATGTCTAAATGGGTTCCAAATTCATAGCCGCCACGAGAATGTTTCAAGTACAATTTCAATTGAACAGGAACTGTTCTTTCGGGAATAATGATAGTACATTCCAGTTCATGATAAAAGATTTGATCTGTACTACGAATTGCGTAGGTGTAATCGACTGTTATTTGTCTTTCAGGTCTAGGTTTAATGACTAGTCTTCCGTGCAATAAATTAGGGGACGTCTCTTCAATATGATCTTGAAGAGAAAATTCGTATCCAAGCGAGATAAATTTAACTTCTGTGTTCATTCTTATAGGCCTCTGGCCATATGCGTTCAGTGACTCAAAGCTAGCCTCAAGTTTGATTTGTGACTCTGGTTTTATTTTTACTCCAACGTCTAGTAAGAATTTTGGTTTTTTTATGATATCGTATGTGATAATGAAAGTCACTGAACTATCTACGTGAAGAGCTGGTATGGCTAAAGCAATTTTATTTTCAAAATCCATGTGTTTCAGGGTATAAAAATCGCCTTCAAATACATTAATATAAGTGAAGTGGATCATGTGACTATCGTCATTGAAATCTCGTCCATAATGGATAATGATGTCGCTTTTTAATCTCTGAAGAAGTCGGAAACTAAAATCCCAATGAACTTTTGTATTAAACTGTGAATATTCAGACATCAGTAGTTCTGAATCTAACTTAAAACCAAATGGATCGATCATTACGTCAGATAAAGATGATTTCAATTTGACGCTTTGCACGCTTTTGTCAACAGGAAAATAATCTAAGCCAAGATCCACATTGACTTGCAAGGCCACTCTTTTGTATGTTCCATATAACTTGTAAGTTTTTGATAAAGCCTCTAAAGTCACTTCCGAAAGCATTTGGAATTCTGAGTCGGGATCCATTGGTGTTCCTTCATGGGCAATATTACCTGAAAAATATTAACATTATTTATAGATTGGTATATAAAAAGCATGCTGTTAAAATCGCAAACGGTCAACTTGGATATTGGGCATTTAGGTGGGTTGTACATGATATTGTTATAATAATTTAGTTCTTTCGAATTGTAAACAGTTTTCGAGTTCAGAACTGTGTGCTAAAAATATTAAATAAGTTTAAATACTCAAAAACTTGACGTTTTGAATTTTTCCAAAACTATTGCAACCGCAAGAAATACGTTTGACATCAGTCAACTATCATCATTGACTGAAAATGCTTCAGAAGGAGTTTCGCAGAGACGAACCGAAACGTCAAGTTTCTGAGTATTTAAACTCATTTAATATTTCTATCAAAGCTTTCTGAACTCGAAAACTGTTTACAATTAAATATTTGCTGTGAAAACTTTCATGAAACGAATTTAGTTCTTCTTAGCTGAATACGACGAACCTCCCCCCCTCTCCCCCACTACAAATTCTAAAAATATGTATGCTTTTCCATTTTCAAATTTTATTTCCGACCATTGCACAATAAGTCATTTAAGATGTGAACTATAGATTATGGCACATACACCAAATTTACGAATTCCTCTAATTGTTGACGTTGAAACTTGAACCCACTGAATGAAAACCACCTGAGGTAAATAAATGAGTTGTTGCCGGGTCCCGGCTTATTTTTTATTTAGTTTTTTTCATAAACTGAAAATACACACCTAAGTCATAAGGAATGCTGTTTAAATTTAGTCAAATATTCAAATAAAATTCTTTACAAGACTGAACATTTACCTTTAAGCAAGAATGGGTGATTTGCAAAATTTTCAGATTTAATATCGAAAGAAATCTGTTGTTTGCGACCTCGAGCTGCAACGACAGTTCCAAAGAAACGTATAGTGTCAATACCAGGGAATCCTATTGTTAACGTTGGCTTATATTCTGCTAGACGGGCTCCACGTATATTGATGTCGATGCTTAATGATGCTATATATTTTCGAACTTGGTCCCCAAGAACTTCAATTCCTATTTCAAACTTATCCGCTCGAGATACGTAAGACGCTAAAAATAGAAAATTTAAAAACAAAAGGCTTCATTAGATATTATGTATATGATGCGTATTTTTGAAAAAACGTGCATTCACAATTTTATAAATATTTAATGCTAGATTCATTCACAGCTGAGAAACTTTCCAATGACTTGCAGATTTCTATACTGTCTGTTTTGTTTATAGCAAACCTGTTTGAAATGCGGAATTAGTTGTTTGTTATTGTAGCTCAAAATTTTAGGATGTACGATAAGATCGATAGCTTGGTGTGATCTTCGAACCACGATATATCGGCACATAACAAAGCTTATTGCGTGCAAAATTCAGGATTTGTTTTCAATATACGTGAGACTTTATCATAGTCGAAATTTTGTGTTGATAATCGAAAATTTGTCTACCTCAGAAAATTACTACAGAAATTATTATGATACAAACAAAGATAGATGCACATATATATACATGTATGCTGTATATATATTGTATCCATATACGTAATGTATATTGATTCAATAATGTATTGTAATGGACCACCGGTGACGTCATTGCAATTACCTAATTGTCGTCGTTGCAAAACCTAAATAGATAAGAGCAATGAATAACTTGTGTCGGAAACGTATGTTTTCCATATTGAGGCCCATCAACTTAACGCTACGGCATTAAGATGGAAAACATACCGACACAAGTTACCTATTACTCGTAAACTTTTACGTTTTGCAAGGCAGCCGCTGGTAGTTTGTTAGTATAATGAATTTTGCTTAATAGATTACTTGTAGCTATTTTCAAAATGCGGTATTTACTCAATTAGGCAACCTATGTAAAATTTACTAATTTGTAAATTGTTTTATAAGTACGCATTTATATGGAAAAAACGTTAGTGGCAGAATAGTGTAGCGTTTTTTTCCTTTTGTCAAAAATTACATTGTCCTAGAAGTAAATTATTTCTTATAAGTGAAATTTTTTTTGCAAATACTTGTGTTTTATTTACGACATATAAATACATAAAAAGCCTTGCGTTTTTAAAATTAGTTTTGTTTTGTTATGAAATGTTCAGATTACAAATTTCCAGAAATTCCAATTATCTAGAAGACATTTCAAAGGTTATTTAATAAATGCGTTCAAGTGATTTGCAGCATCAGATGAAAAAATTTATATGTGAGTAATTTTTGTTTTCCAGTTTGCCAAACCTCTCGGAAGAAAATTCAACACTTTTCACTGTAGCATCATCAGATACCAAGTTCTGCATTTCTGGGTTTCTGCATGAAGATTTGCATGTAACTTATGATAAACAGTAAGCACTTAAAAATCATAATTTATTTTCTGAAATGAAAATTACATATTACATTTAAGTGAAGATTACATGCAAATTTATCATTTTAAGTGAAACTGCTACCCTGTTTTGACACTCGAATAATTTATTGTAGCTAAATATTTTTAGAATCAGTACAATTTTTCCCTATACATGCTTTTCTCTTGGTAAGTTTACATTAGATATATTATGAAGTAAATATATAATTTGGACATGGAGTCTAACAGTTGGAGCAATACGAAAGTTACAGACAACGCAAAGGAGCATGGAGAGGTGCATGCTTGGAATAACTAGGAGAGATCGAAAAAGAAACACTTGGGTGAGAGAGCAAACTAGAGTAGAGGACATCATTGTTAAAGTAAAAGGGCTGAAATGGCGATGGGCTGGGCATATCGCAAGAAGAACTAATCCACAATAGACAACTGAAATTCTGAACTGGATTCCAAGAGACCACCGAAGACCTAGAAAACGTCCTCAAACTAGATGGGTGGATGAAATAAGAAAACAGGTTGGGGTGACGTGGAAGCGAATTGCTCAGGATAGACTTGTGTGGAAAGCATTTGGAGAGACCTTCATCCAGCAGTGGATAGATAATGGTTGAATATGATGATGACGAAATATACAATTACCAAATTATTGACCAAACTTAAAACCTGTGCTGTGGCATGTCCGTAGACGTATGTTACAAGAACATCTACATTACAAATCAAAACCACAAACTGTTATACTTTTTGTAGTTTTAGGCACAAAAAAAGAGCTTGGCGTTCACAAGAATTATTAACCCTTCGCGTAGAAGGACCTAGATGTTTGAACTTCTTTTATCTCATTAATACTGGCAGTTTCTGCAAAGTGAATTCACAAATTTTAAAGCACTTACCATCTGCTTCAAGATTATAAAATGGTGAAGTGAATTTGAATTTCGATGTTTGTGTCTCCTTATCTGGAGTGTGCACGATAAATTCTGCTAAAATTTTACGGTCCTTTGAAGAGCTTGGAACATCAATTCCCAATTTGTATTCTTGGACTTGGTCATCCTAGAGTAGATACAAGAAATTTAACAGCGTTTGATAAACAGCTCAATGAAACTGTAAATTAACAAAAAGTTCGATATTTAATTTTAGCGTATTTTTATTATGACATAGTCCTTAATTTTAAACACAAAATATTGGTTAAAACAATCCAACGATGCCAACATAAATATGGTTCATAGCATAAATATACGACTTTCTGAAACACACACGTTTCGCACTATTAGTTTCAATATGTTCTATCCTTTTTAGCATGGATGCATGAATTCTAACATGATGCACCATTGCATCGGTTGAAAATATCTCGTTTTTTCCTAAATATTGTTTTACGGATTGCCATGCTTTAAAATTACTTAGAGTTTTAAAATATACAACTTCAATTCATACAAATATATATGTTTTGTGTATAATACATGTTTTTACTATGGAAGCTTTTTTTATTAGGAGGCATACATGCCCCATAGCAGAAATATGTATGTTGTAAAATGTTTCTTCTTATTTCTGATGGTAAGAAATTAAATTTTGCATCAAATAACTAACTTTCGGTGCAATGAAACATATGATATAGTATAAAATAATAATATTAACCTTTGATTCGGGAAGGTGGAATGTGAATTCGATATCCGTGGTGGAACTATCTGCCTTTGCTCTTTCAACATAAAATTCCACAGGCTGTCTGAGAGGATTTTCGAGGTTTTTAAATCCACGAAACTTAGGCAATGTTAGCTTTCCACAGTATTTCAAACCAAAAAGTTTATCAAGCGATTTCATGCAATATTCGTAGTTTCTACTTTCAGGTTCAGGCATAAGTCTTTCGCCAGCACGATCAAATTCATAAAATTTTCTCCTAAAAATAGTTTCGAAATTTTAAAGAAAATTTAACTATTGCATTTTAAATGGTATATCGACATAAGTAGACAATGATAAATAGAGTGCTATGGTAATGCCTAATTATGGGAATCGACAGATATTACTGCTCCTCACTTAACACTTAACATCCGCAATTTGTCTCCAGGAATGCTGAGTTTTGCATCAAGAGACGACCCTTTCTTCAGCTCGATCTTCAATTTGGCGTCATCGGCAACATTTATGGTATTAGCAACTTTCACACCAGGCTCATAGTCTTCTGAATGGATGCTCAGTGCTGCGGATAGTTCAACAGTTGCGCTGAAATGAAAATAATAATAACATGTTGAATAAAAGTGAGAAACATAGTGATATTTTTGAAGAAATTATATTCTATTTGTTATACAATCTGATAGCATGTTGTAATTTCACTTTGTTTATGCGTAGAGTTTTGAGAATAGGGAATTTAGTATTTTCAAATAAATAAAAATGATATCAACAAGAGAGAGTTAACGCTCTACCATATTGCTTAAAAAATATGCATATCTTTTATCACTAAAGAAAATTAGTAGCTGTTTCTGGTTCAGTAATCACATTAAAAAATCAAAATACTTATACTCCGTATTAAAAAATGTGATTAATATCAGGAGAAATTTAAAAATATTTTTAGAGACTGGAAATCATATTGCAAATTAGGATCACTCAAAGTTGTGTCTACGCGAGCTTTTTTAATACCACTGTTTACCATTTATTTATTTCTGACAAGACAATACATCGTTGTCCTGTTATGGGAGGGGAAGAAAAAAAAGAACAAACCTCTTGGCGAGCCCTCCCCACTTTCAACGGACATACACATAAACAACAAAAGGCACATGCAGCAAAAGGTGTGTGTTTGTTTGTTCGTTCGTTCGTTCGTTCGTTTGTTTGGGTTTTTATGGCGCAAGAACATTTAGGCTATACTGAGTCAACAACAAAAGAAGTCATATTACAACAAACAAACAGAGCAAACTGAGAAGCAAACTGTAATGAACTATTTATACATCCAACACCAGCAGGCAACTTATTCCAAATACGAGCGACAGCAGAGCCTAGGCTACCGAACAAACCACCTATTCTACAGAATTGGGATATAAATTCTATATTGTGCCTATTTGGGTGGTGCTCATTTCTAGGGTTTAATGAAATTAGTGTAGTATAGTTATCCTTTTTTTAGTCTATTATACATAATGATTGCAATTCTCTGAAAATACAGTTCCTCAAACGTCAGGATACTAGATACAAGATTTGTATCTCTAGACCCATATATGAGCTTTAGAAAATTAATACGTAGTCTGTTTAACATTTTTAAATTGGATCTTGTCGTATTGGCCTAAAGTGAAATGCAGTAGGAAAGATGAGATTTTATAAGCGAGTAATAGATCATAATCAAAGCTATTGGAGTTAACATAAAACTATGTCTTCTGATAACCCCAGTACTACATCTAATTTTGTCATCTACCTATTCATCTTCATCTTCCACCTGTCTATTCTACTTTAAATACTCCTGGATAGACATACCCAGAAATTTAGCATGATCAGAATATTGAACGACTTTACCACCAATGGTAAATGCCCTAATACCAACCGGATTTCTATGGGTATAGAAAAGAATAGTATATGTTTTATTAATGTTCAGGGAAAGACAATTATATGAAAACCATTTTAAACATTTCTCAACCTCAGCCTCTGTCCTCTGTATTAAAAAAGTTGCAGGTTGTCTTCAAAATAGAAAACATTGATTCTCGTCAGCAAATATATAAGGTCCCCTCATTTGATTTATTCGAAAGAAATCACTAACGTAGATCAAAAATAGAATTAGTCCGAAGGATGACCCCTGTAGTACCCCCATGTTGCATGTGAGTAGGTTAGAAATAAAGTGTTTTATTTTGACATAATAATGGCTATTTCGTATATAGTTTGTAAATAACATGTGCCATACCTCTTATACCAATGTTATGTAGCTTGTATAACAAAATATCCAAATCAGTAGTATTAAATGCCTTTGAGAGATCGAAAAAGAGTGCAATAGTATAAAGCCCTTTTGCCAAATCTGTCCGTATTTGATCATATATAGTTAGAATAAGATACTCCGTTGATTTCTCTTTTGGAAACCAAACTGATCGGTGTTAAATATTGATTTAAAAGAAAGATAGTCAATTAATCTATTACTTAATAATTTATCAAATGACTTTGGATTAATAGTTAGCAGAACCATCGGTCTATAGTTATTTACATTAAATCGATCACCTCACTTAAACATACAGGCATGATTTTAGATATTTTAAATTTTTAGGGGACACCGCCTGTCTCAAATATTAGATTGAAAATATATAAGTCAATAGTTCCACAATGTAACCAACAATTCTCTTCAATACTTTTGGATGAAAGTCGTAAATATCGAGGTTTTTCCCATTATGCAAGTTTAAGATGACCCTCCGCATTTCAATCTGCGTGACAGGATACATATAAAAAGGATTGGTGATTGGGTTAAGTAAATAACTCCGATACTCAATTGATCCCTGGGGAAATTTTTTCTTTAATTCAACGGGAGCGTTTCTGAAATTATAATTGGAAACACTAAAAATGCGATTTAAATCAGTTATTGCTTAGTTATTAAGTTTAATGCACTGAATGGAATTCCTCTTACTTCCCTTGGCGCAAAGTGTACTTATCTTTGTCCAGATGTCCTTACAATCACCATTTGTAAAAACCTGTGAGTAAAACTAATCTTTGCTGTCCTGATCACTCTAATTAATTTCTGTACTTTTTAAAATATATCCAGTCCGAGTTTCTGTTTTCTTAATGAACCTAGAACATAATCTATTCTTAGTGTTGATTTGTCTTAAGATATTCCTAGTCATCCATAAACTCTTAAACTTCTCCCTACTCCGTGATCTACATACAGGGGGAAACAACTCCCATATTCTTTGCTGGAAATAGAGTAAAAGTAATTAAGAACATTATCAGGGCTCTCAATAAAATAAAGTGGACTCCAATTCACACAATGTATTGCCGAACAAAAACTTGATAAATCCCCCTCCTTCTGTTTTCGAAACAAACGGACACCATGTGTATCAGCATATCTCTCCTGCACATTATGATATTTACAAGCAGCAAATATTGGCACATGATCACTTATGGCCCAAGTTAAATTTCCCCAAGGACAATTTAATATATAAAGATCTATAAGTGTAGAACTCGTTGTTATAATTCTTGTAATTAATTTTATGTTCTTTACCAGGTTATAACTGTTTAATATATCCTTTAATATCAATGATCCATCACGAAGAAAATTAATGTTATAATCTTCAACACTGATAAAATGTTTGCCAATTGAAAATGCAAAGTTATAGAGATTTTCAACAAATTCATAGAAAACAGAAAGTCTTCCCTGTGGTGGCCTATACATAACATTAATTAATGAATACCGAAGCTCAATAGCAGTTGATTCATAACATTCGTGCATAGCTGTGTAGATATCACTGATGTTAAACTGTATAGTATCTGCAATAAAAATTCCACCTCCCTCCCCACTTCTACCAAATTCTCTGCCATGACAGATGGAGTTATATGAAGGTATATTCATCAAGTAGTCCTCGTTCCACCAGTTTTCAGAAATACATATAATATCAGGCCTAAATGCACAATTTGCAATGAAAATCAATAATTCATCAAACTTATTGTTGAGACTACGAGCATTGAGATGAACAACCACCAAATTGTCTCCGTGATCAGCCAAAAGGCCATTGAACTTATCAACATTGATATAATTTTCAGTAAAATAATTAGTTATATATTTCATCAATACATTCAAATTAGTAACCTAAATAACACAGTGCACACCACAAAAATATCAAATGCAATCATAAAGTGGCACAATACACCCCAACAAACATGATGAGAAAGAAATCGATATCAAGGTATATTTAAAACCTGCAAAAAAAATTGTTTCTATAATAACCAAATTCCAAATCGGGCATCTCTCTCTATGCATTCAAACCGTCCAAAAATGTCCGCATATTAGTCTAGTTATATATATATATATATATATATAATAATCTTATAAATGTCCGCATATTAGTCCTTAATTTTGTTGGTTTCTCACAATTTTGATCGAGCACCACTATATCACCGTTCACTGTCCAGCACGTCAATCCTCTGTTTCGCATCACAGAGCAGTAAATTCTTCTTCTAATAGCGAGATTTTCCGTTATGAGGATATTAGATCATTTTAATATCCTTTATTTTTAAAAATCTGTTCTCTTTGAGATGATATTCGTCCTATCCGGATCATTATGGGTGTAACTCTCATAGTCCTTTTATCTCCCACAAGTTGTATTTTTTTTGGCGATTCAATCTGTGAACACCAATTATATCAGTCTGAACAATATCCGAAATCGAAACAGGTTGATTTTTAACATGCTAGTTATGAAACAAGAAATATCTAAACTTATGAATGAGCAAATAATCACAACAATTAAAGGATATTTTTTAAAACTCACGTTTTAAAATGAGTACATAACGATAAAATATTATCATTACCTTGGTTGGTATCTTTTATCCAAAATAAATTGAAAATTTTTTAAAGTAGAGTCCAGAATATCCATTTTGCCATCTGTTTTCAAAGCCACAGTAGCACTTCCATTCGTTTTAAGTTTGAAAGATCGTCCGGTCAAACTCGGGAAAATTATAGTGCCATCTTTAAACATTATGCTGTGGCCTTGATTGGTAGTCCTGTACTGTTTCAACTAAGAAATAATGAATCTTTTAGTACAGTAATCAAATTCTATTTACTAACACTACAAACATTTAGAAATACCTACTCTATCAAAGATTCTGTGTAGGTGTGTGTTTATATCTGCTAATTCATTCAAATTATGCGAGTCTAGTGACAAATATTCCAGTTCGTGGCCTAATATTCGAATGTACACTGAGGCTTTAGCATCATCACTATGTTCCATATTAACCTAGATGTAAAAATATAGATTACACCAATTTTCACAACTAAACAATTGTAATAAATAAAAAATATATTATGCTATGACAACATAGAAATATATAAATATGATAGTAAAGGTATATTATAGAAATCACATCAAATTACGCCATAACTCTTAATTGGAGGAGGTGAAATATTTAGGCGCACTTTGGGACTTTTGGTCTCTGAAACCGCGTTTATTTTGATTCGAATAAAATTTTCAATCAACATATCAACATGAAATCTAACCTATTAGTTTTTTTTTGTATATTCTCCTTCGAAATAAAAAGAGTGTTTTTTATATTGTACAAAATATGATATCAACGTAAGGAAGATTCAATCCATTCAGTCAGACTGAAAAAAGCAGAGGGATAGCAGGAAAACCATACTTAGTAGTCTGTCAAACCACACATCCTCGGTCACGGGTTCAAATATAAAGTAGGCCTAAATGCACCGCTTAACAAAGTGAAATTATAACGATGTTTAATCTAGTAATATTTGCATTTCAAAATCTGAGATATTCCTTTGGCAAACATATAAATATAAAAAGATCGTGTACGGCTGGTTTGTTTTCTAGCTAAGTGTTCATAGTACCAGACCTGTAATCTCAACTTTTTCTATTCGAGTCTAGTTCAAGGTATGGTCACCTTTGTTACAAATTGGTTAAAATGGTTTTCGTGTTTAATTTTAAAACGGTTGAAGCCCAAAAAAATTCTTATTTCAACACCTGCGAAATAAAAATGAGTCGTCTTTTGACGTTTATCTTTATTGCACTACATCACACCTCAAAATATATAGATCTGTTCAATGACATCTACATTGACTGTTATTTTCTTCATCAGAAAGTTTTACATATAAGTTCATGGAAAAAGTTCAAGGACCGGTGAAAAATCAATAGATGTACATATTATGTAAATTATAAATGTAAAAATGTATCAATGTAATAAAAAATAAAGGGGCGGTTTATTGCACCACGAACTTTTTAAGAGTATTCCAAAGAAAGGTAAAAATTAAAAAGTTCAATTTTCTTCAGTTTATCCGTTAGAAAAAAAACATAAGGTTGCAATAATGGAGTGAAAATTATTGCAACAAATGTAACAACGCGTTTATTAATAATAAAATTAATGTAGATAATTATTAAAATATGTAGTAAGAAATTTCTTGCCCCACCGTCTGAATCAGTCATCATACATGGAGAGTAAATTTTTTAACAAGATAAAGTCACACACACAGTACTCACTATTTTCAGTCAACAAAATCGTGTTTCGCGGAAAAAGATTTATTTAAATGGACTTCCCAAGTCCGGACCTGAATTCGGTGAAAATAATTGGAGTATTTTAATCAAATCTGTTTATGCAAGGACTTTCGCGAATACCAAAAAAAAGGAGAAGCTATCGAGGATTCCTGCAGAAATTTTGAAGTACAGATTCAATTGAACTTGGTTCTTCAATTACTATCAAACTATTAAATGTTTATTAAAAAAGTACATTTTTGGTGTATTGAGGATAAATTTACCAAGAAATCCGTTTTACCTTATGGTTTTATTTTATGTTGCAATCTGATAAGCTTATTTGATTTTCTTTTACTTCGTTATAATTTACTTCGCAGATGATGTATTTGTGTTATTTTTGAGATGATTAAACTAAAATTATCAATTTAAGGCTAAATGAGTTTAAACGTGAAATTCTAAGCTGTGTTTAATTATAATATACTTCATTTCTATCTTACCTTTTCTTTGAGAGATTTTATTCTTGCTTTAAAAACGTCTGCTGTAGAATCTGATGAACTAGCATGATGATTGTGGGAATCGTGTAATATTGATAAAGGTATCAAGCCTCTTGGACCTAAAAATTCTTCTAATTTATGTTCCAGATTCTCAACCCGGAGTCCGACCTATCGAAATGAAGGAAAAGAGTATTTAGAACACTTGTCCCATTTTATATAAAATTAAGAAGATGGGTCAATCTAAAAATTATAATTAGTAAATGCAGTAAATTGGTTACTGTGATCAAAATCAATTCTGGTTTTGCTAAGCTGCAACACAGAACAAACAAACTGATGAAAAAGGCAGAACTTACCACTAACCTCAAGTAAATTGATCTGCTTTCCAAATAAGTCAACTTTGAAATCCACACTTCCAGATCTCGGTAAAAAGGAATGATGAGAATGGATTAAATTGGCTTCTAGTCCATAACCAAGGTTTGCTAATTTCGAAAATGATGACAATTCCAAATTTCGAGAAAATTTCGTAACATCTACTGAGTCTGGTGCAGTAAGTGATAACTTAGAGGCTGCCATTTTCCCTTTAAGCTTCAGAGGATCAGATGTCTCTTTCAAGTTTTGCAAGTAAGTGTATGTAAACACCGCCACTGTAAAAAAAAACAAAAAAAAACAAGAAAATTAGAATCCTCTCAGCATACACGTAAAGAATATGCAGATCATTCATATGCTATTTAAGTCCGAAGCTTAAAATTTATTATTTAATATACTTTTATGTATCATCCGGAGTTTTTAACTAACAAACTACAGTCATTGATATTACATTTTTACTGCTTAAAGATAAGCTGGAACCTGGGCAAATGCCCCTTTGCCTTCTGTCTTTGCTTCATATTATAAATAAATTAAGCTATTTTCCTTCGTCTCATTTATGGTTCTACTAAGATTGTGTAGCACATAATTATTATTATTTATGATTATTATTTTGTATATGTTCTCACTCTTGGCGGTACAGACTTAAAACGTGCAGTGCCAAGTATTCAAGATTTCCTTCTATAGGTTATTCGAGTGCTGCGTCTAGGAACTTCCTGACTTTTCGACCTGTGTTTAAAATTATAACATTTTGTAGCTCAACGTAGGTTTTGGGGTCGATTTCAAGTGTTTCCAAGCTTCTGTGCAATATAGTTGGTACTAGACCTGCGGCTAACGAAATGACAAGCACAATGTCAACTTTTTCCATATGCCACATATCTTTAATTTCATATTTAAGGTCTTAATATTTGGTGATTTTTATTGTGCATGTGGTTTGTATGTTGTTTATGTTTGAGATTGCTATATCTATAATACTTGCAGTTTTGCTGATTTTAATTAGGGTTATATCTGGTCGGTTTTATGGTGTTGTCGTGTCAATTATTATTGCCCTGTCCCACTACAGCTTACGTGTTTCATTTTATAAAATACTTTCTGGCGTATACTTGTAGTAGAGCAGTTTAGTTTTTATTAAACCAGTTATGATGACTAATTTTTAGTGAATTATTTTTGCCACCTCTCATGTCTATGTTTGTAGCCAATGTGTATTAATATGTCACAGCCTGATGTAACGTGTTGAGTTGTTTCTGTAGTTAAGTGGCACTGGTGGCATCTATTTTTATCAAAGTTTTTCTTCAGGATGTATTTTATGTAGATTTTTGTCCGGATAACTTGGTCCTGTATGGCAATCATGAAACCTTCAGTTTCAGGCTGTAAAGTTCCATGTGTCAACCAGGCATTTAAGGTTTTTTTTTACCTATATGAATTATTTGCAGGTCGTTGTAATGCCTGACATATAATGCTTTACCTCCCCATGTATTCAACTTATTATTTCTGTGCGGTCCAGGTACTTCATTATCTGTGTTAAGTTTATGAGGGATGTAAGAGGTATCTACTTGAGTTATTGCTTGGATCAAAGGAAAATATGAACTTTTGTCAGAGAAGTTAAATTAAAGTAAAATTAAATTAAAGTAAAATTAAATTAAAGTAAATTAAAGTAAAATTAAATTTAAATTAAAGTTAAATTGAATTTTTAATTTGTGTATCATGCAGGTCTTTCAGATCCAATTGTCCACCCCCTTCTATACAGTGTGGGAGTGTGTTTCTTTCAATTGCTGATGTTGGATATAGTTGTCTATATTTGTCTGTTATTTTCATCATTCGTTGTAGGTCTTCTAACTCAGTATCTGTCTATTTGATAATCCAAAAAAATATCCAAGTATTGGTATTTTATATGCGTTTATTTTTCGTGTAATATTTTTTCCCATTCAGTCTTATTTTCATGATTAACGTTAGTCTGTTTTTCTAGATTAGGAATAATTTGGCTTTAACTTTTTTTGTGTTCTTGCCTTTGGGCCTGCCATATTCCAAACCATTTGTATGTTTATCGTTCTTCCACAATTTCCATTCCCCCACCTGTTATTATTATTCTTATTATTTACAGTATATTCCTTCAAATTCGTGTGAAACTTCCTTTGGTTATTATGTAGTATTTAAGAAACAATTACGTCATTTAAGCATTCATTGTATGATCGAAACGATTTTTTTTATTTCATCCTTAACCATGGGTTATGGAAATTATGGTACAACTCGCAGAAAAAAAGAATTTTTGGAAACTTAGTGTGGCACGATCCCACGTCGTTTCTTTGCGGGAGAAATGCTCTAACCGCTAAGCTACAGGTGACCTGTCATTCCTCTTCCTGCGAGCGTTTATAATGCGTATTCACTATGAACTGGTTATTCTCGGAAAATGGACCATCCACTGACTGCGATTTAAAAATCAGCCGGGACCAATTTTTTGAATAAGCTACATGATGTTGGGCTCAACGAAGGGGTCATAGTTCGACTCTAGGACGGGGACGATGTCTCTTTTTCCCCTATACCAAAAAAAAAAAAAGCTCTAGTATGAACTTAAGCGTGGGCGTAAACTTTATTGACAGTAACAGTTATATGTTGCAGCATTGGACGACAAATTATGTCAGAGATATAGCTTAACGCGATTAAAGATTTGGTATATTTACACATAGAATAGACTCCATCTTAACCAGTCCCGCGTTACTCAGCCGCCGTTTCAACTGGCCCGCACCATCCCCTCGGTTTCAGCCGAGCAGATGGACGAAAAAAGCCATGATTGTTAAGAAACGAACAAAAATCACTGATTTTTAAATTTAATGAGCCTGCCATTATGTACCCATCTAACATCCAGTGACGCACCTGCATTCAAAATTTTATCAGTGTGTAATTTTTTCCTTGTTTTAAATTTTTGTCAATTTTTGTCATAAATTTTTAAAGAGTAATACAATATTTTGCTTTTGCATACCTTTTCATGTTTAAATACTAATTATATCATTGTGAAATCAATTAATTTACAAAGTTTCAATGTAATACCTCGATATACCACTCTTTGCTTATGACCAAATTTAAAATAAATCAAATCCTTCCCAGTCGGTACGAAGGCTGCGAGTGTAGCCATCAAGATCATTAATTGGGCAACAGCGAATCGAAATTAATTGTATATGAAAGTAAATGTACTTATTTAGTGATCTTACGTTTCGAAGAAGTTGGTTTTACGGCTCAAAGACTACAGTGGTCATGCTGCGCCGGGACCTACTGTTTTCCGAGGAATCCGAACCTCTTAAGGCCTAGGGAACCAAACCCCGGACTACAGTGAGCAGTGCGATCTTTATGAGATCTCTGAGTAAGCGTTCTTTTTGCACTGCTGGGAGTCGAACCCGGATTAGCCGCGCAATAGGAGAACGCGTTACCACACTGCGCCACCGCAGGGCCGTTTCGAAGAAGTACCAGAGGTATTTCATTGAATGGTATTTCATTGAATGTAAATGAAAGTGCTTTGCAAGATTTTTAAAATACTTTGTACGATTTCCAAAAATCTAAATTTTAAAAATATAATTTGAACACTTCTGATGTAGTTACCTTGTTTGTTGGTCTCGATGGCATAAGCCTTTGATATTCGGAAAATTATTGCTGGAGCTGGGCATTTGGACAGCATAATTAGAGCAGAAATTCTAATCTCATCTTCTTCATTTACATTTTCATAAATTTTAAGAAGCTCAGAGGATACCTGAAAGAGACATGAGATACATCAATGAAAATGTTAACTAGCAGTGTTTATGTCAATCTGCGCAGGAGAGTGAAACTTTTCAGGAATTGTATGCTCATGCTTACTGAATCAACGCATGGACTTCTCCTGAACGCTTCCAATGCCACAATTCTAAGAAACGTTCTTTTCGTTTGTGCAGCACACTTCAAGATGGCTTCCTTTGCAGAACCAACATGTCCCAAATTCCCGAATGCTTTAAGAACTGTGGTAACCTAAAAATAGAAAAGATGCAATCTTAAACATAAATTACAGAAGTTCCTTTTATGTATAAGAGAAGTTCAAGACAGACGATTTCCTTTATATGGTTTTATAAATTTGAATAATTTGAGAATTGTTGATTCGAATGCTTATAGTATATGCAGGAAATATACTGAGAAATAAGCAGCATGACCGTTTTGTTACTTTTCACCATAAATTGAAAATAAGATTAAAATTTACAATCATATTATAATTCTTATATAATGCGTGTGATACCGTAGGTTCTTCACGAATCTTTCTATTACCTAAATTTTGAAAAAGAGCATATTTAATAATCGTCATTTCTGTAATCTTTTCCGAAATTATCAGGAGAATTTCTTTCCTCATTCTTACTTATGGCACATGATAATAATAATATTAAGTAACGTTAACTGATGTCGACAATATGGATTTTCGTAAAATAAAATACAGCCACTTTGAATGTGTGCCTTCTTTTCCTAGTAAGCTGATTTTAGTGCATTACGAAAAGTGGTCACATGCGCATTAATAATTTCCATAAGCCGGATGGGTTTAGTAAATGCAATAAAAACTTATCCAATTGAAGATTTGAGATCCCAACTTAAATTAAATCACTGTAAAACATGTTTGTAAATTTTACAGTTCATACCGTAAAAAAAAAAAATGAAAGACCGTAAAAATTGAACACGGTTATTTCATCTTAAAATTTACGTTCTACCATAAAAGGAACCGACGAAAAACCGTCGAAACAAAATATAGTCGTTTCATCGTAGAAGACGACGGTGAAAGACCGTTATAGGAATGGAATACAGTTGTTCGGTGTAAAATCTGCATTTTCGCGCAAAAGCTCGCCTTTAAAATAAATAAATAAATATATATATATATATGGCCTGCAAAAGGGTTGCTGGTATCTAACTGGAAGGAGACCCACACGCTGAACGTATGTGACGATGTGTGGAACCGGCCAGGCCAGTAACCTAGTGTCCTACCCCGCCTTCAAGTGGTGCAGGCTGAGCTTTCTATTTATGTGGCAAATTAATATTTGCTACACGGATAGAAAGGCGGAAGGGGAGGGCTAATTCACCAACCCGTCTAGCCAGCGTGGTGAAATTATGGCTAATTCCTCCAATATGCTTACACACCAAAAACCATGACCCCTAATCTCCAGGTGCTGGAGTGCTCCTGATAAAGGCAGCGGTCAGCATGGCATGAAAGCAGGGTGTGCTAAGAATCACTGGAATGGCCCAGGCTGTCATTTGTTATTGACCTTAGCTACGTATAATGGACGATCCCTTGCTTCTGAAGCAAAACTTCAGGAATTGGAAGAAGAACTTGACAAGATCAAATGGGACATTGTAGGACTCAGTGAAGTTAGAAGAAAAGGTGAAGAGTTGGTGGAACTGAAAAGCGGACATTTGTTTTATTATAGAGGAACGGAAACTGGAAGAACAAGTGGTGTTGGCTTCTTAATCAACAAAAGAATTAAAGACTGTCTTCTGGAAGTTGAAAGTACATCAGATCGAGCAGCGAGGCTTGTTGTTCAACTAACCCAGCGATACCAACTTCAAATAGTACAGGTATATGCACCAACATCAAGCCATACCGACGAAGAGGTTGAAGAATTTTATGAAGAAATCAAAGAGTTACACACCAAAGGGAAACAACATATCAAGCTCATCATGGGGGATTTCAATGCAAGAATTGGACAACAGGAACAAGGAGAGACATCGGTTGGTAAATACGGATATGGGGAAAGGAATGAACGTGGCGATCAACTCATCGAATTTGCAGAAGCTGAAAATCTTAGCATTATAACGTAGCTAGTAAAATTCGAGACAGGCAATTGACGCTTGGAAGAATTAATTTAAAATCACATTTTATTCATTGAAAATAACTTTCCGTTCTCTATGTACAGGCAGCCCAGAGAGTGCTGTCCAATGGTAGCGTATCCCTCGGCGTCCAGGCCCCTCTCTGGTCTCAAGTCACTGTTACCATCCTATCCCCGGATCTGGTTCACACATGTCAAAGGTCGGATTCCAGATGTCAACCCAGATCCAGGGACTGTAATTTTATGTTAGAAATTCGAGTTGTATGGACGGAGTGTAGATCAGTAAATCTTCATGCTATGGCTGAGTTCGAAAGGGGATATACTCAAGAGGCAAATGACATATCTCACATGGCTGGTAAATGGGGGGTCAGTACAGCATCATGAATTCAGTTTTTAAGAAGAAACTACAAAAAAAATGGGCATTAAACGCTCTAATGGAGGAACTAAAAATTGACTATATCCTGGCAAACAAGAAACCAATTAGTGAAGATTGCGGCGTACTGAATAGATTTAATAACGGAAGTGATCATCGAATGGTGAGATACAAAGTGAACTTAAATACTAAATTAGAAAGACAGAAGCTCATTAGGAAACAAGTACATAAGAGAGTGGATTTAAAGAAACTGAAAGAAAATGCCGAGACACTCAAGTTGGACTTAAAAATTCACGTTTCTGCACTTGAAGGACTTATTAAAGTTGATATTTCAGAAGCAAGTGAAAACATTCTTAAGAGAATAATTGAAACTGCTGGGAAAATTGGTGGTGTAATATGTAAAAAGCAGAATAGCAAATTATCTGAGAAGACGAAACAACTCATGAAAAGGCGAAGACTTATGAAGGTGGACAATCAAAATACCAGTTGCAAGATCGAGTATGTAGAACTTTGCAAAACTTTGCGCAAAAACATGAAAGAAGATATAAGAAAATTCAATTGTGAGTTAGTAAGGAAGGCCATTGAAAGCAACAAGAGCCTTAGGGTTGTTAAAGGGAGTTTGTCTATTGGGAAGAAACACATCATTGCATTAAAAGGAGAGGATGGCACCGTAACAAGAAATAGGGAAGAAATACTTAGAAGAGTTGAAGAATTCTACAAAAAACTATATGAAAGTAACAGTGGATTAAACGAAGACGCCGAAATAGTCGAAGGAACAGCTCCTAAAATCTTAAAAGAAGAAGTTTCATTTGCAATAAAAAGTATGAAGAAAGGAAGAGCCCCTGGTGATGATGGTATTACATTAGATATCCTAAAAGAAGCTGGAGAATATGTAGAAGACATACTTGCAAAATTCTTTACCAAATGTCTTAACAGCGGTAACATACCAAACCAATGGGATTCTGCAACAGTAATTCTTTTGCATAAAAAAGGTGATAAAGAGGATTTGAAAAATTACCGACCAATTAGCTTGTTACCTGCTATTTATAAAATCTTCACAAAAGTGCTAACACATCGCCTGCAGAAAAAATTAGATGCAGCTCAACCAAGAGAACAAGCTGGATTTCGAAGTGGATTCAGTACAGTGGACCATATTCAAGTATTAAGAGAATTAATTGAAAGAACACATGAATATGAACTTCCATTGTGTGTGGCATTTATTGACTATGAGAAGGCCTTTGACTCTATTAAAACATCAGCAGTCATCAACTCTTTAAGATCAACAGACATTGAGGATGTGTACATTGACATGGTGAAACGTGTGTATAAAAATGCAAGTGCAAAATTTCGGTTACATAAAGATACCAAAACTATCAAACTTGGCAAAGGGGTGAGGCAGGGAGATACCATTTCTCCAAAACTTTTTACTTCAGCTTTACAGATGATTTTTCAGCAGATAAATTGGAATAACAAGGGAATAAAAATAAATGGTGAATATTTAAATCATTTGCGGTTTGCTGATGACATTGTTATTTTTTCAACGAACCCATTAGAACTCCAAGACATGGTACAGGAGCTCTCAACTAGAAGTAAAGAAGTTGGACTCAAGATGAACCTACAAAAAACTAAGATCATGTTCAATAATTTCGTAGAGGAAACAAAAATACAAGTTGACAACATTGAGCTAGAAATTGCTGATTCATATATTTACCTTGGCCAGCTGATTTCAATGGATGGCAACATTATGAAAGAACTCAACAGACGTATTAAACTTGGCTGGAGTGCATTTGGAAGAAACAGTTTTATCCTGAAGGGGAAATTGCCTTTGTGTCTAAAAAGAAAGGTCTTCAACCAGTGTGTATTGCCAGTCCTCTCTTATGGATCAGAGACATGGAGTCTAACAGTTGGAGCAATACGAAAGTTACAGACAACGCAAAGGAGCATGGAGAGGTGCATGCTTGGAATAACTAGGAGAGATCGAAAAAGAAACACTTGGGTGAGAGAGCAAACTAGAGTAGAGGACATCATTGTTAAAGTAAAAGGGCTGAAATGGCGATGGGCTGGGCATATTGCAAGAAGAACTGATCAACGATGGACAACAGAAATTCTGAACTGGATTCCAAGAGACCACCGAAGACCTAGAAAACGTCCTCAAACTAGATGGGTGGATGAAATAAGAAAACAGGTTGGGGTGACGTGGAAGCGAATTGCTCAGGATAGACTTGTGTGGAAAGCATTTGGAGAGACCTTCATCCAGCAGTGGATAGATAATGGTTGAATATGATGATGATGATAAACTTATTTTGAAACAAACATTCACTTTTAAAATTTTCGTTATGTATTGTCATGGCTCAGAAGAGAAATGAAATAGACGTTAGGTTTTACCTTTTCTTCTTCCTCATGAGATGATACTTCACAATCATCATGAATGTGACTCTGAAGGCTAGAAATCATGGCTTGAATAGCAGGACTAGATTCACACTCTGGGTGATTCAGGCAGTACTTATGAGCCAGTGAAGATACGGCAAGAACTGCTGCCTTATTTTCAGGTTTCAATAATGGCTGAAATAAAAAATATGAATGTTTCCATCGTCATTGAATGATTGAATGACCCCAATATTAATAGACATTAGTATAATATATCCACATTACTTGAACGAAACAAATAAATTTTATTTATACGCTTGTATTATTTAACAGCAGAAGCTATAAAAGACTATTACTTATTTACGGTTTTTTATTTGTTTCATGCATTTCAGTCAAATAAACGACACTTTGTCTAATTGTTTGAAAAACTTACATTTCTAATAATTTTGCATTTCAATATTTGAAACTGAAAATAGTCTTACATCTACACGAGGATGCTAAAAGTTTCGAAAAATGTTGGCGAAAAATAACTTAAACTTCAAATAAATTTCTTAACGACGGGAGTAGACGTATACATTAAAAATGCAAGAAATTACAGCTACGTTTATACTCCTTGGGTTTTCCTTTTCAGAGCCATAATACATGATATAATGAATATGATTGAATACATTTGCTAGCAATTTATTGCATCAAATAAATAAAATTTTGTGATATTAAGGATAAATATTTCCAGTATTACTGGAACTCGGTTCTGCATACAAAAGGAACCATGGGTCATATAAATTTAAAGTGACGTTAAATATAAAATTATTAATTAAATTTAAGTGATAATAATTCGTATTTTCTTACATAGATAAATTCAATATAAAATTTTGCCACTTCTGAGGTAATATTTAGTAAATACAGATCCTGATATATTTCGCTATTCTTGTAAGCAAAACTGCGTAGTTTTCTTTACAAGTTCAGAAAATATGGCTATTCGGGTTATGGCATAAATGTAGATCTGTATTTCTACTTGGCTAGTCTCTTAAACAATAAATATCAAAATATTCTTTCAATAGTAAGGCTTAGATACGTATATTTTTCATGGAAATCTGAAGATGCTACCCTTGTATCATAAGACTTAGTATACAGCACACTATATACAATAAATTTAATTTGTGTGCAGTATAGTTCAGAACTTTTTTGTAACACTGGTGTGAAAAAAAGAAGTGCATTTTATTTTTAAAAAATGGACTTTAACTATTTTTAGTTCCAAGTCTTCAAATCGATAGATTTTTCACGTCTTCTCTTACTTGGACAATATGGAATAAATTCCCCGCCAGTGGTTATTACAATGGCTTTCAAGCCCGTGGGACTAGATTCGATTCCCAGCAAATTTCGTTGTGATTACCGATTGATTGCTGGTTATCGTAGTACAAAAGGTACGTCAAGCAATCTGTCTTGTCCTCCAATGATCCGTAGCGTAGAATTGTACTGGCTGTTACGCACCGTAAGTAGCAGGTAAGTTACCGGTACAATCCTGCGCTATGGTTAACTGAGGACAAGACAGATTGTTTAACGTAACATATCTGCCGCTGGGATTACAGCGCCGCCTTTGGCGTTCAATCTTCCCCATTCCCCTGCACACGCCGCTTTTGGAAGCACAAGGTTTAAGTACTTCTAAATAAGCTTGGTTGGCTGTAAACGTTCGCGAGCTGGTGTCCATCACCTACCATGGTGCCGCCAAGCAGGGTCGGATTATCGCATAGACCAGTGTTTCTCAAAGTGTGGTCCGCGGACCACTGGTGGTCCATGGCGACTTATTATAGTGGTCCGCAGGATCATCACCAAATTTCAGGAAAAAAAAAATTGAACTAGAAATTGCAGGCGTAGCTAGAATTTGGGTTCGGGTGAGATTTAAGGAATTTCTCATAAATATTACCTGTTATAAACCTTACCTTTCGGCGATTCGTGAATGGTTTGAATCCTCTAAAAATACCCATGCTGTCTACATTGCTTATTATTATTTAATTAAATTAATGATGTCATTTTCATTGTAAATTTGACAAAATAAGATCATAACTGACACTCTCCTTATCAAATAGCATTAGTCTAAAAATTATTTTGTTTCAGGTGGGTTTGGCCACCAACCCATATTTTAAGAACATGGTCGGATATTTTAGAGATTTTCTGCCAAAAGTTCATGCTTTTTTAAAGTAAAAAACTAGAAAACAGATTAAAATTATCACAAGAGGCGTCAAAATTAACTACAAATTATATTTCAAGCGATGAATAAATCTCTCCTGCTGGAGTTCTTATACACGTATATAAGCCTGGCAAAAAATTATAAATTGAGGGTTACTTTGATTGTCTTTTCTTGGGAGAGCCGGGAGGGCGGGAGAATCAGTATAACGGTGGCTAAGAAGGACGTAATATTATTAACCATAGTTGGAAACCTTAATTTCAGGCAATATTTTTAATGGGGGGAGATATATTCCCCCGGTGGTCCGTGATAAATAAAGCAATGCTTAAAGTGGTCCGTGAGTGACCAAAGTTTGAGAAACACTGGCATAGACAAACAGAACAAATGTCCAGGGTCTGGTCTTTTTTCTTTTTTTTTTGAGGGACCCGGAACGGTGAAAACTGAAAGCAACTTCAAAATCATTGATAATTAGACTTTATCACGGTTGCCAATCAAACGTCATCACGGTTGCCAATCAGACCTTATGACCGTTGCCAATCAGACCTTATTACTTTGCAAAAGCGAAAATCTAAATTCACTGTTAAATTTGCTCCAGTTTATAAAAGAAGTGAAAATTATATTTACTTTCCCTAATATTTAAACTTCGTTGTGCATTCATTTGAGATTGTCTATTTCCAATGCAACTGGAGAAAGATCATTTTCAGTATTACGATGACTAAAATATTATCTACGAAATTCTTTAAGCCAGATAAGATTAAATTGTTCATACGTGTTATGCGTAGAAAAAAAGATGTGATGGATAATATTAATCATGAATAATTAATTGATAACTTTTATAAAGAAAGAGCAAGGAAAAAATATTTATATTTATATTATTTAATAAAAATTTTATAACCTGTAAAATATACATGAAAGTTTCAAATTATCATTTCATTTTTTTTTTAATATTTGAAAGTGATATAGGATGTCTTTCTAACTGAGGCTAACGTGGTGAAACAAACCTTTCAGCATTTACAATCAGATGATTTCTGAAAGCTCTCATCTTTTTCAGAATACATAGTAAGAATTTCACAAGAAAGGTTTTCTTCAGAGAGGCAATGGATTATACTGATGACTATGCATTTAACGCGTTAAGTACTTTAAGTTATTAAGGCGAAAATTTAATGAAAATAAATAACGCAGTAGGAAGCAAATTTTTTGAGCATTTGCAAATAAAGCTTATATGTTTTGCGAAAATTTACTAACATAAGTTTCTTTATATAATATTTTCTTTATTGAATTAAAATTTAAGTAGTAATATAATACGGGCATTAAATTCTACGCAAATTCAAACCTAAATATTGTGTGCATGTACCAAGTGAATATGTTACCTGTACCGACTTCACTTTCAAAGTTCAACATTTTAAATTCCAGGATGGATTTGGCGAGCATCTTCCTTAGTCCCAAGTTCCAAGTTCCTTCTCTTAGTCCAAGTTCTTATATATGGGACACACTGTAATTACGCAAGCTTAATTTATTACAAAGGGCCCAGAAAAAATTGCCTAAGGCCTCGCAAGACACTTATTAGACCCTACCGCTATGACAAAACGACTGATAATTTGCTGCCTATATCTGGCGGTAAGAAGGACCGTCAGACATTAAATGTTTGGAAAACCAAAATGGTAGGCATTGAGAAAAACAGCATGGGAACGGAAAATATGTAAATGCAAAACAAATGTACAAAATTCGAATAAATCCAAACCGATACGCAAATCTGCGCTAAATTTATAACAACCATACAGATGGGCAACCACTTATTTAGGAAGAAAGATTGCTGGAAAAAGAATTATATTACAAATTTTAAGAGAAGATGGCATCGATGGACACTTACAATGGAAGCACGTATTGCACCTTCATCGGGGTCGGACACAAATGGTAAGCCTGCAATCCACAACAACGTTTCTGCTTTCGACAACTCTTTGTTATTTACCAATTCGGTCAGGACTTCAATAGCTCCTTCGGACGCCGATGCTTTAAGGACGTCAATAAATATGCCCCTAAAATCACAAAATGTCGTATATTATTTCAAACTCTTTTCTTGCGTGAAAAAGTACATAAGCTTGAATTGTTAAAGTTTACTTACAGTGCGGCAGCGGAATCGCAAAGTTGCTTGTTTTTAAGGGATTGGTACAGACTTTTGACTGATGCTGGTTCTAGGTCTCGTATCAGATAAATGAGTTCATTAACTGTTTTCCCAACATCTTCTTTGAGAAAACTATCAGCTTGTTCACAGAGATGTGCAAGTGCTGCTTTGGCATCGCTTTCTTTAAAATGTCGATCCCTGCGCTGATATTTATAAACTAAACTTTTTCTTGGGTGTGGACTAACTAAAAAATATCAATTTGTTTAAATGAAGTACACAGTGATGTAGTATAATCCAAAAATATTTATTGAAAGTATAGTCAAAACTAATTATAATAACTTTGCTTAATTTCCAATTTCAAAACTCCCTCACGTTTATAAATCAGAAAGGTCAATTATAAGAGTAAAATAAAAATTTTATCTCATTCCCATAGTATCCTTTTTTTCTTTCCAAACCCTATCCGCGCAATGATTTTGATTGAAGTTAAATGTAAACAAAAATGTAATTTTTTACTCAAAAGAGTTGTAATTGTCTGCTATAACAATGCATAAAGTTTACGTTTCTATAAGAGAAAATATCGGTTACAAAAGTTATCTCTAAGGCTGATGATATGCTTTTATAATCAATACCTTTGCCTTCTACCACCAGCGAAGTTTTTAATGCAGCGGAAACAAAAGCAATTCAAATTAGCAAAATTATGAACAGGAATTATGCTTAATCTAGTGATGGATAAAGAAAACCTACTTTGAAAACCAGTTCATAAGAACTAAAGGTAACGCACAGCAAATGTGGAATGTAATCAATGTTGTTTTAAATAAGCAACAGAAAAACATATTTAACCCAAAAAGGCTCACCACTCTTTGCAATGGTACTGTTGTCGAATATACATCTAACAGGGATATTGCAAATACAGTGAACGATTTTTTTATTTCTGTAACAGACGACACCAATACTGGGTACGCGACCGACGCCTGTATTCACACAAATAATAATTGCACCTCTTCAAACTTCTCCTGTCTTTTCCTGGTTACGTCTCACGAAATAAACTGCTGCATTAATCGACTGGAAACCAAAAAGAATTCAGGCTACGATAATATTCATCCGCGTATCTTAAGGGAAAACGTAAGTTTCTTCTCTAACACCCTTACGTTTTTAATTAACCTTTCCTTTTAGCAGGGAGTTTTCCCTAACAAACTAAGAATCGCCAAAGTCGTTCTGTTATTTAAAAAAAGTGACAAATCTCTCCCTTCTAACTATCGTCCCATTTCCCTTCTTGCAATTATCAATAAAATTTTTGAAAAAGCCATTCATGATCATCTCGAAAACTGCATTGAGAAAAATAAACTTTTCTATAATAAAAACTATGGCTTTCGAAACAAACTTTCCACTAAAGCAGCTATTCTGGAACTTGTGGCCAACGATGCAAATATGTTTACCTGTGGAGTTTTTTTGGATTTAAGGCGTGCCATCGAATCCGTAAACCACAACATGATTCTTCATAAACTACGCGTGATGGGAATTAGAGATATCCCATGGAAACTTTTCGAAAGCTATTTAAACAATAGACAGCAATTTGTTTCTACTGATGAAACGAACTCGCACTACAAAACAGTTCGTAAGGGTATTCTACAAGGTTCGGCTCTTGGGTCAATTTTATTCAATATTTTTATCAACGACCTACCACAAAGTATAAAGTACTGTGGCACGATTATGCACGCCGATGACACCGAACTTATTCATTCGGAAAAAGACATTACTAATTTGTATATAAATCGAACACTACGCAGATTAAATCAAACAACAATGTCAATCAATCAACGTTTATTGGCGTAGTGATACCAACGCCGATGGTATGGCGTGATTAGATGGTGAAACGTTCGAAAGAAAATAAATATTTCTGCCTTCGGTGGGACCTGGAAGGTCGTGGTTCAGGTCAATGTGGTGCTGTTGAAGATCATTATAGTGTCTGCCATGAAGTGCTTTTATTATTATTATTATTATTATTATTATTATTATTATTATGGAATAAAATAGAATGCCATTTCATATTCGCAACTGGTTAGAACTTCGAACTTACCCGATTTAACTTGGGCGTCTTTTTCGGCCAGCAACTGCAATTTAACTTCCCCAGTGGTATGAATATTATATCCCATATTTCGCAAAGGTTGTAAATCTGATTTTTGGGAGCAAAACGATTCTTGTACGATTCCCTTGCCGATTACATTATGGCATGAATATTCTTCATTGGTCATTAGAGGTATTTTCTGGAATGGCTGAAAAACAGTGGTTACACATTATGAAATTTTAAAATTATATGTAATTAAATATTTACAAGGGCAAATTGAAGCTTAAAACTTAGAGGAAACATGCACATATTATACAAATACGTTAAAATTTTAACAACGCAAGTCTGATATTTGTACATTTATTCTTACACTAGAAAAAAAATTAACTATTACGCTGATTTAAACTTTATGCGCATAATCGGAAATAGAATTTCCTTTTTTAACCTTTGCACGAAAAATTTCTAGGTAACAGAAATCATTGATAACAATTAAGCGAACTCTTGTCCTTTTTTAACAAAATATGCGGGGTTTTGTTTTTTTTCAAAGTTGAAGCGATTTAATTTAAATTTAATAATAAAAGGCCTTCATGTAATATTAAAGAAGTATAGAATTTTAGTACCAAGTACTTATAGTTCACGAAATATGCGGTCGTATAAAGCACAAGACATTTGTTGCTTACCCTTATACACTTTTATAAATATTTTACTTACTACTTTTTTAGACTTACACACAGATTTCTCCATATATAAAATTGTAAACTTACCGAACCTGGTGATTCGTAAGACGATGATATTAACCCAGTCCTAAATGTCACATGATCCGTACACGATGATATGCGTTTAACCTTATAGATAATGTATTTATCGCCTTCGTGTTCCTTAACTTTGTATTCGGTGTCACACGAGCCTAGAACGTCTGTCTAAAGAAATATACAAAAATTCAATTTGTAAAACACGAAATTATTTGAATGTTTTGTTTATTCATAATTAAATAAATTAGATCCATTATTTTATCACTAATGAGCATTGTATAGAAAACTAACAAAATATGAACCTTTGAAAATTCAAGTTTCATCAAATAAATGAATGAAAACTCAAACATAAATAAGACCCTACTATAAAATTACACCTAGAGTTTATATATATATATATATACAGGCGCGGTCGTCGCTTTCCCGATGAGAACGAATTTCAATTGCCAAGGTTTAATTGAATACAAACTTAGTCTCCCAATAACACGGTTAAAACGCCAACTTGTTTGTGTGCTATGACGCAAGGACATTTCAGATTGTGTTGCGCCAGGACTACAGTTTTCCGAAGAATCGGAACCTCTTTCGCCCAGAAAATTAAAACTCCTGCCCGCGAATCTGTGGAGAAAAAAACACCTCGTGGAATCTAACACAGCTTATCCGCGCATAGTAGCCGAACTACACTATCACAGAAATACATTTCAGGTACTAAGGTATATTAACTGTGTAAGGTACATACTTTGTAGCCAGTTCATCAGTTCATAAGAATCATTATTTTGAATGTAATAAAACACTGGAAGCTAGTCCAATCTTTGAAAACAGGATGAAATTTTGCCAGAAAAAATGTGCACTTTCTATAGTAGGTTATGCGACGAGAAGTAGAATTAAAGTAGTGTTCAGACTGCTTTTAAAAATATTTTTACAAAAAAATAAATAAAACACTTGATTTCTCAATGTTCTTAGAATTTTAAACTATATTGTATTAAGTAAATCTTTTAATAATTTTTTCACTTCTTTATACATTTATGACTGCCAATATGACAATTTGTAATCTTTTAAAAAATAAATTCAAAGGACACAAAACAATTGTTGTTGTTTTTCCTATTAATTATTAATATTTCTTTGCACGTTTCAACTTATGCGATGCTATTTATGATGCCGCATGCACTGCTGTACAAAGCGAAAACTATAATATATATATATGTGAATATTACAGACTTTTAAAATATTTACAATCGATGCACATTGAAAAATATAACACTTGGATCTGATTCAATATTCCATTCAAATCAAAATATCTTACTTCTCTAACAAGAGTGTCATGAGAAAGTGTTTTCATTGTGTTTTGCAAAGTCGATAATATTCCTCTTTTTATATTGACGATGTCTTCCGATTCCGATTCGCTTGGACAGATATCAGATATTTCACCATCTAAAAAGGCAAAGTGGAGAGGGTGTCTTTTCAGGTCATCTATGAAGGCTGAGGCAGTTTCAAACGAGTCTCCATGTTTAACACTAGCATCAACGATCTGTTTCCAAGAAATAAATGAATAAAGAAATGAGTGAATAAATAAATAAAATAAGCTCTTTTCTTGTAAGTGTATATGTCCTTATATAATATTTATTTTTATTGCAAATTTTCAAGAAAACATTTGTGTTCTCAACTTTCTTTATAGATATCCTAAAATAAATATCTTTTATAATTAAATTATAAGTAGGTCCTAATGCTGTTGACATTTATTTACGACGAACATCTTATGCCAATTCTAAACTTTGATTAACTTTTATTTTTTTTGGGGGGGGAGATTAAACTTGGAACTCTCTAGTAAACAAGGCTCGACAAATCGGATTGCTAGGTCATCATTAGCAACTAGACTTCCACAGGTGGCATCCGATTGCTAGGTTATCACATCATTGGCAACTAGACTTCCCTAGGTGGCATCCAATTGCTAGATAATCATATCATTGGCAACTAGACTTCCCTAGGTGGCAACTAGAAAATTTGAGTTAATATAATCTCCGTACATTTCATAAGCGGGACCATAAAATTAAAATTATAAACTTAGCAACGCTTCCCTCAAAATCTAAGAACAGGACTTATTTCCAAGGCTGGGGTTTTGATCATTTGTTAACACTACGTATTAATAAAGCGTCAATTGATTTGTTTTTTGTTTGAACCAAAAAATGCAATCAATAAATCGTATTTTTCAGGCGAATAGCGTCATGCGAAACGTTGTTCAGGTCATAAAAAACTAAAAATCAATATTTAATATAATTAACCATAAAATTTTATCACTAATCTGAGTACGAAAAAAAGAGAGAAGAAAAGGACAGTAGAATTGTAATTAATAATTTAGACACCCACGGAAACCTCACTAAAAAAACAGAAAGAAACACCACCAAAAAGATAGAACGAAAAATATATAAACTAAAAAGTAAAGTGGGAATAACAATAGTAAAAGTGAAGAAAAGAGGAAAATAGATTAGAAAAATCTAAAAAATAAAGAAAATTAAGAAAAAAGGAAGAAAACTAAATAAATGGAAAGTTAAGTAGAAAAGAATAAAAAGATAATAAAAATAAGCAAAAGCCATGAACACCATAAGAAAAAATTTCCAATGTTTCGAGAACTGCTGTTTTCTTTATCAAGCGGAGTCTTATGTTGTAATTAATATTCTTATCGAAAACTTCTGTATTAGTATTACTTATGTGTTTATAGAAAATGCATTGCAGTTGAACTTTTTTTTCTTTATGGGTCGAGCAAATTCCATTTTCATCTAGCGAGTGCGGTTCGCAAACATATGACGAGCGCTGCTAACAACGATATAAAGTTTATGGTATTACACCGTATAAACAATTATATATTATATATAATATTAATTTAAATATTACAAACAAACAGAAAGATCACGCGTTCATGTTTGGTTATACACCAAGTTTAACTATGATATTTTTTGTTGCAATTATTTTGTTAGAAACTGCACACTTTTACAAATAATATACCAGAATATACTCCTTTAACAACATAAAGTAGCCTCAAAAAACACTTAGAAAACATTCAATGGTATTTCGACCAGTCAGGCGCCGGTCTTCGTTAGAAGAATAATAACATTGTAAACACATTGAATACGTCGTGAACTGTATTTTCCTTTGTAACTTCGATTTTGCGTAGTACGTCAATAATCATATTTTCATAAGGTATCCTCTTACTAATAGAGTAAACTCTATTACTGTATTTCAGGTTCGTGCCTAGGATTTCAAATTGGGGTGCATTAAAAAATGGGGATTGATAGAGGGAAAATTTTCCCTCATAGGGAATTTTGTTTTGCTGGTAATACTATTGTTCAGAGGGGAGAATAAGCACCCAATTGTACACGCCCCCCCCCCTTCTTGTGCACAGCATTACTGCATTACTTTTACATACTCCAGTAATTCTCTTCCAACTATGACGAATATATAATTAATTTGTATTATAATATTAGTATATAATTAATATTAACAATACACTACAGTGATTCCCAAACTTTTTGTCCCGCGGAGCCCCAACATTTTTCATTTTTCATATACAGTAGAACCTCCATATAACGTACTTCCGTATAGCGAAATTCTCCATATAGTGAAGTTTTTGAAAATCCCATGGTCATTACATATGAAAGTGTTTCTATATAACGAAATAAATTTTTATATAATAAAATTTTTAACGACCAAAACAGAAAATCAAGTGGTCACGTCAGCGACATTGGGCTTCCTAATATTGTGGGAATACAATACGGTTTTAAGATAAATGGCAAACAAACAGAATGAGGCACGCCTAATGGAATTTAAACTCCCTAATAAAGAATTCTTCTAAACACACACACACACCCGTTGCCCCATACAGTGCGAAACTGCTAGGCTAGAAACAGGCCCCAATTGTCTTTGAATACACTGTATTATTTGAATAGTAGTATTATTTGTCGCGCTTTTTTGCTCGTTTCATTACCAGAAATCCAGACCTTGCAAATTTCCCACAGGGGTGCTAACACTTTTATGATGAATCAACACCGCCATTTGTTGTGCAGCAGGATGTTAGAAATTTTTCTACAAAAGCATGAATGTGTATGGAAGAAGCATTAAATACGTTTTCATTTTAAGGTAAGAATTTTTCAACTCTCTTTTTTTTTTTTTTATATGCATGTATATTTCACATTTAAAAACATCTATTTTTAAATGGTTGAATGTTATTTATGAGAAACAGTCGTTTACTGAAAAATGGGATTTTAATTGTGGTATCATATTGCACTGCCCTGGTTCATGAATACATCGTTTCCACATAGCGAATTTTCTATATAACGAATTTTTTTTTATGGAACCGTCCATTTCGTTATATGGAGGTTCTACTGTATGTTCTTTAAGTAAGGCCTATATGTAAATTAGTAATATACAACAGATACAGAAAAACTTTGCTTTAATTACAAAATGTAGTCACTCATGAGAGGGGTAGGGTTGTTTACTTTTGCAAAGTCCATTGATGCCTGGTTTTACTGAAGCAATCAAATATCTGCAAACGAAGGTCGGGTTCAGCGTCGAGGCAGATTCCATGTTTGGTTTTCATTTCTACATAGGCAAAAAATCTGTATTCACACAAATAGATTGTGGCAAATGAGAAAAGGAATGCTTTTGATTTTTCGTCCAGTGGTTTAAATTCTTTCCTCAAACTTAACTAAAATTCAGAACATGACTTCAATTTTCAAACGCTGTCTGAAGTAGCGTCCGTGAGGTATTTATAATCAGTAGATGCCATGCAGGCTGGTTTCACGAAGTAACTTCAAATGGATTCATCGCCCAGTTATACCCCTTCAGTTTTACTTCCGAAGCGGTTGGGTTATTTTTTTAATATGTTTAAAACATGATATCAAGATAATATATAGTAAAATCGTATTGTTATGAAAAATTATGTTCCAAAAATTAGAATCATCCGTTTATTTTCTGCTGAACAAGTAGATTATTTTTTCTGAAAATGTCCTTTAATTTTAGAACTTCCGCGGAACGCAGTTTGGGAACCTCTGGTATAATATATATAATTTAATAACGTACTATTATTATTATTAATTCGATTTGCATGTTTTCATCAAAATGCATATAAATTAGGGATCATTGTTTCATTTCTTGCCCTTTTCTTTACAAATAGCTAGCAATAGATGAACGTTATGAAATTCATTGACCTGAAAATTTCAAGCAATGACTTGACTCATTAAAGGATATAGTTGTCAATTCACTTTGCGTTTTACACGAGGTAGATGGATATGTTTATAAAATTTACAATACAATAATGTAAACAATGATGGAAATGTTACCTGCAACACCATGTCGCATTTTGAAATTGGTGTTATTTCAATTGTTGTTTTCAAAACAGAGGCTAGTTCGGAGCTCCTTTGCGTATGAAGCGTATTTGAAGCTTCGTATGCGTATACATACGTCTTTGCGCTTGAATACTGGAACTTTGAGTCTGAAAACAATTTAAAATAAAATGAAAAACAGCTATCAAATATCTTTGCCTTCTTTCAAAACCTAATTAGTAGCTAAAAATAAGAGTTTACATTTATTTACACATGACGCTAATAAAATTAACCATTATGTTTGAAATTCATTAAAATTTAAGAGACATACTTTTTATTAAACTAATTTTGTGGAATCATTGCATCATTAAGAAATTTTAAGGCTAATAAAGCGATTGAGACTAATACGAAGAAAGGGTGATCTCTCGCCTCTTCGTAACTGTAAAAAACTAAAATACAGTGGCACTAGCAGTCCATAAAGAACTTGGATCCTTATCTCGTCAATATGAAGCTCACACTTTTTAAAGCAAAAGCACGTGAATAATTAATTCACTAAATTGAGGTTTGACGCTTACGTTTTTCGGCTCAAACTAGAGTTATTTCATTCACGTAGGAAAGTGGGGGGGGGGCCCAGGGGACTCAAGCTCTTCCATCGGATGGCAAATTCCTTAAAAACGAATCAGTTGACCTTTTTCTAAAGACGTTTGAGCCCAGTAATTTTTTAATTTTTATATCTCTCGATCTCTTTATCCCTGGGAAGGAAAATTATAATATTCTTTGTAATATAAGGGTCATGAGCTCTAGATTGAACTAGAGATGAACTTAATTGCCTTAGCTTCTTATATTTCTAGGTTTTCTTAACAGCGGATATCGATTGTTTTAGGCTGGTGTTGTTAGCCTCACCTTCAGAGGATCTAAAATATACCACCATAAAATATACCACCTGTGGTTTATTTTATTTTAACCTCCACCAGCCTATTCCACTACGGGAATAGAACTCCGATATGGCACCGTGGAAAATCGTCCAAAGCTCTTAAGTACACATCGGGAAATAAATACCTCTTTTTTGCTTATCAGAAGTATACTTAAGCTGAGAAACAAAAATTCTATTAATTTTTCACTGTCGGTTTGGTTTTTGTATTACTTTTATAGGACAGTAAAACCTCCCTACAACGATATTCGATATAACGATAAATCCCTCTACAACGATAATTTTTCTCGGTCCGTATAATAGTGTTGTAGAGAGGTTTTACTGTATAAGTCTATCGCAGAACGTTTACAATTAAAACGGCTTTACCAATACAAAAAGTTCATCATAATATCAAAATATAATCTAGCTTAAAATTCCCAATACTTTTTAAAAATTATTTTCTTAGTTTCACAGTTTTTTACAGTATTTCTCTTAACATAAATACTTTAAAAATACTATTACTAAAATTATTAAATTATTTTATAATATTTATGTAATATACGATATATATAACTTTAATATTTAAGCATTACTTGACGATTTGCTCTTATTAACCCAACATACCTCCTGGGCATTCTCTTGAACATTGTGCTCTGTTTTGAGATACGGGTCCTGTAATAGAAATAAAAATAAATAATCCGTAAAGAATTATATGATAAAGAAATAATCTGTAAATGACTTCAGTGAAATTGAATCTGATTTTGAATTAAATTAAACTGTTAACACTGAAGCGTTCAGGCATAATTATATTAAAAATGAATCCAAGGCTTAAGCTGGCTCAAAACATGCTGTCGCAAAAATGCTAAAATGGGAAAAAAAAGTTGTAGCAAAATGCTAAAAAATATTAGTTGCTTTCGTTGCTCGAAAAATCGTATCAATGAAATTACAGTGAAACCCCGATTTACCGTTTTCCGCATTTAACATTTTCCCGCATATAACTTCATTTTTAATTTGTCCCAAATAATGTGCTATACTTGTAATATTAATAAATCCCAGATTTAACGTTACCGCATCGAAATATTTCGCATTTAACGGGGTTTTGTTTTGTTTGTTTTTTCCTCAGGAAGAACTCAATGCAATCTTCTTAAAATAGATTAGTATTTATGAAAACAAAAACTTACTAGGCCAATAAAAAGTTTACAAAAACTTGTTGATTAAAACAAAGTTGAGAATGCAATATTCAACTGATAAAAACAAAACGCGATGCAAAACAACCGGTTTCTTTAAAAAATAATTTAGAAAATTTATGTCTAAATCATTGAAATAGAGGAAATAGATATGTAACCCAAATTGCTCTTTATTTCATGGTCAGTGTTTTATTTTTTCCTGCCCCGATTTAACGCTTTCCCCGCATACAGCTTTATTCCTTATCGGTCCCTTGAATGACGTTAAATCGAGGTTTCACTGTATTTATATCAACAATGCTTAACAGGTGCTGTTAAGAATTTTGAAGAGGAAACAAAAAGGAACAAGAAAAGATCGCTGAAGTGCAAAACGGATATTCTGGAATCGAGGAATCCTGTTTTCAGAGAATAAACTGTGGTTAAAAATGCCTGTCGCATTTTCGCGATGGGCAATAATTTTTTCTTCGCATTTTCGAGCAACTCGTCTGCAGCTTAAACCCTGAATGAATTACTGTTGCCAATTGTTTGCCTCTCATTCGAGAACAAAGACAAAAGACTGTAAACAATAGCTAGTTTTATTTTATGAGTTGTATTTTACATTCATTGTTATCAGAGAAACGTACGTAACCTTACAATAAAAAAAATTTCCAAAAACATTTTCATCACCCCTCAAATGCTCTTTTTTCAAATTCATTTTAACTATTTAAAACTTGTTTACTTTATAGAGCGTCATCTCTGATAGTAAACTGACATCTTAGATGATAACTGGAGCGTCATGTTGTGTCCCATTAAAACCCCACCTGGTAATCAACTGACTGGTTACTGAAGTGCTACTTGGCGATGAACCACTCCCGTATTTTTTGATTGGATCTCTACCTGCGAACCGAATGGAGAGCCATGGTGATTAACTGATCCCATTGAATCTACATGTTCTTTCCGTAGATGCAGTGGCACTCTCATTTGCTATTTCTGGGGACAGGAGCGCCAATTAGCAATGAACAAATTCAATCACTGGTAACTGAAAAGCCATTTGGATTCAGCTAATGCAAAGAATATGTTACAAACCCTAGAATAGCCATGTAAATTTCATGAAGTTGCGTTTTTTGGTGTGTTTTTTTTTTCAATTTAACCAAATAAACACTTTTATAAAAGTAAAACAAGATTCAGATTGATAGCCTTCTGCATAATAGCATTCTATATATTCAAGTGTATTAAGTTTTTAAATTAAATGATAATGTCTGCCCTCCTTTTTCCTCATGTTTTTATATTTTTAAACAAAATATGTCAATCTCTTTCTGTTTTGCTAAATAGTTTATGTATTTTTGAAATAACTAAATAGCAATTTAAATATTTTGGCAACCTTGATTTTTTAAACTTTATCATAGACATCATAAATTAAGTATCTTAATTTCAGAGGCAGAACATAGAGAAGAATAACAAATTCGAATGATTAGTTTTACGAATATTATTTATTTATTTATTCATTCATTCATCCATCCATCCATCTATTTATTTATTTATTTATTTATTTATTTATTAAGAAAATAAATCACTGTACAAAAAATTAGAAAAGCATACTGTGATGTCTTAAACGGAGGTCAGCAAAAAAGCTGAAAACAATCAGCTTGACAAGCCCTAACCCCCAAAATGTTCATTATCTATGCTTCGCTTTTTACGTAAATTATTTCTCATTTAAAAAATTTATTTCCCATTCCAATCTTATATCGATTCGAAATTTTATGTAAGTTCGAAATCTCTTCGCTTTATATATATATATATAAAAGTATCTCAATCTCAGATTTCTAAAATTTTTCAGTATACTATAATTTGGAAGACATTTACGGTAACTATTTTCTCTATAAAAATAAATGTCATGCACCTATTTTAAAGTGAAATATTCGACCTGTTTGCAGAACCTCTATTATAGGTGACTCTAAAAAGCTAAAAATCGTATCGCTTTTAGGCAAATTACTTTTTTAAATCTTTATTACAACTCCGCGCATTTCCGCGGAATTTAGAATAGTTTACTGAAATTTCTAAATACCTTTATTTCAAAGAAAAGCTCACGTTGAAACCTTTTTTTAAATACGAATGCCTTTACACGAAGTATTATTTAAACATTTAAAGTAATAAGGTGGGGAATAAAATGGATGTGTGTGATGAACTCAAGTCAAATTCATAAATTTCATGAAAAAGTTCCCAGTGTACTTAAAAATATAAAGCAGATGAAAATTATGCATTAATTTGTCACTAAACTGCAAAATTCGAGCTCCTTGTATAATAGTAACCTTGTTTCTCTTTAACGCATACTTCATTTGTACAATAATAACTTATGTAGTGGGCAAATTTTAATATGATATCAACTGCTTTCAAAACCCTTGAAAACTCGTTGGCAACCACAGGCCTGTTAAGATAAAGCCTTATCTTGTTGCACTGAATATACTTATACGGAATTGAATAAGCCCACGCTTGTTATTGAGCCAATAAAATAACAAAAATTTCTAGTCTTGCAATGACGATCGTTCGATGATTCTGGATTCTTGTGCAAGTGCAGTGCGTCCTTGACATTGGAAACTATGTACTCCGTAAGAGTTTTCCACGGGAGACAAACCAACAGCATTTTTGGTTTTTTCGCCACAATTTCTCAAATTGGATAAAAAAATTCACATATACCTAATTATGGTTAAAATATTATCTACCATACTATAGATCTTAATGATAACTTTGAATTGGTGAAAATGTCTTTCAGTGTGAAAGTGCTTGGACCATATGGGCTCTTCACATCAGGCACATTTTGTAAACGGCTGGTTCTCACATTTGTTACGCGCTTTCTGTGTTAATGTGAAACATACCTGTTGTACAGGTCTGAAGACCGTGATTTCAATTTGAATTAACGCCTTCTGGAAAGCACATCGGTACATATCATCAAATTCAGGGGCAGAAATTTGATTGTGAACCAAGTGATGCAATTTTAGAATAGCTTCCGTTGTAGTCAAATCTTCTTCACCACATATGAGCCGGTGAATTATCGAATACTCGGTCATACGTTTGATTACGAGCTTGTAGTCGTAAAAACTTTCAACATCGAGGGGCTGGAGCTACTTCTTGGTACCCGCAGGCATCACCACGACTTCTAAGTTTTCCCAAAATTTTCAATTAACTTCTGGATCTACATGCCCTGCCCACTCATCCAAGATCAGGAGGGCCTTTTCTTCACCTATTGAATTTTTTAATGTTTGGGAGTAAGATTCAGCCATCTTTTTTGTTGTTCTCCCTGAAGTGGAGCAGGTTATTTGTACGTTGAGATAAGGCAGCTCTTTCAGATGTTTTTCACTCTTGGCCCGAACTTGCTTTGAGGTTCCTGCGCCGCATCTAATACAGGTCCGACCACCTTTCCAATCGCGCTTAGAGTCAATTAAATTATATATGAGTAAGTGGTCTTAATTTTTTGTATAACAGCGGCATCTACATCCTTTATCCCCTTTAAAATCTAATATTCTTTTTGATACGAATCGCTTTATAGCTCCCGAGTGGTTGAATTCAGACGGATAGTTCCATTGAATTTTTTGTTTCTCATGAAAAGAGCTATAGGTATAATAGTACCATTCTTATCAAAATCGCCATGTTGCACTTCAAGTGGATCCCTTGTAAGCCTAAAAAGGGAAGTATTTTATCTATCCTAAAAATTAATTTTCATTACAAGCCAAGTTCAGTGCTAATCTATCTTTCTTCATGTCATCTCAATACATTTTATCCTCAAGTTCTTGGAAACTAATTACTGATAACTATCAATCTCTCTACAGCCTTCTTGCTTCGATAACTCTCGCTTCAAAAATTTATCCGCTGAACGTAAATAGTTATATACAAAGATTAACCGTGAAAAGAAAGTTGTATATAAAAAGGAAATAAAAAATCTGATTCTAATCTCAGCTCTTGAGAAACGCTGACATAAGTGGCAGATGGAATGTTTTTTCACAATACTAACCTATTTTTAAAATTGGATTGATAATAGACTTAGTTTTTTATTTTAAATTTAAATTAAAATTCAATTC
This sequence comes from Dysdera silvatica, assembly GCA_006491805.2. Taxonomy (NCBI): domain Eukaryota; kingdom Metazoa; phylum Arthropoda; class Arachnida; order Araneae; family Dysderidae; genus Dysdera; species Dysdera silvatica. Next base: position 220,302,689 of record QLNU02015360.1, read on the forward strand.
AATCAATGTCGTATTTTTTTTTAGGTAAAGATAATCGAAAATCATATTAATCCAATAATGCTTCCGTCATTGAAAATAAATATATTCTCCTGCGAATAATATAAACCATACCTAAATATTAAGAAAAATGCAGAGAAAGTTAGCTAAAGCTTCAATAATGGTTCTTCCAAAAACCAATCATTTCAAAGAATGATTGAAATACATGAGAAATTTCATTCCCTTTTCAAGAACTAAGTATGTAATAGCAAATATTAATAAAATTATCGAGAGTAACTTCCCCATTAATAACATTATCAAGGGTAATCCACTCACGGAATTAAAACTTCAGTTTCCGGTGAAGTGATAGAGTAGAACTTTCATATACTTTTGGTTTTTGGAGGTTTTGGAGTACCTCGTAATTTGAGGCCCCTTTCACGTTATACAGAAAACCTGTTTTTATATACGGGTATATCACAAAATTTCTATATATTGGAAAAAAAAATTATGGAACCTTCAAATTCGATATATGGAAGTCCTATTGTATATCAAAATTATGCATTTTGAGTTTTTTTTGCAATAAAGTAGAAAAAAATTCGAGGGTACGTTAAACAGAATTTCAAATTCAAAACCGTATATAAGTAAATGTAAAGAGAGCAAAACGAAACTAGCAATAATGGGCTCTCTTCTCAATAGTTTGGTGTTACGCACAAATGAAGTACGAGTATACCATAAACGTCAAGGAACGTAATTTATATACTAATTTGCATTTTAAATGCGGTATTTTAACCTCCTTGAACACTTAACACATAATAATAGAGTAAGTTTCGACGGTCCCCTTTTATTTGGTTCATATTAGTGTTTTAGGTTAGAAAAACGCCATGCACTCAAGCTGGATTTGAACCGGCGATCTTTGCGTTATCGCCCCAACAGCCCTATGTGCTATCCTCTCGTATGTGTGTATATATGCTAACCAAAGGGAAAATAACTTACGAAATGGAGGAGAGCGTAGAAAGATAATTCAAATGCTATCAAGTTTCTGATACTCCACTTTTATATAGTTCATACTAGCATCTGTTTCTTAGGTAGGGAGAAAGAAAAACTTTTCGTGTGCTAGGGAAGAAAAATTCCTTCCCAATAATACCTCTCTTTTACGGGCAATTATTTTTTTATCCATTAGATGTCCGCTAATAAAGAGTTATATTGTAATAATAACGATGAAAGAATACGGAACGGTTGTTCGTTCGCTAGGTGGTGCGTATACAGGCTCGCTATATGCAACTAGCCAGTAGCAAAGATTTCAAATGGTGAACGAGTGCGATTCTCTGAATATACACTGTACACATTGAAGACATGTATGTGTGTATGTACATAAATCCTGGATTACAACACGTACGTTTTGATTTTGTATAACGTAATTGAAATGAAATAATTTCGAAATCTAAATGCTTGTTTGTTTGTTTGTTTTTTGGTTTTACGGCTCAAAGACTACAGTGGTCATGCTGCGCCGGGACCTACTGTTTTCCGAGGAATCCGAACCTCTTAAGGCCTGGGGAACCAAACCCCGGACTACAGTGAGCAGTGCGATCTTTATGAGATCTCTGAGTAAGCGTTCTTTTTGCACTGCTGGGAGTCGAACCCGGATTACGAAATCTAAATGCACCCACAAATTATAATACGTTAACCTCAATGTGATGACTTGAAAAAAATACTTTCTTTCTGTCTCATTGGACCTGAAATACGCCAATATTTGAGGGGGGTTAAAAGCAATGTCAATATTTTTCTGAAAATATTGTCTAGAAATGGAATCTACGGATATAAATATGTTTAAATTGAAAACACATGCAAATCCTACCTCAAATCCTGCATGCATAGATGACAGAGCTTTATTCCTTTTTACATAAAAATGTATCATAGCGTATTTAGAAAACTAGTTTTTCTTAAAACACGAAAACATTTACTCATACACATACGGCATTACCGTAATCTCCTCATCTGATAATTGTATTATCAAATAAAACACATTGAAATCTGTCGTTCTTAAAATTTATACAATCGAACTTCGTTAACGTGAATTACCTTCAACGTGAACTGTTTACTGAATCCCCGCCAAATTGCATATTAATACTATCCAATCTTTTCCTGATAACGTGAATTATTTTTAATATGAACCATTTTTTTTTTCTCACACTGGATATTCACATTAATAAGATTCAACAGCTATACTAACAAATGTTTAGAAACATGGTGTGGGTTCAACTTCAGGGAGTATTAATTATTGTTATCAGAGAAACTGCCATGTATTCTATTTTTATTTTTATCGATCATTTATTTTTCGTCTTTTATATCAATATTCATTTCTAGCTACGTATTAGAAACACTTTCATGTTTTTGGATCATTAACACTAAATACGTTTCTATCAGTGTTTATATTTACATAGAAGCATATTTCTTGCTATTATAATTCAGTTGTATTCTATTTAATCAGTCATAAGAATAAATTTCTAAAGTTTGTTTGAATAGGATATACATATTTGTTATGTAAATTAAATTTGCATACCCTCTTACACTTTAAACTAATTGAGACGGCGTTTTGTGTGCAGGTATACCAATTGAGGGTTATATTTCCCATGTGTGTAATTTTTTTTTAATTTCATTTGAAATAAGATATTTCATAATTCAGGTTTTCACTATTTAAGTTCAGTTTTTTTCCGATTATTCCCCATCATGACATATTTTTATGTACTTTTTCTCGAATTAATAATCTTGCACATTTAATAGCACAGTTCGAAATTTGATTATTTGTACCTTGTTTTCTAATCAATATGTATTTCTCGACAGGAATAAATTATTAATATATGCAAAGAAAATTAGCAAAAGATTGTCACAAATAAACGAAATAACATAAATGATTTATGAAAACTTAAAAATATCATAAAATAAAACTTAAATGCCATGAGAACTTCAAAATTTTTACTTCCAGCATTATAACCCAAATTTCATACATGATATATATAAGTGTGACTTCAAAATTGGGCAATGTCTAAGTGTTCAATGCTCCCCTTTAAATAAAAAAGTCGCAATTCATATATATATATGACATCATACATCATAATGGCGAC
>QLNU02015360.1:220305886-220326007 GCA_006491805.2 Dysdera silvatica
ATATTATAATATTCGTAATTGTAATAAATTAAAAGAAAAACTTCGGAGGAGCTTCAAATTTATTTGGCTTATTGTGACATAATGTTTAATTCCCTACCGCCCTTGGTAATTATTTTATACCTGTGACTCCCTAGGTGCCCTGTACCCCATATACCCTTTGCATTACCCCAGTTTCCCCATCATCCTGACTCTTACTCTTCCTAAATACACTGCCTTCCTCTTACACCGTCTGACACACTTGCATCAAAAGTATACATTTTTCAATTATATTAAAGATAATCACAACTATATGATACGAATATTCGTAAACAAACTACCGTGAAACGACATCAGCTTTTTTTGTCAATTTATGTTTAACGTCGGTATTTTATACCACAAAAGTAATTGTTGATGATGGTTCGAATCGCAACTCTATAATCTTCTATCCAAGGAAAATATGTTCTCAAACTAATTGTCCATTTTAAGTGTTGTAATTTATTGTGGAATGATGGAACATAATTAAAAATATGTACTCTTCGCCGGGAAAGTGAACTGATCCGGAAGTTTCTGGGAAACGTGATTATCAAGATTCACAAGTGAGTTTGCTTTTGTGTCAATCATTCTCCGCGATTGCAAGATTATGATTTCCCGTTGAACTTTGAATTGCCAAACATCCAAAGACAAAGATAAGTGTGTTTAACTTATTATGAAGTGTTTCACTAAATTTCACTCCATCGTACAAACATAAGGTATACTCTCATGTTTCTTTGAGGATGATTTTCCCTTACTATTATCAAGCGATAAGGAGAGTAGCGCTGAGAGACATTTAATCTAGCAAACTCTAGCAGTTTCTCTAATCACTAGTTAATTTAGATAGGCCTCTGAGATGCCTACGAACGGAGATCATATCCATTCGCAGGAGCTTTATGTGATTCTCACGTTGAATTATCGGTTATATACTGTTATAGTGTCCATAAAGAATTTACTTACGGAGATCCTTGTAACAGTTAAGGTTTATATGTAAAAGTTCCCCTTATCAAATATAATAGCGCGTATGTAGCTTTCTGAAAGTTGTTCAGCCATTTTACCAGATGTTTCCAAATCATTAGGTGAACCTCTCAAAACGTTATTCTCTTCCAAACCAATATCTCTAACGACAAAGTTCTTTATCTTAATTTCCAAGTAACCACGAAACTTCCCCTTCGCTAAGTCTTTACTTCAGTTCCTTCCAATAATCGCCAAACAGATATAAGCATAAAGTTATACCATGTGTTCAGTTGAAAAGTTAACACCCTGTATAACTTTTGATAGGAGATGAGTAAAAATTTGAAAAAAAGAAAAACACGTCAACGTTTATTTGCGGGAGAAAGTTGGAAGATAGTGTGAGCGGAATTTTAGGGAGGTCCCCCACTTCCCTACCAACCACATCTTTAAAAATTCGAATGGTAACCCCCAACTTGTAATATGTGAAACAGAAAAAAAATGTAGTGCTTCTGATGAAAGAAAAGTAAATCCGTTTTTCCCTTTCAGAAATAATGGCAAATATGTTTTGACTGGAGACTCGAATTAAATATTTTTTGGTAAAGGTTTTGGCGCTTTTGGTGTAAATCAAAAGTTAAATTACGCCAAAGGAATGGTGGTTTATTTGACAAGACGCTACAGGTCGTCCGGATTGCCCCAAACGAGCAAAACGACCGATGCTGACCGAAACTACTGCGCATGTGCGTGGACTCTTGTAAATGCTCTTAGGTACTAGTAGTGCCGAAACACGATGTAAAATAGCTAGATCTTCTAGCATATAGTCGGTCGATAGCGGGAGTTCGTTTAAAATAATTGTGTTCTTTTTTTATCAAGATAAGAAATATAAAAACAGAATTATTTTTTCCTACTTTTCTGAAGGTGCATTACAGTGTAAATTAAATATTTTGCCTATTGCGGTGGGGGGGCAAGCAGATTTTATGTGCATTTTATTTACATTATATTTTATTACATATATTTATATTTTTTATTTATTTATTATTATTGCTAATATTGATATTTTATTAAAATTTGTTAATATTATATTTATTATTTATAAATATTTTATATAAATATATATATAATAAAATTATGTAAAATTTATATTATATAAAATTTATTATATATTGTATTATTATTTATACATTAATATAAACTTATAATAATATATATAATATTTATTAATTAATAATGATTTATTTAATTTTTCTGAATTTTTGTAATTATTATATTTTATTATATGTAATTATTATAATATATATATATATATATTGTAATTATTTATAATATATATATATATATATATATATTATTATAATATATATATGTGTAATTATTATAATATATATATATTGTAATTACATATATATATATATATGTCATCATTATATATATATATATATATATATTCTATATCTTGTGTGGAAAGCATTTGGAGAGACCTTCATCCAGCAGTGGATAGATAATGGTTGATGATGATACTCTATAATAATATATTAATAATTAAAAACATAAGTAAAATCATTAATAACAATATACATTTAACAATTATTAAGAAAATTTAAAAAATTAAACAAAATAAATATAACATAAAATATATATACATATAAATGAAGTAATATATATAGTATAATAATATATTCTCCACCCGAGTGCACAAAAATGCGGAAGGAGTAGCTATTTTCTCCTGTTTTTCTAGCCAAGTAAATGGAAACACTTATAGGAATTTTCCACGGAGCAGTCCACGCACATGCGCAGTATTTCGGTCAGCATCGGTCGTTTTGCTCGTTTAGGGCAATCCGGACGACCTGTAGCTTCTTGTGTTTATTTGCTGGGAGAAGTTGAAAAAAGGTGCGAGTACTTTTCCTTCAGCAGAAACACAGCGGTTTTTTTTTTTTTGTTTTGTTTTTGTTTTTGTGTGTACAATGATATATAAAAAGGTGGGAATTACCATTCGAATTTTCAAAGTTGTAGTCTGTAGGGAGTGGGGGTGCTCTCCTTAAAATTCCGCTCACACTTTTTCCAACCCGCAAATAAACCACCATTTCTTTAGCGTAATTCAACTTTCTATTTATGCCAAAAGCACCAAAGCCTTCGCCAAAAATATTTAATTTGAGTTTTCAGTCAAAACGTATTTTCCATTATTTCTGAAACGGGTGCACGGATTTACTTTTCCTTCAGGAGAAGAACTGCATTTTTTTTTTCTATTTCAAATAATATGTCACAAGGTGGGGGTTCCTATTCGAATTTTCAAAGTTTTGGACGGTAGGGGATGGCGGCCTTATCTAAAATTCCGCTCACAATATTTTCCAACTCCCCGCAAAAACGTTGACGTGTTTTTTTGGGTTTTTTTTTTTCAAATTCCTACTCAACTCCTATCAAAAATTATACAGGGTGTTACCGTTTCAACTGAACACAGGATATATACGTAGGTCCCGAGACGCCGCCTCCCCATAAACTGAAATTTTGCATGTACCGTACCGTAGGTGTATAGACTTATCTATGCTTTCCACCTTTTTTTATCTCTACGTTGATAGCTACAAAACTACGGTTTTAAACTTTCTACTCGTTTTGAAAAAGACTATTAACGTGCAATATCTATTCGAATTGAGACGTGAAATGCACCAATTGATTCACAAAATCAACTTCCACACTCTTTGTAATATTGACAAAACATATTCCGCATAAACTACATAAATTAATAGTAATAAAAAAGAGGTGTGAAAAAAAAAGATATTTCCTCCAAAGTTGTCCGATTGCTTTTATTATATTATTATATTTCCTCCAGTAGAAAATAATAATAATTAGCTTTTGGACCAAAATACTCCAAGAGTGCTTGAAATTTTTGCACTAGTGAAGATACGCACGAACGAATTCAAATTTAACTTAAAAATTATATTTTTTATCTTAATTTTTTTATTTATTTTAAATGAAAGTTTTTAATTTGCTTTTTAGTAAAAATATTCATTTTATATATTTTACATAAAGTATTCATTTTATGTATTTTACATAAAATATTAATTTTATATATTTTGCATAAAATATTCATTTTCATATATTTTACATAAAATATTCATTTTATATATTTTACACAAAATATTCATTTTATTTGTACTTTACTTAAAATATTCATTTTATATATTTGATATAAAATATTCATTTTATATATGTTACATAAAATACTCATTTTATATATATTTACATAAAATATTCATTTTATATATTTTACATAAAATATTCACTTTGTAATTTTACATAAAATATTCACTTTGTATATTTTACATTAAATATTCATTTTATCTTGCATACAGCAACCATCAGCTGCAACGGCCAAATTTGGCAATTCCGTTGATGGTCATAATAAATGGGTTCTACTGTACGTGTAAGCCACCTGTTCAATTTCATCGTATCATATATTCGAAAATCCGAATCCTTCTTGACCATGAGCATTTTGAATTAGGGAGATGCTGGACCTATAATACTACGTATATACAGTGGTGCCCATATGAGTAGTTTTAGCGGGAGACTGAAGAAAATCATTACCGCCTCTCCAAGCTGTCAAACATTTTAGCAAATGTTCAAAATACTAAAATGCTACAAAAATAATTGATACTGCTTGATAATTAGTAATGAGCTAAAAAGTACCTTATTTTAAAATGTGACTGTAAAACTTTTGAAAGTAAATGCATAGCAGAATCGGGCAAATAAAATTTTTAAACAACGGCTAAGGGGAACAAGTCCCCCTAACCCCTATGTGGGAGCCCATGCGGAAATATGCTATACTCACAAGATGATAAATTTTTATAAATACAATCTAACTTTGATTTAGCGAATTTTACGGGACCAGTGAAAATAATCGTTAAATCGTGAAAATCGTTCTAACGAGGGAACACACATCGGAACCAATGACCCAACTCTGAAAGTTTACGTGTAATATACGTTAAAAATAGCAACTGTTACATTAAAAAATATAACAATATTTTTTACGTTTTCGCCCCCCACCCCGGGCAAAAATCCTGGCTGCGCTATTAATTGGAACTGAAATAAGAAATTATCGAAAAGGAAAATCATAAAATTTTTACCCGCGTTCTATAGAATACGTGTTAATTTTAACAAGCATAGGACTCAAATACGTACGCAATTACTACTTCAAAAAGAAATCGTTAATGGACGTTTATTTTAATTTTTTTGTGGAAGTTTTCATTTAACATTGGTTTTTCGATTTTTTTTTCAGATTCATCGAAAAGATCATAGTTGACTTTAAAACGCAGTAAATACTTTTTTACATACTGTAAACCAACATTTACTTCAATTTAGCGAACTCACATAATTGAACTTGAATTTTCTGCCGGCAGTTGCTTTTCTAACTGAAATTCTAATTGCAGTTAACAGGCTAATAACTAGAGCCCGGATTATACGCAATTGTATATGCGCATATGCAATCGCATATATTTTAGCTGTTTTTAGTGTTTTTGAATATAAATGCACAAAAACCATGAATTTCCAGAATAAATGCATATTTTAAGGGTTTTAGTAATTTTAAGAATTTTATTATTTCCTCATCCGAAAAATTTGACGACAATACTAAAGTTAAACTTTCTTCTTATTTCTTATCTAAGGCAATAGAATGTGTAAACATACATTTCAATTATGTTCTAGAATCTACGGCGCCAAAATGTTGTTACAGCTGAATTATAGGAACCATCTTTGTTCGGTAAACCAAAGATTAATTTTACTGCGCTCGGCTGGCAATTGATTGACGGTCAGATTAAAATAAACACATTCTAAAATTCCACGTAATTTTCTCTCAGCGATAGATATGGGTCTATCATCAATAAACTAGCCATAACAGACAATCCGCAAAAATTTATAAGTGCTGTGCTAATATCTTTCGTAGCTCTGAAACTGATCCTTTCGTCCACAAAAATGCTATTACATGATAGAAGATAAAGCTTAACTGTTTAGAACAACGAGAGACACATTCTAATATACAGTCATAGAATTTGCGATGTATAAAACGTATGATTTAATGTATATCGAATTTTTCTACTTGGCGGTTAATAATATATCCACACGTTTTAAAATACTGGACATTAAATTTTCAAGCATTAAAAAATTTTATGTACATATTTATTTGCGTGCATGTTTATTCATTTTAAATGCATATATGTGGATATTTTTGTGTTATTTAGTGCATATTCAAAGCTTCTTTAGTGTATATTTTGAGGTTTTTTAGTGCATATAATCTGAGCTCTACTAATGACGAAACGTTATTGTTAAATTGAGGAAGCTATAACACTGGACTCAGCATTACTCAGTGCGGACCAATTAAAACATTCATTAAATCAAAGTAATCGCTAAATCAGGTGTCGTTAAATCAAAGTAATCGTTAAATCAGATATCGTTAAATCGAATATACTTAAATCGAAATTAGACTGTATTTTAAATGCCTAAATCTCCAACTCATAAAAATCGATTGGAAAGGAATTTTGCGTTTTATAATTACATGATAAACAAGTGACTTTCTTCAGAAAAATTATTTTTATTTCTTTTAGGGGATAAGATATTTTATGATTTGACTTTTTGGGGAATATTACAGTGTGGAAAAGACGCGTAAATGATAGTGATTTATCCCATTTTCTTACAAGTAGAAAAGTGGAAATGTGATGTGGTCTGAAATAAGAATATTAAAATTTATTATAATATTAGACAGTTCGCGTTTTCCTAGTGATTAAATTTGAAATCAGTATGGCGTTTGAACTTGATTTCGAAGCTTTTTAATTTTACGGGAGTATAATTCATTCAATGGAAAAAGAACAACATGTAATAGAGGAGACAAAGCGTAAGTATGCATCTAATATCGATATCGTAGACAAGATCCTGCAGAATAGTGGAGTCTCTAACGACCATGTCCAGTCATGCACCATATTATCAAAAGTGCTCGGATACTAACAAAAATTTGCATTAGTGCAACGTAGTTATGCACAAAAAGGTATACTATGGATGAGAAGGAAAGTGCATAAAGGTGAAATATTCTACCGTATTATTAATAAGTTTATACGGATATGCCGCTTAGTATTGAACTTTATGGATGCGTACAGACATGCAACAGAACATCGTCTGGTATCATTTCACGTTACGCGATAAATATGATTTGAGGTGCAACGGAACATCGCCGCGCATCACCAGAATGGGATATCAATATGTCCCATCGTATCTGGTCTACACTGACTAAACGCTGTTGTTCGCCAACCGGTCCAAATATACGAATGTAGAGTACAACGTAGACACGTAACATTTTTTTGATACGATGGCGAAACATCGACAACTGATGGAACGATGAAATGTTACGATGTTAGGCTGCGGAGTGAAGTCCAGATTGGAAGATTGCAGAAACTGAAATCGTAACAGACGGACCCTGAAAAGAACTGTTCTTTCTCTACCATTCTCATCGCCGTTGACGTAGGAAATGACTATCATGTCTCAATTAGTACCATTACTATCCGTGAATAGTCACTAAGTTTGGGTTTTTAATGATGAGGCTACTTCGCACAAAACACAAATCACTGCCATTAATACAAAGCACCGTTCGGATTAGTGTACTTCTCGTCTTTTCTGGGCTACGGACGACTGAAAAGTTATTATTTGGTGTGATGAGTCATGCTCATAGGCGTAGAGTTATGTGGGCCCGTGAGGTCCGAGCCCCCCAATAATTTTCAATACGGGTTTGAGCCCCCCCACAATAATCTGCCAATATTTAAAAAAATTGAAATTTTAGTTCAAGAAAATGTTTTTGATATATTTTCATAGAAGGGATTTTTTTTTAATATTTCTATTTTGCTTGTTATTCTGATCAGGGTCACATTTCTTCCTCCTAACCCAACAGCTATCATAACTGCTTTCCCACTTTCTATTGATGATCTGCTTCCAGAAACCACTTTCTGCATCTTATGTGGGTTGAAATAAAATTGTCCCTCGTCCCCCGAGGGAGCCCTGAGAAAAAAATGACAAGTTTTGACCGCCAAAACAGAAAACAGCCGTCTAAAATTGCCTATGATTGTTATCTCTTGAAATGCCACTTACAAAAGAACCAAGTTTTTAACTTTAAAAAGGGGGAAGGAAAGGGCTGGGTAGCAAATTAAGATGTCTAAGGCAGGAGTAGATATGTGGTACAAATTCAAAAATATATTATGGGATGCCGAGAAGTGTTCGTGTGAAACTAAATTTCGCGAAAAAAAAATTGGTAGATTTTTTTTTTATCACGCAACTGGTAAAAATTTTGGTGACAAGCTAAAGCCGAAGGTGGGTAAACTAAAAAAGCATACAGTCGAATATATATACTATATACGATGATTAAAAAATTTGAGAACATACCAACTTTTCTTTAAAAAAAATCAGTTTTCAAAGCAAATAATTAATCTGACGAAATACTATAATTTCGTAATTAATTCATGCATAAATTTTTGTGAAAATTGTTAATTTATTAAAGTTCTGCGTCGAACCGCCTCCTTAAGAAACCGGCCCCTTGGCATTTTTCCCTTTATTCCATCCTTACAGTTTTTGGAAAATACTCGTACTCGGGTACAAATCACTAATTTTGTTATAGCAAGTTAAATGCTTTTGTTATTTCAGAATCCGCTATCAATTTCATTTTTGACTACGCTTTTACACATGTGTTAATTTAGGTGTATCAAGAAAGTATATAAAATATTAATATTTTGAAGTTTGTGAAATTATAGAGGTGTAACTAACTATACACTTTTATAATTTTTTTTTTTTTTTCTTATTTTTTATTTTATTTATTTTTTACAGATATTTAATTAAACATCGACAACCTTTGGAGCTATTTACAAGTGAAACTGATCGACTGAGTTCAATACCCGTCCTTCTGAAAACAATTTAAAAGCTACATAAAAGAGAATTTATTGACAGTTTAAAGCCATAGGTACAACTTGGGAGTGTATGTGGGGAGGGGAGAAGTGTCTTCCCGGTTTTTTTAGAGCAGAAAGGAAAAGTTATGTTTTGTATGTGATCCCCAGTTTTGGGGCTGTTTTCGGCTCAAATCCGACTTTGAAATTTTTAATTTCATATTCCACTGAAGTGCCAGAAAAATTGGCACACCTACCTAATATCGTGCAGCCCCCCTCCGTGCGCATGCCAAAGTGCCGCAACACGACGTGGCATGGACTCGACTAATGTCTGAAGGTATCCTGGAGACAATTCACACCAGGAATCCTGCAGGGCAGTCCACAAATCCATAGGAGTGCGGGGTGGTGGAGATCTCTTCTGAACAGCACGTTGCAAGGCATCCCAGATATGCTCGATAATGTTCATGTCTGGCGATTTAGGTGGCCAATGGAAGTGTCTAAAGTCAGAAGAGTGTTCCTGGAGCCACTCGGTAGCAACTCTCGATGTGTGGGGTGTCGCATTATCATGCTGAAATTGTCCAAGTCCGTCGGAATGCACAATGGACATGAATGGGTGTAGGTGATCGGACATGATGCTTACGTACCTGTCACCTGTCAGAGTTGTCTCTAGACGTATCAGGGGTCCCATATCACGCCAACTGCACACGCCCCATACCATCACAGAAGCTCCACCAGCTTGAACAGTCCCCTGTTGACATGTAGGGTCCATGGATTCATGAGGTTGTCTCCATACCCGTACACGTCCATCCGCCTGATGCAATTGGAAACGAGACTCGTCAGACCAGGCAACGTGTTTCCAGTCATCAACAGTCCAATGGCGGTGTTGGCATGCCCAGACGAGGCGTAAAGCTTTGTGCCGTGCAGTCAACAATGGTACACGAGTGGGCCTTTGGCTCTGAAATCCCATATCAATGATGGTTCGTTGAACAGTTCGCATTGAAATCCGCGGCAATTTGAGGAAGTGTTGCACGTCTATCTCGTTTAACGATTCTCGTCAGTCGTCGAAGGTCCCGTTCTTTCAAGGTCTTTTTCCGGCCGCACCGCTGTCGGAGATTTGATGTTTTACCGGATTCCTGATATTCACGGTATACCCGTGAAATGGTCGTACGCGAAAATCCAAATTTTGTCGCTATCTCGGAGATGCTATGTCCCATCTCTCTTGTGCCGACTATAACGCCACGTTCAAAATCACTTAAATCTTGATAACCTGCCATTGTAGCGGCAAGAACCGATCTAACAGCTTTGCCAGACATCTCTTGTCTTATATAGGCGCTGCCGACCGCATCGCGTTACGCTGATTGGTTGCAAAGCTCCGTTATTTGCATACGCACGCCTGTACCAGTTTTTCTGGCACTTTAGCATATTTATCCATTCACAAAACCCAAATTTTGTCACATGTTTTTTGCTTATAATATCCACAATTTTCAGTCAAATTTCACAAAACTTACAGAACATTTGTCAACGTACAAGAAAAATATTATACTTAAATTAGAAATTAATATATTGAATACACGATGAGATATGAGCATTTGAAGAAAATAATTTTTTACTGCGCATGCGCGAAAGATATGAATAACTTTCTTTCATAATTTTGTAGTCAATAGTATAGGGCAAACTCCATGCTCGTTAAAACCGAGTTCAGATCCATGCTCGTTAGAACCGAGTTCAGATCCATGCTCGTTAGAACCGAGTTCATATCCATGCTCGTTAGAACCGAGTTCAGATCCATGCTCGTTAAAACCGAGTTCGTATACATGATCGTTATAACTGAGTTTGTATCCATGCTCGTCATAGCTGAGTACATATCCATGCTCGTTAGAACCAAATTTATATTCATGCTATCAATGGCTACCATTGTTATATTTACGGAAACCCTTTACCTTACCCTTTTATTGCAGGAGGGCGGATAGACAGACAGACAGAAAAATCAAAAGTAATTGCGGGTTCAATACCTACTGGAACCCGCTTAAAAAAAAAATAGCAAAATTTCTCTCTCTCTCTCTCTCAGAACCGCTTTCTAACCCCCTTTTCTCCGTCAGCAGTGACCTGCTTTAACGTGTTAGGTCACCCATTATTGTGCCGTTAAAGACAGGTTTCCCTACCGGCGCACTTTTTGAGTCACATATGACGTAAAACTCTAGCCTTTAACACATAATCTTATGCATTGCGTATTTTGTTTCCCTAGAAATTTCTAAACACGCGGTTGATGATCCCATGATTAGTGGCTACGATTCAGAAAGATGGAGCTTACAAAACGAAGATTTATATTTTTTATATTTCCTGTAGAATATGGTTCCTAGTGGTATTCATACAATATTAAGTACTAATGTTAATTGTTTCTAATTAATTTAATGAATAATTATAATTAATTCAAACTATATGATGTATCACTTAAAAAAAAAGATTTAGCAGAACAAAGGATAGCACGCAATTTCACCATCGTGCTGTATACAGCGTAATAAACTCCATTCAGCAAGAATGGGCCCATTGCGGGTTTGTTTGGTATTTTTTAACGCGCATTCAGATGGGTCAAAACATTCTCCGCACTCTGGAAAAACACGTCAATTACTTTTCTATTGCGTAAGTCTGCAGCGTATTGCACTGGACGTTTCATGTTGCATGTAATACATTTAAGGGTACTGTCGAAAAACACCACTTGATAAAACGAGGATCTGATGATGTAACCTTGACGATATGCACGAATGCAAAAGGGTAGTAGAAAAGTTGACCACATCTGGTGGATTTGTATTCCTGTGATAGGGCTGCAGGAACTGAAGCCTCGAATGGTACACGCCAGAGGCCTTAAAAATGCAGGAATTTCAGGCCACGAACAAGACTGATTTCAGTCTCTTCGTTAGCTGCTGTTCACAAACCGATGAGAAAATGAAAAAAAAAAACAAATCTAAATCCCGATGCCTTCTATTGAAATTACGAAATGAAGATAATGTTAACAGTGAGTGGTTAATTTATTAACTTTTAAAAAGTTCGGTTTACTATGTTGTGTGCAAGGTATTTTTTTATACAAAAAATTTATTTTTATCTCACGGATTTAACGGTTAAAAAGGTTCATCGACTCAAATTGCGAAACATAAAGGAAAACCAGGTCATCGTGATTGCATTTTAAATGACTTGCAGGCCCGTAGCTAGACGCTTGTTACATGAGGGGTTCTGAAAGTTACAGGGTGGCTCAGAAAGCTACGGAGAGGCTTAAAGTTCGTAAATATTTTAATGTATTTTATTAATATATTTAATAACACTAAATATATAAGTAGACTAATATATTTAAAATTAATAAATAAATTTCTTAAAATAAATTTTGCATTAAAAACTTATAAATTTTAGTATACCTCTCTCTATAATTTCCCCAATCCTTATTATAAAGTATATGAAGACTCAAACCTATGTAAAAAAAATTACATACACAAGATCTACAGTAGAAAGCTATTTTGAATACATTTTTAACATCAAAGAACAATTTCCATTGTGGGAATTTCCATTCCAATGGGGCTCAACCCCCTATAGCCTGGCTAGGGCTCTGCTGACTTGTCCAAACGAAATGAGTAGAATAAAGTTAAATTATATCTCTCAGGGAAATCTATAGACGAGCATCACTACTCCAAAAAATGCGTGATAGAATTGTGGCTGTAGTATGATTTTTCGCGGGTAAATGTCTAGTTTTTAAGGACGAAAACCCAAACGTTAAGGTCTCAACGTAATGGGAGTTAAATAAGCATTTTAAAACTTCTAAGTGTAAATTTGGCCCCTTCCTTAAAGAACCGATTTTTAACAGAGGGAAAGGCTAAAGAGTCCCTTTATATTTATCAGTAAACACCTGCAAAGAATTCATTGTAATTATGGGAAAGAAAGTTCGTCAGAAGTATAAAAGAAATAAAGCAATCAAAGTATTGTTGCTCAAGTACAGATTCAATGCCTGACATTTGTTACGTTTGTCAATTAACTTTATTACAGTTCGCTATATGAATCAAAATTCTCCAATAAAATTGTTTTCGGAATTTATTCTAATTTTCAGCAACAAATCCCAGTATATAGCTAAAGAGGTCTTAAAAATGTTGGAAGATAAAAATTCTTATACAGCAGTGATAGCCAAATGTGTAGCGACCCGTTTATTACTCTTAGTTTAAAATTAAATGGCATGTCAAATCATTTTATTTTATTCAATCAAAAAATAAATTGTATTACAGTAAACTCGCATTATAAGAAATCTTGAAAGGACCTCCGCTACAGAGACGTTATGTCAAAGTACCGTTATATCAAATTTATAGTAAAATAGCATTTTACTTATAAAAGAACTGCTGGGGCAGTGGCGAAGCTTGGTGGGTACAACATTGGCGAAAGCCTAGGGCGCCAAATTCTTAGGTGGTCGACAAATTTCAATATTGGACTATTGGAAGGGATTGCTAACGGGTTTTAGCGGTCCCAATACTTAACTTGCCCTAGGCTCTGGAAACCCACGCTACCCTGCTGTTCTGGGGTCTTCCCAATTGGTCGTTATATCCTAATGCGCCGCTACAGCAAAGGTCGCAGGGAGTTCAGTCTCAGCTCTGGTGGCGTGCGGATGTTCTGCTGTCCGGGCTGGCGGGTGTTGGTTCCAGCTTGCTTAAGACGGAGTGCTTGGGATATTCACTTTGGCCGCCGGGCGGAGTTGGATGGATGCCTGCTTCTGCTATTCTGGGACCGGACTCCGCCCTCCCTCGTAATTCGGACTTCGTCGCTAGGGCCGTGCTTGGCCTTCTGTCCATGACGGGCGTTCGTCATTGTCTTCGTCCGCTGCGATCGCTTGGGGGCCAGCTTTCGCAAACAGTGGATGATACTTTGGCATGTGATGCCTGTCCGGATTGTTCTGGTCTCGTGCGCCCTGGTTGCGGGGAATGATTTTCGCCTGTTCGCTGCCGCTCGCGGCACCACACCCACTCAACGGTGTCCGGTGGTCTCCTGTAGGAATACCGGCTGGCCCGGGGTGTTCTTCCGCGCCATCCATCTATTTCGGCCGCTCTTCGGGGCGGACTGATCGTGGGTGGTCTCCGGTCGACGTTGAATGACGACAATCATGTGAGCTGTGCGTCTCTGTACGCCTGTTTCGATCGACAATCCCCTGCAATGCTCCCTCCCCCCCAGTGTCCCTTCTCGGTCCACTGGTCGTCATATCATATGACAAAAGCCTGTCTGGGAATACAGCGCTGCCCCCTTCGGCGGCCACCTTTCCCATTAAGATTCTTGCACAAACGACGACGACGAGCAAAGGTCGCAGTAAGATGATTGTGCTAATATTATTATAAATAAATCTGTATCATTCACATTTCAATAAGGTTAGCATCTGCATTTTTAATACTGAATTCTAAAAAAAAAATACAAAACATATATGTCTAATTCTCCGGCGGCAACCCTTTATAATTCAGTTGCCCTTGATAAATTTTAAGTAGCCATCATTGCTAAAAAGCAGCGTTTCTCAACCTGGGGTTCGCGGTGCTATGAAAGAGAGGTCGCGAAATTAGCCTACAACTTCACACGCAAACAATAATGAAATCATTTTATGAGGGAAATAAATCATTTATCATAAACATTTTACTTACAGATATAAGTATATCTGTAAAGAAAATAAAAAAATTAGATGGTTGCGTTTTTTTTCACTTAAAAATTTCTCCATACGTGGATCTATGTTAGAAACACTCAAAAGCAAATTGTTTTCAAATGATAAAAGACGATTTCGATATTTACATATCAAGATGGAACCTGTAACTAGCTCATATTTGTACACTTCATAAATGTATGTTCATACCCATCGCTATCAACGCAGCTGAATAAATTAAACTAGGTTTCATTGGGTTAGGGTTGAGGGATTGCGAAATATTCTTAATATTTTTTTATACTTTTGGGGGGTCATAGAGCTAAAACGTTTGAGAATCAATGCTTTAAAAGATTAACTACCTATAACTGAAGACTGTTGCTTAGCTGCAGGAGGCAAATATTTATGTTTATTTTTGATTTCGATATAAACCATATTTTCTTATTACAAAAAATTAGAAATTTAAGAAGGATCCCAATAACTTATTGGGCCCAAAGTCACCAAATGCTTTAAGATATCCCTGATTGAAGAATATTATTTACTAACGTTTTAAATATTTCCCCACGCGAAACAAAAAATTGGGCATAGCATCTTTAGATTGTATAGAGTTTTAGACTTTTAAACAAAATTGCAACTGTCATGTAATTTGTTATACAGTAGGAATCGTATATAACGAGGATCTTGGGACCAATGGAAACGTTCGTTGTGTCCGATCGGTTTAGAAATCCACTTTGGAATTTTAAATTTCACGCTTTAAAAGTAAAGTCCGTACAGGTAACATGTGTGCATGTAACATGCCTGCAATAATATTCAACTTTGAATTTGCTTAAAATTTAATGAGCAATATATTATATTTAAATTTTAGTATAATGAGCTAAATAAAAAATGTTAATAAAAGGAAATTACATTAAATATTAATCATTCCCAAAATAGGCTCTATTCAAAAATGCTCAAATAGTCGTCTGCTCAGGGAGGACTGGGTCCTCTCAAAGGGCGCATACCTTGGATTTTCTGAGGGCGCGAGTCCTTGCCTATTCGAATGCACGAGTCCTATCGTCCATGAAAGGCGTACCGGCCCGGGGGTCAGTGGACCGGCTACCCAGTCCGCCCCTGTGTCTGTTTGCTTCACTTTGCAGTACCAATGCTCATTAAAAAATTTCGTCCTAAAAGAGCACATTAAATACATAGTCATCAGTGTAATCCGTTACCTCAAGAAAGTACAGTGAAACCTGTCTAAGACAGAAACTCACGGGACCGGAAAAAATTCTGTAGTATGCAGGTTTCCGTCTTATGGAGGTTACATGCAAAACAAATACATACATAGTTAAATTCAGTGGTAAGAGATGACTGCATATGCTAATTGTTTTTATTTGTCTCATCTTGCGAACTTTATAACTAAATTTATTTTCCTTTTGATAAAAATATTTATTTTATCACTGCATTTTATTTTTATTAATTTTTGCATTATTTTGTGTTAGTAGTTTTGATCAATATAGTACAAATCTTCATGGTAACTGTACACGTCTATTCATACAAAAAGGGTATTACGCAAGCTTAAATTATAACGATGAATTATATAATTGCCCTTATTCCCCAATTTTCAATCAGTCCATTTTATATCAGGATTAAAATGAGAAATGTGCTGACGTATCAAGTATTCAACCTTTAATATTCACTCACAGTATGCAATTCTTTGATACATTAACTGTATTATACAATTTTTTTTATGTTAATTTGCTTACAATTTATTTTGTTTTACAATACACGTTTCAACTTCGCATATTGAATCATTCATCATGTTCATTATTTTTGAATTGTTTAGTTGAAGACAAAGTTTTGCATGTACTGTAAGTATACTAGAGCGCGCTGATGGATCAACAGGGAATTGATAGGGTGATCGCCTCCTTGAGCCGAAATTATATCATGGAAAATGAAAAGTACAGAACACTTGACTAAAAAGGAGAATCGGAAACAAATCGCCAACCCTCACATTGAAAGATTTCTGAATCCGCCTCTGCTATGGTGCAAGTATAACTGGCACCCTAACATGTTTTCTAGATGCTAAGACAATAGACTGATTCAGGGACATTTTATCAGCCCCAAAATTGATTGCTCCTTGATAAAAAAGAAAAGAATAAGGGTCTCATTCTTCCCAGTTTTATTCTTTGTTAGCTTCCAGAAAGTTCTTTTATTTCAATTTACGATCTTCAAGAACAAACTAACTCAAAAACTAAGTATCTGCGAAAAGTACACTCTATAACAAAAAAAATCGACGCATCAAGGAGGAGTTGTCCGATTGCGATAAAAATTGGTGGATGTGAAGAACATACATAGAAAAAGAAACGATTAAAATTTCAGAACAATTGAATGATTTATTGCAGAGTTTGACCGTTACAAAGGGAGGAAGTCAATAAGGCGTTGGTCCACCTCTGGCCTGGATGCAAGCTGTCACCCGGCGTGGCATAGACTGATAAAGATCCCGGATGGTGTCCTGCGGAATTTCTTGCCAAATTGTCTCCAACTGTCGGGCTAAATCGTCAACATTCCTGGATGGTTGCAATCGCCTTCCCATAGCGTCCCAAATGTGCTCTATGGGAGAGAGATCAGGAGATCTAGCTTGCCAAGGAAGTGTTGGGCAAGCTTGAAGACAATTCATAGCAACACGTGCCGTGTGCGGCCGGGCATTGTCTTGTTGAAACGTAAGTCCAGGGTGTCGCAAAAGGAACGGTAACACAACCGGTCGTAGAATGTCGTCTATGTACCGCTGTGCTAAAAGTGTGTAATTTATTTAATCATTTATTTATTTATATCATTATTATTTTTTAAGAAATTTTTATATTTCGTTTAAAAAATCTGGCCATTTCCTACTCGATGAATCCGAGATCCACAAAAGCCTTGTTCGCTAAAAAACCATAAACTTACATTGAACTTTAACATTGTACCAAATAAAATCCACATTTTCCCTCTATATATCCGAAAATTCGCTAAATACGGGATCCTTGTAAGTAGATCCTATATTAGTTTTAATTAGCAGCGCCATCTATCGGTAATATTGTTAACTGGAAACGTTGTATGGCGAAAACTGTGGTTAAAGTAGGATTTACATATAAATTTATGGATTTTATTATTTATATATATATATATGGCCTGCAAAAGGGTTGCTGGTATCTAACTGGAAGGAGACCCACACGCTGAACGTATGTGACGATGTGTGGAACCGGCCAGGCCAGTAACCTAGTGTCCTACCCCGCCTTCAAGTGGTGCAGGCTGAGCTTTCTATTTATGTGGCAAATTAATATTTGCTACACGGATAGAAAGGCGGAAGGGGAGGGCTAATTCACCAACCCGTCTAGCCAGCGTGGTGAAATTATGGCTAATTCCTCCATTATGTTGACACACCAGAAACCATGGCCCCTAGTCTCCAGGTGCTGGAGTGCTCCTGATCAAGGCAGCGGTCAGTGTGGCATGAAAGCAGGGGGTGCTAAGAATCACTGGAATGGCCCAGGCTGCCGTTTGTTATTGACCTTGGCAACGTATAATGGACGATCCCTTGCTTCTGAAGCAAAACTTCAGGAATTGGAAGAAGAACTTGACAAGATCAAATGGGACATTGTAGGACTCAGTGAAGTTAGAAGAAAAGGTGAAGAGTTGGTGGAACTTAAAAGTGGACATTTGTTTTATTATAGAGGAACGGAAACTGGAAGAACAAGTGGTGTTGGCTTCTTAATCAACAAAAGAATTAAAGACTACCTTCTTGAAGTTGAAAACAGCGATACCAACTTCAGATAGTACAGGTATATGCACCAACATCAAGCCATACCGACGAAGAGGTTGAGGAATTCTATGAAGAAATCAAACAGCTACATACCAAGGGGAAACAACATATCAAGCTCATCATGGGGGATTTCAATGCAAGAATTGGACAACAGGAACAAGGAGAGACATCGGTTGGTAAATACGGATATGGGGAAAGGAATGAACGTGGCGATCAACTCATCGAATTTGCAGAAGCTGAAAATCTTAGCATCATGAATTCATTTTTTAAGAAGAAACCGCAAAGAAAATGGACATGGAAACACCCAAATGGGGGAACTAGTGAAATTGACTATATCCTGGCAAACAAGAAATCAATTATTGAAGATTGCAGTGTACTGAACAGATTTAATACTGGAAGTGATCATCGAATGGTGAGATGTAAAGTGCACTTAAATACTAAATTAGAACGACAGAAGCTCATTAGGAAACAAGTAAGTAAGAGGGTGGATTTAAAGAAATTAAAAGAAAATACCGAGGCATTCAAGTTGGAATTAAAAAATCGCTTTTCTGCACTGGAAGGACTTATTGATGAAAGTGATATCTCAGAAGCAAATGAAAACATTGTTAAGACAATAGTTGAAACTGCTGGGGAAATTGGTGGTGTAACCTGTAAAAAGCACAATAGCAAATTATCTGAGAAGACGAAACAGCTCATGAAAAGGCGAAGAGATATGAAGGTGGACAATCGAAATACCAGTTCCAGGATTGAGTACATAGAACTTTGTAAAACTCTGCGCAAAAGCATGAAAGAAGACATAAGAAAATTCAACTGTGAGCTAGTAAGGAAAGCCATTGAAAATAACAAGAGCCTTAGGGTTGTTAAAGGAAGTTTATCTGTTGGGAAGAAACACATCATTGCATTAAAAGGAGAGGATGGCACCGTAACAAGAAATAGGGAAGAAATACTTAGAAGAGTTGAAGAATTCTACAGAAAGCTGTATGAGGGAAACAGTGGATTAAACGAAGACTCTGAGATAGTCGAAGGAACAGCTCCTAAAATCTTAACCCTTTGCACTCCGTTGTCGCCGCTGCGGCGACATTGTAAGGTAAGTTGAAAACTCCGTTTTCGTCGACATGGTAAGGTAAGTGAATAACTCCGTTGTCGTCACTGCGGCAACAAGGCATGCCAGCGTCTAGAGGCAACATATCTTTATACGTGAAGGAAGATGTTTTAGCACAAGCTTAGTGTAATCAGTCTGGTGACCGAGCTTGCTTCATTTCTTTCAATCGTGTTTTTCTCAGCATATTCCTTACCCTAAAATGGCAGGAAATGGTAGTTATGAACAAAATGAATTTTCGGAAAGTGAAGATGAACTGGAATTTACGTGATACGGAGATAATCTGGCAGAAAGTGATACAGATGAAAATGGATATGATGATACTGAGAGCGATAGTGACGACAGTGATAGTTCATCGAAGACGAACGGCACGGCGTATCGAATCTGATACCGATGATAACGCAAGCACTTCAATGGAAAATGATAATTGGGTCGATACTACAGAAGATGGGTACATGCCCCTTAGAGGAAATTTTTCAATTGGATCAAAAGTTACAGGCCCGCATTTTTGCTCTAATATTTCTGAACCGATTCAGTTTTTCCAACTATTTTTCACGGACCAGCTTGTTGATGAAATAATAAGGAAAACAAATAACTATGCAAAATCCGTGTTATATCCTTTATATTGTAATTTTGCTAATAAAATATGTCTTTAAAATGTATACGAGCTATTTTTAATGACCTTTCTCAGAAACTCGCTCGCAATATTGTAAATACTCCCGGAGTAGTTGGTAGCCCA
>QLNU02015360.1:220330333-220346966 GCA_006491805.2 Dysdera silvatica
CAATCGAATTAAATTTTGATTATAAAGAGTGTATATTGAATTAAAATTTAATATAAATTTGAAACCCATTAACTTTATCGACCTTATTTTGATTAATATCTTGTCACTGCTTGATCAATTTTAGGGAATTGCTTTTCATTCTCAACTTTTCTGGTTTCATAATCGTTAATTCAGAGACGATGTTTAATTATATAACACACCCTAACTTTTATTTTATTATTAAAAAGTTATTATAAATATAAAGTCATTTTCATAGCTTATATCTGATTTGTTCGATTCCTGTTTGCTAATAAGTCCTTAATTTTTTTCATTTCTGATCCCTCAAGGCCCTTAAAAAGTCTTTAAATTTCATGTAAGGAAATGTGTATAAACCCTGTATGTATTATATACATTTTTAAATTCTATAAAACATAAATTCCTTTTTTAATAGAAATGCAGAAAATATTTGTCCGATTTTTTTTTTTTTTTAAGGCATAAAAAAATTGATTTACTCCATGATTGTTCTGCAGTGAAGCTGTTTGTTCTGCGACTTGTGTCACACTTTTTAGCACATTCTGCTTTAGGGCATGCCTCTGCCATGTGCACCACTAACTCCTGCATACCATTGTGAATATCTGCAATGGTTTCACCAACGTCTGCACCAGAGAACGCAATGGCCATCTGTCATTTTCAGTGGTGAAAGCAGATTTTGTTTGGGGGGCCCTTCATGTGACTACAGTAGACCCCCTATAACATGGGTTTATATAAGACAGATTCGTATAACACGGCAGAAAAATTGTGATCGTGTTCGTATAACAAGCTAAAAGATGCTCATATAACACAGCAAAAGAATGAGACAGATGTTTGCGATTTTATTACGTTTTGGCTTCAATAATTAATGTAACTTTCGGCTGGTAATACTAAACATCATTGTGCTTCTCAAATTTCAGGGAAACCCCATTTTTAGAGGAGATCATCTCAATTTGTTTCTAGTTGTGATGCACATTAAACATGTCTGAAAAAACTTTTGTATTGTATGATTTATTGTATTCAACGTAAATTTGAGGGAAATATAGTTTTAGGAAAATAAATCTTTGTGAAATTAAACCCGATTTCATCTAGAGGAAGTACATATCTGTAGTAAGGTAATCGCTTTGGGCTGTGAATGACTCATGTATTTGTATAACTTAAGTGACTCGTACAACATGGATTCATATAATACGGAACGTATCTATCGTATTATAGGGGGGGTCTACTGTATATGCGTGTTTGCAGATGCACAGAGGAGCATCTCCACCCTTCTTGCATCTGCCATCAGCACACAGGACCTACATCTGGTTTCCTGGTGTGTGGAGCGATCAACTATCACTCCTGTATATAGTGTTTTTACTGGGTACATTGAGCAACACTCAGTACATCAGCAACGTCATTCAGTGAATTGTTAATGCCATTTGTAAGGTATGTCCATGATGGTGTTTTCCAGTACGACAGTGTCCACACATTATGTGGAATGCAGCATGCACTTCAAGGTGTGAAACTATTTCCATGGTCTGCTTGTTTATCTGACTTGTCTCCCATTGAAAATGTGTGGGATTTTATGGGACAATGGCTTGTCCAATCTTCATGGCCAGCAACGAATATTCCCAATTTACGTGTTCAACTCAAGGATGCTTGGAACTCCATACCCCAATGTGACATCCAACATCTGTATGACAGACTTCATGCCAAAATTGCAGAGTGTGTTGCAGTTTATGGGAGTTCTACCTTGTACTAACCATGGTACATAACAATGTTATTTTTTAGTTTACCAGCCTTTTTCATCATTTTCTCCACTGTATTCCATGACTATGTTGTATAAATTTCATTGATATTGAACGTTTGCTTCTTAGTGTTCTTTTTTCATTTTCTGGTAGTGTATATACTGTAACTTTGTATTTTGGATTGTTTTACTATATGCGAATGATCTGGTCTCAGAAGTTTTAATCTGATTTGTATTATATAAATTTTACGGTATCAGTTTTAGTATAAGACTGTGTTTTAATTTTTAGGACATGAAGATTGTGTGCGTGCTCTTGCTGTTGTATCACACTCAGAATTTTTGTCATGTTCCAATGATTTCACAGTTAGACTTTGGCGAACAAGTGGTAGTTGTCTTGCAGTTTTCTCTGGGCATACAAATTATGTTTACGATATTGCTGTTTTGAATGAGAAAGGAGATTTTGTTACTTGTAGTGAGGATAGTACTGTAAGAGTGTGGAAATCTGGAATATGTACTATGTCCAAAGAAGTTCCTGCATCTTGCTTGTGGTGCATTTCTACTTTACCTAATGGTGATTTTGCGGTTGGTGGAAGGTATGAATTGAAATTTAATTATTTGTATGTTTTAAAAATAAGATTTCATGAATTTAATACTAAAAAAATTACAATTATTGGAAATTTTTTTTTCATGCAGGTTGATGTTTTACAAATTATAATATATAATAGGCTCCATTTAATGTGATCATGTTTATACACTACTATTTTGATAATAACTGAACGATTGTAATAAAGGAATGACAAGGAAAAACCATGTTCTTTAATTGAATTCTAAATTAAATGTACACACCTGTTTACATTTGAAAAAGCTCACTTATTTCTTTATTGCATATAATTTTTTTGTAGAAATTTTCATATTCGTACTGTTTTCAAAAGTTAGTGGACTTAATGCTGCACACCAAATTGTAAAATTCTTAATATTTCTCTCATCCCAGCACTTGTGGGTGGTTTTGTGGCTAAGGTGATTGCTTCATATTCGTCAATGTCAGATCCATTTTCATCCATCAACTCTTTGTTTGATTCACACATGGCCTTGCAAATTTTGAATTCAGTGGGGCAGCTACCAGAATATTTTCATCAATCACCATCAGTTCTTCAAAATTGTCAATATTCATATCAAATAGACAGTCGCTTTCGACAGTTTCTTCCAAAGCATCTTGTTCTTTGTCTTTTATAAATTCTCCATGAGCAAAGCTGTTGCGAATTGCATCTGGAGACACTTGATCTCACGACATCAAGAAAAAATGTAAGGCTTCCAAAGGGTTTGTTTATTTTGCTAAGTCATTTGCATGTGATTGTTCTGCATTCTCCATCCATTCTAAAATTCTAGCACACATTTCTCGACAGTAGTGAGCTTTGAGAGCTTGAATGATTTCTTGATCACAAGGTTGGATCAGTGATGCAATATTCACAGGTAAGGAAACCACTTTGATGTGTTTTGGGGATACATTTATGTGGGCTGTACAGTTATCAATGAGCAAAAGAATGTCATGTATTAACCTTTTATTCTATGTCAATAACCAATCACTGATCATAAGAAGTCCTCCAGGCCATTTTGTAGACATTGTAATCTACTGGCAATCTTTCCATATTTTTGAAACATGGTGTGTTCTTTCTTTTCTCGATCACTAAGAATTTTATTTTAACATGACATTCATGCTCACGCAACATTGGGCAGTAATATGCTCCTTAGATAATTTGCATGCTTTGGTGCTTTCATTTTTGAATAAAAATGGTGTGCTCGAACAATCGTCTGAAGTGCAGTTTCATCTGTATTGTAAGCGTTTTTGAGTGAATACAATGAAATAAGTTTGACTACTTTTCTTTGGTTCTCATTTCTGCGGTTGGAACATCGGCATCTTTTTGCTGTCCATGTGTTTGCCTATATACAACATTTTCTTGCTTCTTCTAATGACTGTACCAACTGCTTGCTGTGACAAAGGCAGTCTTTCTAATTTTTAACGCTAGTTTTTCAGCTTTATTTCGTATAAGTGCACCACTAATGGTAACATTCAGTTTGCGAACGTTTGTGAACTAAAGTTTCAGAATTTGTTTGACTTTTTCATCTTTTCTACTGTGGTTTCTCTGTGTTTTTATTAAGTTTTGCTTGTTTTTAAAGGTCATCGCAATTCTTTAAAATTTTGCATGGAAGCTGTTAACAAATTTTCAATTCCAGAATCACATTCCTTTGACTTATTTTTGGGAACTGATCGTACTGTTTTAAAATTGTAATCTGCTCTTTCGGTCTCTAACCTTACATTTTTTCTGCCATTCCATCTTTTTAGTAAAAGCCGAAACTGCTGGCACATTGCAAATGATTAAAATATGAAAAGAAATTAAACGTAACCTCACCTTATTTGATTTTGATTTGCCACTTACTAATTAACCAGCGAACGATTTGTCCCTTTGCCAAGAACTATTGATGCCACAAGCTAGTCCATGCGTAAGGGGAGTGGCAATAATGCACATGGGTTGATGTTGCCCAAATAACACTTTTGTGTACTTTTCAAAGGAATTGATAGGGAAAAAGAAAATGTACTTGTTATCTACAATGATGACACTAACCAAAATGTTGATTATGGTAAGCGATTATTTTGCAGTGTGTTTTTATACAAGCGATCAGGACTTGATGATTCAGATAACAACGAATAAATGATAACATTAGCAGTGTCTACCACATTTTGCCAAACAATTTTGAAGCCAAAATATTTTTAGCTATGTTTATATAAATTTTATCACCCTCTTTTTTGCTCGCTCTCTAACAAACAAGCAAACTAAAAAATCATTTATTTTTGCTTTTTTATTTAATGCCATATAAAAAATACAAAGGAATTTAGGGGGTTGCTTTTTAAAAACAGGTAACCACACCTGGGGAAAAAATTATGCTGTCTTTGATACCCTCTGATGTTTTTCCCCTTTGAAAAATGCTTTTTTTCCTTTGTAGAAAAGGCTTTCATCCACATTATTCAATTAGCTATATGTATTAAACAAAATCTTTAACACTGAATGCACATATGCCTCAGACGGGGAAAAAAGAATTTATCCACACTAATGAGAGGTCCATCTTAACTGAAGCCACATTAACAGGATTGCACTGTAGATTCACTTATAAGTACTAATAATAATTTTCTTACATTCCATAGATGATTCCATGTGGTCATTTTAAATTTTGTATTTTTTAATAAATTGATTTTTTTTTACATTATACCGCAAGATATTCATGAAAATAACAATTCACCTATGTCTCTATATACTATTATACTATACACTGAAGAGCCAAAACATCATGACCACCCTTACCATATGTGAATAGGCTTGGATGACCTGGAGGGCACAACAACAGGTGGGGAGGGTATTTAATGGCTGCCAGTGATTCTTAGGCATAATTCTCTAGATTACATTTGTGTGTGTGATGGGTAAGGTTGTTAAAATAAGTGGGTTTTATAGAAGGCAGACTGTAATGGCCTGACGGCTCAGAATGAGCATCTTCGAAACTGTGCATCTATCTCATCAGGTGTTCATGAGCTGCCTTTGTTAGGACCTATAAAAAGTGGATGAACGATGGTGAAATCAGTAGTACACTTCAAGGCATTGGACATTTATGCATCATCAACAAAATTGGACATTGGAGGCTGTCCCACTTGGTGAAGTAAAACCAGCAACAGCTAGTGGCTTAACTGACAGCCGATTATAATGCAGGTTGAAGTAGAACTATTTTGGAGCATACAGTTCAGTAGACTCTTGTTTTATATGGGATTCTGCAGCAGGCCGCCGTTTCATGTACCTCTGTTAACCAATCGTCATCGCCATACAGTGGCCCCAGGACCATTGTGACTGGGCGCGGAATGATGGAACAGAGTTGCCTGGTTAGATAAATGTTTTCTGTTTCATCACATGAATGGCTGCATCAGAACACTCAGTCTTCCAAAATCATTTAACACATGGAGCTTGGGTTATAAACAGGCCAGTGGTGGCGGTATTATGGTTTGGGGCCATTTTTGTGGATATCCCTGGGTCCATTGGTCATGGTAGAACACACCACGAAAGGTATTAGCTCTTAGTGTTATTGTGAACCAATTTTACCCTTACATGACACATCTTCCCCACCAGGAATGGAGTCTTCCCACAGGATAACTTTTTCTGATACAAGGCCATAATGGTTCTACAATGGTTCGAGGAACATGCAGATGAATTTCAGTTGAGATCCTGGCATCCTAACGTGCCGGATCTCAATCCCATCGAGCACATTTGGGATGCCATGCAATGGTAGCTCAGAGCTCCATATCTGGGAATTATGTGACCGCTGTTTGCATATCTGGTACTATTTGCATACCAAAGGTGCAGCAATACATTATGAGATAGGTAGTCATAATGTTTTGGTTCTCCAGTGTATATTCGCTACTTCGTTGTAATTTATTTTAATTTAAAATAATGAGTTAACTGTTATTTTTCCTGAAATGTTTTTTATAGTTATTTCATAATATTAGGATTACCTGACCTCATTGACCATTAAATATATTCATTGTTTTTAGTTAAATAACTTCTATGTTTTTTAAATCCAAACACCAATGTTTTTTGGTTATAAACATTGACATTTTTTAAAAACATATTTTTTTTTAATAAGAAAAGTGTAATTGTTTCAAAAATAAAATAACTATGATTTTATGTTATGAACAATTTTTTTTAAAACACCCAATAAATATCGATGTTTAACGACAAATATTTTTCAAACATCGATAATACTTCGTTGATGTTTTGCTATCAGTGTTTATCCCTACCACGAAGGTCCTGCTATCAAACGAAATGATGCCTCAGACCATAACTCCGTTGTCACATGTTGCATTCAACAGTAAAAGAAGGATCTGCGCTGTAGCTGGATTGCTTCCAAACACATCTTCCCCTCATCATCAGAGCTCAGAACGAAACAGGCGTCATCATTTTCTGTAGGCAGTTCAATCCCATTAAGCGTAATTCTACATTAAACAGGCTTGGTACCATTGTAATTGTTGCTGATGATATATGTGGGTCAGTGGTAGCTGGCATAATGAACATTATAACTGTAGTCTTTGTTGCTGTGTAGTCATCTAGCAATGATCTTTGTTGTTTTATTACCAGTTACATGATGGATGGGTGATAGTGATACATTCAGTGCTGTCACAATTGTTCTAATTTCCCCATTCTGTTTTCACCTTAGACAATCAACTGCCCACTAATCGGTGAAATCTGCCTTTCTTGACCTATTCCTGCTAACATCATAATTTATTATTAACAAGACAATTTACAAAAATATTTGCATTAAGAAATAGCCAATTAATATTTACGTACTTTAGAAATTTATACTGTCTTTTAAAAGTTATCTTTTTAAATCTCCTATCCCAATGGCTCAGCACCTACATACGCAACATGAATCACTACCTCCATAATGTGTCAAATTACAGGGACTGCACTGCATGATGGTTATACTGTAACAATAAAAATACTTTGTTCACAAATTTTTGTACCTCACATATATGATCACACTTTGGATTCCTAAACTTTGTCTTCCATGTGCGGCATAGTAACCGCCCGGTATTTTTCAAACCCCAAGTTAAGAAAATAGCTGAAATATTTAGGATCTGATGTTTTAGAACTCGAAAAATCTGCAGACAATTTTACAGTTAAATCAGAAACTAACCGTGACTTCACATCAATTTCAAAATCAAATAGTTCATATAGAATTTTATCCAAAAAGGTTAAAATTTTGAATGTGCAAATGCAAATTAATGAAAGGTTGCAAAACTAAAAGATGCCTAATACAAACATTAGTGTGTGAATATTTTTTTAAGCAATGTGTGCATACATTACAAGGTGTAAGCAATAATCTTCAATCTAACTTCATTGTTTATTCTAATATAGGATAATGGATAATAATTTGATTTTGGTCATTATTTTATATATTTTGCAGTAGAATACGTTTCAAAATTAATATTTCATTTTTATTTGTGAATTTAATTTAATACTGGGAGTCAAAATTATATTTCAAGTGAACATGAATTGTTTCTACGGCCCCGAAATGTTTTTAGTTTACAGTCATGGAAAAGTCGTGAAATTTTTTTTACCCACAAAGTATGAACCCTGATTGTATCACTGCTTTATTTAAATTAATATGCAGAATTAATATTGTCTGTATGCTGAAACCTAACATTGAATAATTATGATGTATAGCGTCGCATCCAAACATGGAAGGCTCAAGCCATCTGTAAAGTGCATTTTTTTTTTTTTACCAAAAAACCATAAAAAATATGAATTTTTGAGGGGTTGGTAGAAAATTGCATGTGAAGACCTTGAATGAGGTTTACGATAGTTTTCTTTATATCGATCGTAAAACCGTAAGGTGGAGTTAAAATCCATGCAAATTGGCATCTCTGGTTATTAGGCAAGTGGTTTTAATGTTTTGGCTCATAAGTATATATATATTAAAAACTTGTGACATTTATTTAATAAATTAAAATGAAAATTTAAAAAAATTCCCGTCTCGAAAGTTTAGTCAGTGTGATTTTTGCTTCTTAAATATCAAAAACATGTTTCAAATTTATAAGTTTTTTTAAATCCATAGAATACCTTCCACTGAAGAAATGAAATTTTTCAGAATTTTTGGGTTGATTGTGTACCATGTTTGCTCTATAGAACTTTTTAACTTTTCTACTGAGAAATACTACTTACCATCTGCATTAACTGTGCAGCTTAAGATCTCCCATATGTTCTCAATAGGGTTAAGGTCAGGACTTCATGCTGGCTCATCTAAAATTGCAGTACTATTTTACTGGAACCAAGATTTTGTTGAATTCAATGTATGAATTGGTACACGATCTTGCTGAAAAACCCATTTTCAATGCCCAGAAAATTATCTAAAGGACACCAAATTGTTTTCAAATGTCTCTTGCTAGTTGTTAGAATTTTGTTTTCCATTTATTAATGCAAGTGAAATTTGTTCATTGAATCAAAATGCATTCCAGACCACCATGTCCCATCATTGTCCTTGCGGCCTACTGAAAAACTTCAGGTGTTTTTTCTCAACTCATTCCATTATGATGCCCAACTATCGGGACTCCACTTTTTTTCTTTACTGAATATGTCCGACAGTCATTTCTCACCAAATGACATATGTTTATGTGGCCACTGTAATCTCTTTATCTTGTGTCATGGTTTCAACAGTGAGGGTTCATACGGGTCCTTGAAACTTTGAAAAGTCCTTGAATTTTTCTGTGTTTTCAAGGTTCTTAATAGTCCTTGAAAATGAAAATCACACTTGAAAAGTCCTTGATTTTTCCAACTTTGGAAAATATCAGAGATCACACTCCTATCTCGCATTATGCCAATTTAAAATTTCTGCTTCAAACTTCTCCAAAACCGTTAAACTGCTCCAGAGTCATTCCATGTCAAATCACCCAGAGGTGGTTGCTCGACCATTTTGTTATTTTTTTATATTTTCACCATAGGTGGTCTTGCTAGTGACTTGCTCAAAACTATTTTTGAAAATTTTTTATCTGCCGCCATTTTGGATTTACAACCATTTTTCTTTGCAGCGGCAAGCAAAATAACCGTTGACAAGGGTTTTGAAAAAAGGCTGCTGTGTGGTTTCTATTACAAAAAGCATGTTCAGATTTTCACTGTCTTAAAGTAGAGATCTTGGCCTTCGAAAAATGTATATGTATGTAAGATGAAGTTTAGGTAATTGGGACTTTAA
The DNA here is from genome assembly GCA_006491805.2 of Dysdera silvatica. Classification (NCBI taxonomy): domain Eukaryota; kingdom Metazoa; phylum Arthropoda; class Arachnida; order Araneae; family Dysderidae; genus Dysdera; species Dysdera silvatica. Next base: position 220,339,854 of record QLNU02015360.1, read on the forward strand.
TGGGCTTAAATATAGCCCTCATAATGAGAAATTTTGCCGATTTTAAAGGTCTGTAAAATCAAAAAGGCTTGAAACTACAGAATGGAATTTTTTTTTCAAGCACTATAACTAGAAGGGTCTCCAGCCATGGTAAAAAAAATCTTGGTTTGTAAGCCCTTCTGGTCGATTTTACGCTCCGAAATTGGAAAAATTCCAAAATTTGTGAATTTCAAGGTTAAATGTCTCAAAAGGGGGACCTGCCAAAATTCAGAATTTTTGGCCATGGATACTCCTACTAGTACTTAATAAAACCTGTGAAATTCATTTTGGGAATCATACCGATGTTCATATTACAGGCTGTCAAATATCTCTAAAAATAATGTGAAAACATGATAATAAAAGTAGGCTTAAAATGGCCACATTTCCATTATTTTATATCTAAATATATAAATCAATATAATTATTTGATAAGGGTAAAATAATTCATTATAGATGAGGGATCATATTCTGTGTAAAAAGTTAGGCTATGTGTGTTTCTTCCCACTATCGCAATGCAAATTTTCTTGCAATTATTTCTAAAATTATATTCTATTTACACCATTCAACATATAGTTCTATAAAATGAAACATTACTTTTTCCAATTACTATTTTATATTTGAATACATACTATCGTGTTTTGTTAATGAACATCCTATTTCTTCATGTGTGCTTGTAACTTCAGTGACAGTTCTGTGTTCTTCTGTTGAGTAATGTGGTATGTTCTCCCAGTAACAGTGGTGAAGTCAGATGGTGTCAGAACATCAATAATGTTGTTCAACTTCACCTAAATAACATCATTTCTTTGTACAGTAAAACTAGTTAATGGCCCCCAGGATTGAAGAACATCACCTTAATATCATTGTTTTCTTTTGACATTTCGATTACTTTACCCACATACCACCTGTCATTGTAAACACAAACAACATTGTCATTTTTAGCTATTTCACTAAAATCAAATGTTCTTGGTGATCCATCAATTCTGAACTCCACATGGTTATTCTGAAATGATGCAGATATTCTGCTTATCAGAAGAATTGACAAGTCTTTGGGTATGTAACAGTGGTGATCTCTTGTTCCTTCAAATCTCTGAGCTTCATTGAAGTGGTCATTCAGATGCCCTTCTTCGTTTTTTATGTCACTTTCAGTCACCAAGATAAAGTTTATGCCTTTAATATTTTCCATACAAAATTTATACATGGCCTTTGGTGTAAGGATGTGGTCCTCAGTTGTGCGCTGTAGACTTGCTTTTGCCACAAGCTCTTTATCGTCCCACCAATTCCATCACAAGGACCCTTGCCATGACTTGTGGCAAAGAAATGCCACTCAGCAGCCACACCAAAGTATTGTTTATGCTTACATAAGTCGATAAAATTCTTTCTATTCGTATACTGGGCTGCTGAGCCATCAGAGAAATAATAGATCTTCTTTAGACTTGGGTTAAACAACTGGACAAATGGAATCAGCTGCTTTTGGAAAGCATAAACAGCAACTGTATTATGTACAATGTAGTCACTTATAATACAAAGGCTTTTGATGCATAGATCTGCAGAATGAGTCTTAAAATAAACACAAAAAGGGTGGATAGTGGCTTGGGCATTAACCCAGTGATAACTCTGAATTTCGTCTTGTGTAATAAGTGTGTAGTTTTTGGAGAAATCATCGATCACTACACACTCATCTTGTGACAGATTTTTTTTTTTGTCAATTTCAGAAATCGTGATTGACTCTGTGCAACAAAGTGGTAACTTTTTAATTTCAGTAACTTTGAAAGTAAATTTTCTTTAAACCCTGATATTGTTTCTACAATAGTCACCAAATTGCAACGATCAATTGTCATCCACTGCTTGTATGTTATTGTTTTCTCATCATCTTCGTCAGAATCATCCAAACCGACACTCGCTTCATATAAGTTTAAATTTTCTATTTCAGTGCAATTTGGACACTCACCTATCATGCACTTCTCATTGTTTTCATCACATATTACTTTTTGAAGCAAAGGTTTCCAGTCATTAATCTTTGCTGCTGAAGCCATCAACTTCACATTTTGATGACTGACACACACACACACACAATATGAGTACTACTCTCTCCAGCCAGAATCCACCATTTAGGCCTCAGCTCGTAAAATTTAGAAAATCCTAATTTTAATGATAGATGCTCTTCTTTAAATTGTTGGTACAGCTCTTTCGAATTAGACATAGTTTCTTCCGTTTCAATTCCTTGCTTCCATCTTCTAGACGAACTGACTTTGTCTCTTTTATTCCGGGGCACTTTCTGCTTACTTCATCACTGTTGTAAAATTTTACAACCAAATCTTTAGTTTCTTCTGTTAATCTTCTCCCTGGTTTCACTAAATTCACTTCAGGAATTACGCCTTGTTTTTCTGCAAGTTTTCGTGTTTTCTTCACCAGGTACTCACTCACACCTAGTTCCTCCGCTGTTTTTGTTATTGACCAGCTCTTTCGGGCTACACTGATGACTTTAGTTCTTTCGCTATTGGATGTGCAACTTTTAATCCTTTCTTTTAGACTCTGCATTAAATACTCACATATATACATATACACTTATATACATATACATTTTTTGAAAGGCCAGGATCTACTTTAAGACAGTGAAAACCAGAACATGTTATCTGCAATGGAAACCACATAGCAGCCTTTTTTCAAAACCCTTGTAAACGGTCATTTTTGCTTGCCGCTGCAAAGAAAAATAGGTGTAAATCTAAAATGGCGACAGATAAAAAAATTTTGAAAATAGTTTTGAGCAAGTCACTAGCAAGACCAGCTATGGTGAAAATATAAAAAATTAACAAAATGGTCGAGCAATCATTTGATATAAAATTGGGTGATTTCACGTGGAATGACTCTCCATTTTTCACCAAACTTGATTTTTGTACCTGTGCCGAAACCGATTTTTGAGTGCTAAATTCCTATTTTTTCATCTAACATTCTTGTAGCATTCCAACTTCCAACCTACCTTCTTATATTTAAGCAAGCGTGAGTCTGTAATTTCTTTTGTACTATTAGATCACTCTGCGGTGGCGCAGTGTGGTAACGCGTTCGCCTAGTACGCCGTTAATCCGGGTTCGACTCCTAACGGTGCAAAAGAATGCTTAATCTGTCTATATTCTGAATGCTTAATCTCATAAAGATAGCACTGCTCACTGTAGTCTGGGGTTTGGTTCTCTAGGCCTTACGAGGTTCGGATTCCTCGGAAAACAGTAGGTCCCGGCGCAGCATGACCATTGTAGTCTTTGAGCCATAAAACCACAAACAAACGTTATTAGATTGAATTGACTGCACACCTGCTGACTAGTGCAGTCTAACGTCACGATGACGTTTTCTGTTGTGTGAAGGTTTGTGCAGATGGTGGAATTTTGTGGTAAAGAGATGACAATTAAGAAAAACAAGTCTGCAGCTTTATCAAATTTTTAAAATATGTCACCGTGGTCACTTGTCCAATTTGTCTATTTATAAATCTTGGTGCCTTCTTGTCCTACAGTATAGAGAGCGAGAATGTCCTATTATTCTAAAAGTAAAACAATTATTGGCTAGCTATTTTTTGTGGAACCTTCATCATACGTTTTGAATCGTATCTTTGATCGACATAGAGGGACACATTAGAACAAAAGCAGAACTCATAAATGGGAGGAACGAAAGAGATGATAGTGTTCCCTGGATGCATTTAAAAAAGACTGGAAGTTCTAGAGCTGAGACTGCACAATCTGCAACATTCCATTCCACTGTCAATTTATTGATGATGCTGCTCCTGGTGACATTTTTAGAACTTTTGGATTTTACATGGTTTCTTGATGAGTATGCGATGTTTTCAACCGGCCATCATATATTCAACACGAAAAACGACAATAATGCCCCGTAGCGGCGTTTCGTCGGTTTTTTTTATCCAGTCCATCTCCAAAATTATGGAGCTTGGATCGCACAGTCTGCGACATTTAATTCCGGCAATCCAAAGCCACCATGGCAGGTTTTTTGTGATTTAAAAAACAAAATACAATTTAAAAAGAATTTTAAAAAACCTACTCCGGTGGCTATGTGTTTAGTATTTAGCAGTTGTATTATTCCTGTGAAGGGTAATAATATCTTATAACAACTAAATTAAAAAAAAAAAAGCATGTGCTTAAAACAGATATTGAAGAACTTTTGAAGTGCACTGATGATTTTGCTAAAGCACCAGAGAAACAGAATGTATTTTTGATATCTAAGTCTAACGGTTTGAGGAGAACAGCGAAATAAAAACAAGACAAATTGTTAGAAATGGGGAAGAAAATATTAAAACGCTGTGTTTTTAAAACCTATAGATATTAATGGTTTTGCGTTTGAGTGAAGATGTTTTTCCTATGAAAAGTGTCCTGGAAAAAATCTCGTTTTTTATACAAAGCATGGGTTTAAAATTAAGAGTAACGTACATCTTATGATCAAACCAGTTATAGGTAAATTAAAATATAGTGTATAATTTCTTTAATGTAAACTCTTTCTTCACTCTGCTTTAACGATGTTTATTTGGAGTCCTTGAAAATTGTTCTGTTTTCCTTGAAGTTATGCCTAAGTGTGTGTGAACCTTGACAGCAGTTTTTGAACCATTTTTCAGTAACTATTGCACTTGTTTGTTTAATCCTTCGGTTTGGCGCAGTATAGCCCAGATGCTCTTGCGCCATAAAAAAGCCAAACAAATAATCCTTTGGTGAATAGTATCTTTTGACATTTAAATTTCACTTAGGGACATTCTCTGGGAAGACGTCATTCTCACAATTCTTTTGTCATCACATATAGAGGTCAAACATATCCTTACAGAATGAAATCTTGCTTTCCAATTATGACACGGCTAATACTCCATAATGTTCTCAGATCTATTTAATTGCACTGTTATTTCTGATACAATATTACCATTAGATTTTGATCTTAATACCAGTGTTATCTCTTTGTTATTCAACTGTTTAGCTGTGCACTGCGGTGACGCAGTGTAGTAACAGGTTCGCCTAGTGCGCCATTAACTCGGGTTCGACTCCCAGCAGTGCAAAGAACGCTTACTCAGAGATCTCATAAAGATCGCACTGCTCACTGTAGTCCGGGGTTTGGTTCCCTAGGCCTTAAGAGGTTCGGATTCCTCGGAAAACAGTAGGTCCCGGCGCAGCATGACCATTGTAGTCCTTGAACCGTAAAACCACAACAAACAAAAAAAACCCCACTGTTTTGCTTTTGGCATTCCGATAATGCATTATGGAAGAAAGCCTAAGCTTTATATTTAACTGTTCATGACGTCAGCTCCTTTATTCAAGCCTATATTTAATAAAATTTGCATTTTACTTAAACCATGACTAAACTTTTGGGACAGGCAGTTTTGGTAATTTTCATTTTAATTAATTTATTAATTAATTATCAGAGTTAGTGAATTTATATATGCAAGCAGCATATGTTGTATAATAAAATGGATGTATTTAGTATTTTGTTTATATTGTAATTTTTCTTAAAAGCTAAAATTACTTTTGTTACTAAACTTTGGCGACACACTGTAAGTAAATTTTAAGCTAAAATATATGCTTTTATGGTGAGTTAACATTCTTTTGTCTTCCTTTTAGCAATGGAAATATATATGTCTTTACTCAACATAGTAACCTTAAAGCATCAGATGCTACACTTTCTGCATACGAGGCTGAAATACTTCGATTAAAAGAAGCTGCTAAACGACCACGACCAGAAATGGGTGTACCTGATGACCTGTCAGGCCCAGAGCTGCTTTTGTCTCCAGGTAGTTTGGTTTTGTATAACTTAATACAGTCTACTCTGCTTGATTGGGTCACTGCTTAATCAAGGCAGCCCCTTAATTAGGCCAATCTCAAGGAACAGAACCCAAACCAAGAAACTAATAGTAATTTACATTGCTTAATTGGGACAAAATTTTAAGATTACAATTAATTTGTACATACATATTATGTTACACATAGTCTCAAAAAAAAAAAAATTGCATGCAATTTAATATTTGATCTTATATGCAGTACAACAGGACTTCAGATATGTATAATTTAATGTTTACCATCGGTGTGGTGATGCAATGCTAGCATGCAGTGACACACATCGGCATCATAGCTCTTGACTTAACAGCCAGGTAAAACTAAATCTATGATCAGTTCCAGCTACATATTTTATTTTAGAATTTATTATTTTTTTCTTATATACATTATATTCCTAATATCATTTTCTTATGTGTATTGTATATCATGTATGTAGTATGAAAAATATTATTTGTTTAATTTTTATGTGAAACTCGGCAATTTGAGGCAGCTACTTAATTGGGCCAAGATTTCTTAGTCCCGATGTGTCCCGATGAAGTAGAATCGACTGTACTTCATGAAAAATGAATTTGATGTGTAATTCATGAAACTGAAAAATTAATGAATTTATACTAACACAATAGTACTATTTGTGATCAAAAAATAAATAAATTCGTGGAAAAGAATTATTTTTTTTTATTGTCAAGTAGTTGTAGTGAGCTTTTCGCTTTACAGGCTTCGTAGATTGTTGTCACTGCGACAGCCTAGCAATGCAACTTTTACAGTTGGTTTTAATAATTGGCAACAATACAAATTAAATTTTTACATGTTCTATAACTACTGTATATTATTTAGCTTTCAGTATTTGGCAGTAGTGTGTACAACTGCATTCCGAATTCTGAAAAAAAAAAGACCAGTTTTCGATTTACCATCAACCTGTGCATATGTATCATTGGAGACTGCCAAAGAGACATACAAAATCCTTTTAATGCTGTATTCTAATTATTTTATGAATTGGTATAGTAATTCTAAATATTTAATGTTTCATAGTAGCTATGGTTTTAAATCGGATTATGCTACATTTATTTTTAAACATTTTCAAAGTGCCATGTGTGTGAATACTGGAGATGTGCAAAATCGGTCACTAACTGAATAAGTGTGATGATTTTGCCTGTCTCTTAGAGATGGGCAGAATAGTTCAGTGATTCGGTCAATGAACGTTTTTGTCCATCTCTAGTTCATACCATTCTTAACTTTATTTATCAGTTTGTTTACGGGGCAGTCTATGTTCTGAGGGGAATTGGGG
>QLNU02015360.1:220374267-220405630 GCA_006491805.2 Dysdera silvatica
TGCTGTGTTTAAATGTTAGTAATAATCATGCAAAAATGTTTTAGATTTAATTTGAATAATTGTTTTATTTTTGTAAAATGTTTTGTTGTATTACAATGAGGACAAAACTAATATTTTCACTATATTGGTATTTAACTAATAATTTCTAACAAATTACTTACAGATAAAAAGAAGCGTTCTGAAAAAAAGAAAGCATTTCCAGTATTTTCATATGTAGGTTTTCACACTTACAATTCTGAGGGATTGGAAAAAAAGTTGGTAGAATTTTCACACCATGCTGACAAAGAAAATATGGTATCACCTGCAGAAATAAAAAGTCTTCTTTTAATGGCAAACTTTCCAAAAGAAGTTACTTCAGAACAAATGGAATCATTTCAAAAAATTTTATATTGGCCAACTGGTATGTTCGATGTTCTGTCATTGTATAGCTTTTAAAATGTTTTATTTGTTAAGTCTACTGAATTTTTTTTTTTGGTTTTATTTTTCTCTCTAGAGTATCTGTTTCCAGCGTTGGACTTATTCCGATTGGCCATTCGAAGTAATATTGTTACTAAAAAAGTAAGCGAAGCTGGAGAACCTATGCTAATTAGATATTTATTAAAGCATTTAAGTTCCAAGATTCCTTACACTAATGTGATGTTTACTCTGCGTATATTTTGTAATTTCTTTGGAAATGAATTTGGTGAAAAATTACTTTTTAACAACATGGAAGCAATTTGTTTTGAAGCTGCTTTATGTGTTCCTACTGAACATAAGCAAGTTGAAATTGCTCTTGCAACATTATTCTTAAATTATGCTGTTGCTATTAACAAAGCAATTGACCGTAACTGTTCAGTTGTCGCTGAAAATGCTGTTGCTATATTTCCTAAGATTAAGGATCATGAAGCAGTATTTCGACTTATGGTTGGCATTGGTACTCTCGCAGCAAATTCTGCTGCTGCTGGAATGATTAAGTATCAAGCTGTTGAAGATGCAGTGGTAAAGTATTTGGCATTTCCAAACGTACCAGAGCGAAATGAATTTTGTGCTGACCAGTTGCTGGGCTCCATTAAGTGAAATGTTTGTGGGGCTGCATTTTGTTTAGTATCTTTTTTTTTTTAAACTATATTACACAATTTAAGTTTTATTGATCAAAACTTTCTCTAAGATGTTTTGAAAAACAGGAGCATCCAAAACACACGTACTTAAAAGTTTAAATGCATTTTTTCCTTTATAAGTTCTTAAAAATGTTGGCGTAGACAAAAAAAAAAAAAGCCAGAAAATAAAGTAACTTACAAATTAAACTTTAGATAAATATAATAATTAAGAATATGTCCATTCTGTAATAAGTTGCTTAAACATTCTCACATCAACTATACAGAAATACTGGCAGACTGGATGTTAGTTGTTAATTTCTAAGCTATCTCTAATGATTAAGGAGTTAACCTGCACTTTTGTTCATTCTATTACATTTTTATTACTACATTGTGAACATTTATGTTGTGTTTTATTATTTCCGATAAGGACGTGTGAGTTTTAGCTGAAAAAATGTAAAGTTCTTCAAATTTTATGTTTCCCCCTTTCCATCTGTGATTGTTATTTTGTTTTCCATATACATAATCTGCTTACTAGAATACCGGGAAGCTTTTTGACCCTTGTATATCAGTCTGTTGAGATGATCAAAGTCACTCGTTTAAAGATTCATTCATATATATGAATGCCAGTGGCGTAGCATGACTTCAAAAGTAGGTCCTCTTTGAGTGTTCACCATCCCTCTCCAAACAAGAAAGTCACAATTCATATATGTATCATAATGAAAATATATGTATGAATTGTGAGTTTTATATTCGAAGGGAGGATGGTGAATACTTGGAGAGGGCCCACTTTTGAAGTCATGCTACGTCACTGATGAATGCTAATAAAGTTATAACTCTTTAGAAATGCTTTGCAGTGGTATGGTAGCATTTGCAGCGTTCCTACGCAACCCAAAGGACCTGGAATTGTCAGGGAATTTAAAATTGTCTCTAATAGTCAAGGAAAAACACAATTTCTTGGTCAAGCCTGGTAAATTCAGGGGAAAACCTTCCTAAACTGTTTTGAGTAGCTAAATTCACACAAAAATGAGGTTATTTCCCCAAAACCAAAGTTCAATTCAAAGTTTTGTTTGCTATCAGTCATGGAATTTTGCTTGAAAAGCGAGGGGAAAACCTGGAAAAATTGGAATTTTTTTCTTCATGGTGGGTGGGAACCCTGAATTTGGTGGCTGTCATGTGAATAATACAATTTTGATTCCTGTAGGCACCCAGAGCTTGTCCTTCTCGCTCCCCCCCAACAGATCCAGTTTTTCGGTGTCACAGTGGTAACCCATTCGCCTTACATGCCATTAATCCAAGTTCTCCTTTAAAAAAACAATATATATATACCGATGAGATAACTGCTTACTGTAGTCCATGAGATTGGTTTCATAAGCTTTAAGAGGATCTTACTCCTTGGGGAAAATGTAGGTCTATTGCCCTACAATGGTGTAATGGGAATGCATTCATCTACCATGCCATTAACCCAAGTTTGACTGCCAGTGATACTGTGGAATGTATGTTGTTTTTTCTGCTTGTTTTAGTCTTTGGGTTTGGTTCCCTTGACAGCAGAGGATCCAATTCCTTTGAAAACTTTAGTTCCCAGCTCAGCATGAGCCTCACTTTTGCTTATAAATACAATTTTAAACTGATCTACTCTTGGAGGTTCGATTCCCTATTTGAAAAAGGTTTGAAGTTGCCTTAAACTATAAATCCTAGTACAGTTTTAATCTTAGTTGTCTTTGTGCCATAAATTTTTCAGAAATAGGTTTTATTTGCTTTGCCCTGAAATTATTAGTTTTTTAAGCTATTTTGCAGATTATTAAAATTTACAGGAAAAGATATAAGTAAAATATTAAGCAATTGGAACAAAAATTAGCTGAAATTTCCTTATACAATAATTTTGTTTTGATTACTGTTAAACATCAGTGTTATCAATATGTATTAAAAGCTGTAAAAAAGGGGGGAGGGGGAGAGAAATTTATGTGATAATGCTATAACTAGAAAATACGGAATGGTTAACTTTTTTTAATACCTACACAGCAACATCAATGTTAAACTGGTGATAAATTATGTTTCAAAAATCTTGAAGTAATTTATTATAATAATACAATTCGGCATATTTGAACAACTTATGCACTTCAAATACTAATTGCGATTATTTTCACTGTAAATGTTTTTATTCAGCAGTTTTACATTACTTTCTTATATAAATTGGATTTTACTTTTTCCTAAAAGTCATAATAAGTGTTTAAATGCATGCTTCTGGTAAGTTTTTTATGTAAATTTTATTGTATAGTTAAATTTCTGAAAACTTGCGTTTTCCTCCCTTTTATTATCTGCTTATATATGTACGTATATATGATGCAGCTTTGATCATTGTCTTTCGTCTTTGCACAGTGAAATTGTCAGTTGCATTCTTGAGTATCTTGGTGTACACCTATAAACCATAGTGTTTAATATAATTCAAACTTAATGTTTTGTGAAAACAGAATATCTTTACATATTTCTGTAACATACTGTAATTATTGTCACGTGTACAGTAGTGTTAAAAATATGAGTTTTGGAAGTATTATGGCTTATGTGTAATGCCCCCCACCCCACCTTTTTCTTTAATGACTGGTTAAATTTTGCTGGAAGGCTTTTTTTTTTTTTTTTTTTTTTTGAAGGAATATTTTGGCAACTTCATTTTAAATTCAGTTCTTTTCGATTTTATGGTAGATATTTTTTCAAGTTATAGCTAAGAACCACATAATTTGCACAATATTATTTATAGGAAACTAAATGGATTTACTTTTTCATTTATTATTCACAACTAGTCATATCTTAAAATTTGACTTTGTGGGTGTGTGTTTCATTGTTTTCAAATTAGTTTTGGGTGAAAATTCCAAAACTCAAAAACAATGTATTTAAATAGAACTGATGAAGATTATATCATGTGTAGTTAAAGTGGAGTTTGATTGGCTGATTAGAAATACTTAATTTTGAGGAAAATTTTCAGTATTTTTTTTTCTATTCTATATATTACGTTATTCTTTCCACGTTGTACTAGTTTTATATGAAATTTAACAGAAAAGAAACATTGTTTGCATGCAGGTAATAAACACAACAATAATTCTGTTTAATTTTCAAGTTAGATTAGGTAATAAAGATTAACTATATAATTACCTAAGCATACAATATGCTATTTCATAGTATTTTTCTAAAACAAAATGTAGCATTCAAGTTTAAATAAATTGTATTTTCAGTGTGGGAATGTAAATATTTCGTGGAAAGTTTTATTATGTACATTTTATGACATTTTTCCTTTATGAAGAATTGTGAATTACTTATGCATCCTTTATGATAAATTGCTTCTTCTCGAAGTTACGTGTGTTTTTAATGGTTTATATTGTAATGCATATTTATCATGAGTTTAAATAAACATTTGTTTCCTTTTATTGGATAATTTCTAGTTATGCTCTTTATTTTACTATTTCGCCATTCAGTTGTCATGGTGACATAGCACCAGAAGGACTCCTATTTCATAATGGCACTTTTGATTTCCATGAAAAATGTATTTGAAGAGTGTCGTTAGCTATCTTCCATGTCTCAGATAACCTAAGTAGTTGTGTAGAGAATTTTGAATTAATCAGCCAATCAAATCTTTGATCAATGAAGTGCCATTAAAATTCCACTAAGGTTTTGATAAGAACTATATCATACCATGTAATGTGAATGTGTATACCTCGTTGTGCAGTTAACATTAATGTAGCATCCATATAATTTACTACACTTTCTCCTACTGTTCAATGGAAATTTGTTCTTAACGTCCAAGAGCAATTGGTACATCACTTTGTAGTACTGTATCAGATATTGTGCATGGGTTCACAGTTAAAACTTGATAGGAGCATTCATGTAAATTTAGGTATGCCATATTGCAAAGTAAGATTTCACAAAAATGACTTGTGCATATTTACATATTAGTTGTATAATAGTAACTTTTGTGTTGAAAGTAAAACCTGATACCATTATTTTTATTTTTTGTACTTTTAAATAAATAACAGCAATATAATATGATGGAAGAGAGGGGGAATAGTGCAATGAATTTTAAATATTTAAGAAATTGCTATTTTCAATGCAATTTAATGATTCTAAATTGCTTAAAATTATAATAGTATGTATCTCTTATCACATAGTGTTTGTAATAAGGGAAATTTTTTATTTTACATGCAATTTAGTTTTGTTTCATGTGCAACTAATATGCTCTCCATTTGGTTTAATTGGCTTTATTTTAATAATATTTTAGCTCATAAGCAGAAGTAACTTTATATAATAATGTAAATATTATGGATCAGTTTCTTTAGAAAAGTTTATAAATTTGAGTATATAATACACACTCCTACAACCCATTAAAAGGCAAAGTAAAGGTTATGCACTAGGCAAAGATGTAGGTTTCAAATAATTTATTGCATGCATATGCTTTGGTGTACTGCTGAAAAATGTTAGATGCATTTCTAGATAACCTTAATTCATGCAAATTTTAACAGGTTTTATGATTCTAAAATTCTTTGAGATTGTTCAATTAATGAGTTAAAAAAATGAATTAGAAACAAAAGCAGTTTTCTATTCTAATAAGGTAACGTTTTCTGATTTCTCTGAAAAGCTTATATTTATGTGTAGCTATATAAACTTCATTTATTTAACTATAATATGTTGCAATGGGTCAGTGGCTAAGCTAATTTCATTAACTGCATGTTCAACTAAAAGAAGTAATTTTAGGCATTGAATTGAATTAAATTTGATTTATGTAAAGCCTGAGCTTCAATTAATGCACAAACCTTTGTTTTTTGTCTGATAGCATTAAACAATGCCTGTTGTTTTTCTTATAAAATTATGTGTAGTAATGTTTTTCATCCACTTTTCCTCTGATTTTTAAAGTACAGTAGAATCTCTATATAAAGAAATGGATGGTTCCATAAAAAAGATTCTAAATAGAATTCTAAGTAGAAAATTCGCTATGTGGAAACAATGGATTCATGAACCAGGGCGGGGCAATAAGCTACCACAAAATCCTGTTTTTCAGTTAACATCTGTTTCTCATAAATAACATTCAACCATTTAGAAATGGATGTTTTTAAGAGTTAAATATACACACGTATAAAGAAAACGAGTTGAACAATTCTTACCTTACCTTCTTGAAAATGTATTTAATGCTTCTTTCATACATGTTCATGCTTTTGTAAAAAAAAACCTCTTAATATCCTACTGCACAACAAATGGTGACGTTGATTCATCATAAAAGTGTTAACACCCCTGTGGGAAATTTGCAAGGTATGGATTTCTGGTAATCAAACGAGCAAAAAAGTGTAACACGTACTACTATTCAAACAATACAGTATATTCAAGTACAGTTGAGGCCTGTTTCTAGCCTAACAGCCTCGCACAGTATAGGGTAACCAGACACGGGTAAGTGTGCTTAGGAAAACTCTTTATTAGGAAGTTTAAAGTCCCTTAGATGTGCCCCATTCTGTTTGTTTGCCACTTACCTTAAAACCATATTGTGTTCTCATGGTATGAGGGAACCCGATATTGCTGAAATGACCACTCGATTTTCACTTTGGTTGTTAAAAATTTCATTATATAGAAACACTTTCATATGTAATGACCACGGGGATTTACCAAAACTTTGCTATATAGAGAATTTCGCTATACTGAAGTTCGTTATATGGAGGTTCTACTGTATTTGTAGATAAATAACTTTGATTTATATATACAGTAGCATCTCCATATAACGAAATTTTCTATATAGCGAAGTTTTGGTGAACTCCCACGGTCATTACATATGGAAGTGTTTCTATATAATGAAACATGGTATTGTTTGAATAGCAGTACTTCTTGCGCTTTTTTGCTCGGTTGATTACCAGAAATCCAGACCTTGCAAATTTCCCACAGGGGTGCTAACACTTTTATGATGAATCAACACCGCCATTTGTTGTGCAGCAGGATGTTAGAAATTTTTCTACAAAAGCATGAATGTGTATGAAAGAAGCATTAAATACGTTTTCATTTTAAGGAAAGAATTGTTCAACTCTCTTTTTTTTTTTTTTATATGCATGTATATTTCACTCCTAAAAACATCTATTTTTAAATGGTTGAATGTTATTTATGAGAAACAGTCGTTTACTGAAAAACGGGATTTTAATTGTGGTATCATATTGCACTGCCCTGGTTCATGAATACATCGTTTCCACATATCAAATTTTCTATATAACGAAATTTTTTCATGGAACCATCCATTTCGTTACATGGAGGTTCTACTGTATGTATTTAAATTTGTGCTTTTATAGGATAATCATTAAGTAGCCAAAGAAGTTCTGACACTTTTTTATATGAAAATTACAGAATTATGTCAAAAATTTATTCATCAAAATAAACACCATCACATTAGACAACTTTTCCAATGAGATAAGTTCATGTATACTATTTCTGTAAAATGTCTGGTCTTAAGAATCAAAAAACTTGGCTGACGATTTTATTTGTGCTTCATTTCTAAACCGCCTCTTTTTCACGTGGTTCTTCAGAACAAGGAAAGAGTGATAATTTCTGGAGAAATATAACGGTAATAAGATGGATAAGGTAATAGATCCTCATTCTAAAGCATTAATCATATTGTAGGTAACCTTTGCTATATATGATTCTGCATTATCCTTCGAGAACCTTATTTTTTCTTTTCACCATTTTGTGAATCAATGCATGCTGCACATGTTCGAGTTGACTGACCTTAGCTGTAATTGTCCGACCTTTCGGAAGAAACTCGTAGTGCACAATACTAGCTCTATGTCCACCTTACAAAAAACATGAGCTTCTTTTAGGATGGAGTGGGGCTTTTACAGTACCGGGGAAATAGATCTTTTGGTGACAACCAATGGTAGCACTTATTTCAGGAGTGCTTGATTATAACGACATTTAAGGGACCGTTGAAAATTTGATTAACCCCTTAACATACCGATTATTTCAGAAAGATTGTTTCAATTTTCATCTAATTTTTTTATTGCTAAATTCTAGCAATCACTTAGGGACAAAACTAATGGCAACAATGATAGACGTAAGCCTAAAATCTTCCTTTAATAAAACCTCGAGTATACTCAAGATGTTGATCAAAAACTTTTATTTACCTAAGGTTTGTGTGAAAAATGAAAGTCATTGTTATATTGACATTTTACAATACTACAAAGAAAAACACTGCTAAAATATGCTTGAACTGAATAATATTGAACTCTAGTATGTATGTGAGAGCTCACTGAATGTGAGTTTTATATGTTTGTGGCAGTGTGATAGGCTCTGAAGCATGGGTCAATACTATAGTATAAAAAGTTACAGTTAGGCAATACCCCATATGAAGGAGGGGTTTCATCAGAGTCATAACTATTTGTGATGACTGTGGCAGGCTCTGATAATCTATATCAAATTTAGTACCTTTACCTATGTATATTATTAGGGACCAAACATACCCAACTGACGATTCACACATCATATATGTCTTGATGCCAAATCTAGCACGCTTGAGAGGCAAATATTGAACCCATTCCAGTCATCCTTTGTTCAACATCAGACTTTCGTCAATTGTCACATTTCTTTCAGGGGTACACACACTTCTAAATTTTTTGGATAAGTGAGCTAAGATAGGCCATATTTTATTCAATTTTGGTTGGGGATGAGTTCCAGCGTCATATGTACTGTTATCAGAAAAGTGTAGGTTTCGTTTCAAGATCACAAATGTAAAAACATTAATATTCTTAAAATTATTATTAAATCTTAAGTATGAAAAATTACAGCGCATTCTAGTGGAAGCGGTGAAAAACAGCAGAAATGTGGCCAAACGATTATTTTCGAGCTTTTAAAATTTGTACTGTTCAACAGTGATGATAGCCGAATATACTCAAGGTTTTATTTTTTGGTAAAAATTAAAAACTCGAATATACTCGAACTTACGTGTTAATGATAACTTTAAAATCTTATGGATAGTGTTAAATTTGTGTGCATATATATATACATACATATACATACACACTTTTGTTCTAACGTCATCTCTATTTTGAAAAAAGAATACAAACTAAAACAACCCTGCATTGATGCAATGGTAATGTGTTCGCCTGGCACAGGGTTCTCAAACTGGGCTATGCTTACCCATGGGTATATGTGAATGAGTTAGCACTTTGCTCCTTTTTATGATTTGAAGTTCATAGCCCTTCTGTCCTTTTTCCAAAATAGAAAGAGGCAATTTGCTTTCTAAATTTGTTCCTCACTCCTCCCATACTGTCTTTTGCCATTCTTATCAACTTACCATTGCAAACAAGGGTCATGATCAAAACCAAATACTGTGCAAAACTGTCAATTGAAAATGACATGTCTGTGTATCTCTCTGAAAGGGTTCCCAAAATTGATTTACTTATTGGAAAGAGCCAAGCTCATCCATTTCATTAAATGTGTAACTATGTATTGACTAAAATTATAAAGCAATACTACTTGCCTGTTATTTATTCTATGGCATCCATACATTTTATATCACATTCTTCTCCTGGGCTATGCCAACATACTCGGGCAGAACGAGAGAGTACACGGAAGAAAAAGTTTGAGAACCCCTTGCCTAGCACATCATTATCCTGGGAAATCATGATCATCCTCGCAAGAAGAAATGAACAGGCATGATGCGAGGTGAATGTGAAAGTCACAGAAATGGTCTAGTATGCTCAACCCAGCACCTAGGAGAATGTAAATCAAAGTTAAATAAAACTTTTTGAGCTACACTTTCCTATTCCGTAAGCAGTTTTTTAGACTATGGAAACTCGGACAATATTTTAGGATCACCCGATATGTATGTATAAAGATAAGTTTGTGTGTTTTGGCACTTCCAGTGTTATGTGCTCATCTAGTGTGTTATCTCAGATTTGCTGCCAATTGTGCCGAAAAAGGAAAGAAAAAAAAAAAAGAGTTCTTACTGACTAATTGTTCCTTAAACCTTAAGAGGTTTGGATTCCTTAGAAAATTGTAGGTCTGAGCACAGCATGAACATTGCTGCCCTTGTGCTGTACGTGCGCCATGACCATTGCTATTCTTGCGCAATGGTTTATTTTGTTTAGGAGTTCTTTAACTTCTAAATAGACTAAACCAAACCTTTTTATGTTTTCCTATTAGCAAGTTCTCTAATTATAAACATGTTTTGGAAAAGAAAAAACTTAGGTATATTTATAAATATTAAATTTTGTATATATTCTAAAAAAAGAATTGTTTAAAACTACATAAATTTAAAACACGTTAACTTTTCGAATATTCTATAAGTGATAAGTGTAACTTATTGGAAACAAAAGAGTAATGTGTAGAAGTAAGCAGATTCAACACAATTTTATAATGAAGTTCAATATTTTCAACTATTATTTTTTTAGCTATGACTGGTTACGCTTTCATTGAAGTCATAATATTTACATGTGTTTATTATTAAATTCTTTAAATTTCTGCCATTATATGTGATTCATATTTCAAGAGTAATTTTGTACAAAATTATTATTTTCTGTTCTGGCATATATACTTTTGTTTGAAAATTAAGAATGATTCATATAAAAACAAATTTTAAGGTAACTTTTTAATATTAAATTTAAGGATGTTTTTCATGTTTTCCTGCTGCTTTTTTATATAGGAAATGTTAAGTCAATGTTTTTTCAAAATTTGTTTATAAAAATATTGTTAAGTAATATGGCTATAAGTAATAGTAATATTATACTAGCATTGCTACTACGATATCACTTGCACATAATCTTCAAAATTATGTTTTTTTACATTTTGAAATTTACTGTGAATAAAAAGTGTTATTATGTAAATTAGATGAATGAGGTTCATTCTATTAATATAAAGCACTGCCTTGTTAATGCAGGGTCAACAAAGTCCATTAAAACTTTAAAAAGTCTTAAAGGAGGAAAAACTCACATCGATGTGCAGTTTGCCTAATAAATATGGTCTGGATGTGATTGTTTATTATTAATTTTTTTTATGAAAGAAAACTTGTAGTTTAAAACTCATGAATGGATGATGCTTTAGACGTTTGAAAGACAGCGAAAAGGGCTATTGCAGGTTCAACTTTTGTATTATGCTAGCAAGTATTCAACATAACCTCCACAATAAGGCTTGGCATAATTCAGGCGAGTAGCAGTACCCTTGACTGTAGAGTGTAGTATATCAGAATGGGTGGTATTTATCTTGTGCTGAATGACATCTTTCATTTCTGACAACATTGAAGGGCCTGTTTGATAAAACCGAGACTTTAAATATCCCACAATCAAAAATCAACTGATGTCAATTTAGCAGTTGGAAAGACCACAGGATCTTACACTGCCTTCTGATATGTCAGTCTGCTCTGAAGGTGTCGATCAGAAATGGTTTTTACTGGAATTACAATGTGGGATGGTGCTTCATCTTGCATGTGTGTTGAGTAAGTTTTGTCAACTTCGTGAAAAGAAAATATGGCACCTTCACTAACGCTTGTTAAACACTTACCAGGGTGATACAAAAATTGAACACAATTACAATTTTCATTGTTTTTTGGATATCTAAAATGTCACCTATCTATGAGTTTTGAACTACAATTTTATATTTTGTCTAAATAAAATTAAAGAACCCGGACAATACAGGGTTCACACGCTCCATAAAATGTCCTTAAGAACTCCTTAAAATCAGTTTTCATTTTTAAGGGCCCTTAAAACAACTTAATTTTGCCATCTACTCATTAAAATTTTGTCTTTGATTGGCGCAGAATGACCCTTGTATCATAAAAGACAACTAACAAACTTAAAATTTGATGACATGTCACCGACGACTTACAAAACATGTGCTACTTCTCTATCCCAGAAATCATAAAATTCCCTAACTAATCTAAGAACAAAAGCTATTGATAGGCATGGAGGGGAAATTTTACCCCAGTTTTTGCCCCTTACACTGGGAGGCTCAAGGTTTTTAAATGTATAGAAGAAAAGAAGATACTGCCTTGGCCTGAAATCGAACTGGAGGCCTACCATACAAACTGATGTACCTTAACCTGCTCAGTCATCGAGGCACAGGAATGATGCTACTTTGAAGAAAAGAGCTTCGAAGACTGATGAGTCCCTGGTTCAACTCCGGGCCAGGATGGTGTTCCCTTTTTTTCTTCTACGCATAAAAAGCTTTAGTGTGAGCAGAAAAACTTGGGTGTCAAAAATGTTGTCCGGTGCTATCATGTAAGCCTCACTTCAACACGATTTTTTTTAGACTTTTGGTTGACCCTGTATAGGAGATTAGAAAAAATTCAACAATGCAGCTGATGGTTGTACTTGTGTTTTCTGGATGTAATTTCGCCAATTTTTGATAGCTTGTAGTTTATACATTATTAATTAGCTCCTTTCATTCAATCTATAATTGCATTATGTTTTGTATAAATACTTATGCATAATTGTGTCATAAGAATTTATTATAATGTGTGATGTAATGATTTACAATAATTGCATATATTTTTTTTTTCATAAATTTAAGACCAAAGATTTTTATGTATCAAATTTCTTTAAAACACATCCTCAACTTGTGATTTTGTATTTTCATATTTCAGTGTGAATATCCATATTTTGTACATTGTATAAATTGTATTTTCTTTAAAAATAAACTGGTGAAAAAAATTCATTGCCTTTCTATTCTCTTATCTGCATTCAGACACTGAATATAGTATTTACTTCTCCTTTTCTCACCTAGAAAGCCGTAGGCTGCTTATTTTCTCTCTTAACTTCACTGCTGTGATTATGACCATAGTCTTTGAACTCACTATGCTGGAATTGATTTCTAATAAATTTGATCGTTTGTAAATGTACTGCTGCTTGTAGATTGTATCAAGCAGTCTGTCTTTCCAAATTTATACTCTACCTGTATGTAGTGTTGGAACTTTCATACACAAAGAACAACATCCACTTCCCATAGAACCCTCCCCACATACACACTTTTGAAATGATTGAAAATCAGCAGCTCTAGTTAAAAGTATTTTTGAAGCTGATTATGAATATGTAAAGCATTTGATGGTCGACATAAGACCATAATCAGGACCTTTTTAGTGAGGGGTGTGCTCTGAAAGCCACAGGGGATGCATTTTTTTTCTCTTGTCATAATAGCCATGGGTAATTTGCCAAATTTAAAAATAGGAAATAATGCAAATAAAAAGTAATTTATTAAAATTATGAGACATGTTATTGTACATAATTAAAACAGGGTGTTTACTAATCTAGAAAAGTTGAGAAGTTTTTTCTGGCTAGAAAATATTCAGTTAAATTTGAAGTGTAAGGGCTTAAGTCAGTGAAATGTGAAATTCATTGCTATAATAAATGACTTATTAAAACATTTTTCCTGAACTGAACTTTTCGTAATGCATTGCATTCTGAAAATTTTGAAAAACTTACACTTTTGACTCAACTTACTCCAAATTTTACCTTTTTGCAAAAAAATAAATATGATTTTATAAAATAGTAAGTCCACATATATGTCAGGAGGGAATGCGTTTATCAAATATATAACTGAAACTTGGAAAAAAAAGTGCCAAATTATGTAATTTGTAAGGGGTTTTGATCATAGTAGTCTCCTTTCCTCTTACGTATAGTAATACACTCTCTTTAAGTGGAATAAAAGCATCAGCTTTGCCATTGTATAGCTAAACTTGTTTATAATGATCTCGAAAATGGTGGAATGAAAATGTTGTATTTAATTAATGGAAGTCTTTAGTATAAAATGCATTTTTTTAATATAATTTTTGTATTTGTAAATTCACTGTAATTAAGTTAAAAACAGCTTTTGTGTTTGTGGATTTTATCGTCTTGAAACTTGTTTCAGTTATGCAAATTTTAATTAATTGTAATCTATTTGCTAAAAACAGTGACTGGAAATTTATTAAGATTTGGTTTTTAAAAGTCGGATGTTTGAAATTGAATTTAGTCAGAACCATGTCTTCTTATTATTATTAATTTATCCTTCCTCAACTAATTATAGCAGTATTTTATGATTTTTAAAAGTTTATAGTTTTTTTTTTTAAAATCTGGCTTCTAATGATAGCTGAACCGTTAAAAGTGAGGCATGAAGTGTTCAAATGTGCAGGGTAGATAGAGAGCATCAAATTATGACTCAAAGCTAATGTTTTTTTTTTTGTTTTTTTTTTAATACATCTCCTTTCACACACATATACATAGTGCTTCAAGGCTTTTTTTATTGAATTATTTAAAGAATTTATTTCCTTCTAATATAGAAACTCTTACGATACTTTTTTAAGATGTGTTTAATTACAATTAGAAAAATTTTCGTGCCATGCCGCTGGATCTTCGCCTCCTTTGCCCTCCCACTGTTCTAAGTCCCAAACTGGAATTTCAAAGTCTACATTATTTAATTCGATTCCATGTTCTTATTTTTATGGATTGTTTGTAGTCCTACTTTTAGATGTACTAGGTGCATAAACTCAACATGCATACTTTAGAGTTTATAAACTGTAATTAAATATCCTTGCGTTTGTTCCCGCCTGTGTGCACGCGTTTTGCCTCACTGTTGATGTACAATACATATTTTATTAATGTGTGAAATTTACGCACCTGTTCTAAGAATCATCTTGCTTTCTTAATCAGGGAAAAGAAATATTCCTCATTTTCAATCACTCTATTATTTTTTTAAACTTCCCCCGACGTGCACTTCAAAATTTGAAACCCAGCCTTAACTCCATATTCAATCTGTTCTCATCTTTTTTGTCAATGACTGTTTTTTTCATTGACTGTATTTCATTATAATGTACCATGAACCAACAAACAAGTTTTTCATTTATTTCTCATTATTATGGTAATTTCGTGGAGATAAATTGCAACTGATATATGTTTAAATTGCATTTGTTTTGGGGTGGGGATGAGAGTGATAAGATCAAAATAATTTCTAAATAAATTGATTTATTAAAATTTAATTTAATAAATTAATATTTCAGCTTTTGTTTTCCAAAATATTAATGAATAATTTTTATTTTATTTTTTTTTTACTGGAATGGCGTAGCTCTATGCGTAATTTTGTTGATGCACATTTATGAAAATTGGCAAGTACCATATAAGAATTTTGTAATAGGGCCAAATGCTTTTTTAAATTTCTTACTTCATGCTTTATACTAAAATGTCATTCATTAATTTTTAAAGCTTTTTTTTTTTAAAAAAAAGTTAAAATATTGAGATAAACTTTTATGGCCATTAGATTGTTGCAGCGTCTTTTGCAACCTCTGAATCAATAATTCTTCGATAAATGTCCCTTTTTAACAATGGTATTGTATCAGTTAACAAAACTGTTCCATAATTTTTTATACATATCGTAATTTAATGAGTTGGATTTTATTTTGTATTTTGGCTTTAAGCAATTGTTAAGGTTGCATAATTATTTGGGTTCTGTTTTGAGTGAGTTAATCCTTTTCTTGCTTCCTTGTAAGGTCTTCTTGCTCATTGTTGTCTTTTCTGCAGGAATAAGCGTATAAAATATAATTTTATAATTGCTCTCCATGAAGGACTAAAATTAAAAATCTGAAAAAAGGATATTGAGAGGAACTCTTTAAATTTTGAGGCCACAATTATTTAAAAAAAGTACAAATCACTGAATTAGGTCCTTTGAAAAACATTACACTTATTTTTCTAGTTTCTTGTGAAAGAGTCTGGAAGATCTGTAATGTAGATTCTATTTCTTTTCATATTTTAGAAGTGGATTTTTGTGTTTCCTATGTAGTTTCTGTGGCGATCTCAAGTTTTACTGGTTTGCCTGTAACTTTTACCCCAAATATATGGAATGGCTCCTTTGAGAACCATTGCATTAGATGGAAAAACAGAAATTTTTGCAAAGATATGATGCATGAAGAATCTAGCATGAAGTCTTTGAATCTTTTAATTTTTATTTTTAATATTCAAAGGGATTTTTATGTACAAAGCAAAAATTTCAAATAAGTTCCATTTATTTTGAGAGAAGATCCGAAACTGTCAATATTTTCTAGTAGGGGCTCAGGCTCTGTCTATATTACCAATGCAACAAAATCTGTCGATATTTTAGATGTTGTGTGGAGAAGTATCCGTTATACAGGGTGTTCAGCAACCCTTGAATAATAACCCGCTTTAGTGGTATTCCTGAGACATTTTCGAATGTAAAGTCGTCTTCATTTTGGTGACAGATTAATACTTTTTTGTGATGTTGCCAAAACGCGTTCAGCCGGTGATCTGTACATCTGTTAACACCTTGCAGGTTAGTTTTAAAATGAATTACAGAAACGTTTCTGCATGGGTGTAGTGTAAAGCACTAGGCCTTTGGTGGTAGTTTCAGTGGAAAAACACATGCATGTTTCTTCTTCCAGCCAATTGGATAAATTTCATATCAGAGGAGTCTAGTGATTTTAATGTTGTAACAATCCAACAATGTTCTTCGCCACAAGGAGTAAAAATCCTATCCAATTGGCGAGAAAGAAAAATATTGTGCATTTCGCGATAGAATTAACAATTAAAGTGCCTAGCATACATGTAATACAGAAACAAGTTTTCATAATTCATCGTAAACTAACCTGTGGAGGTGTTAACGAGGCATGAACAAGCCTCGTGGTTTCTTTTGGTGAATATCAAAAAGTATTGACCTGTCGCCAAAATAGAACTACTTTATATCTCAAAAATTGTCCCAGGAACACCACTTTGTGTTCTTATTATCGGAGGGTTGCTGAACACTCTGTATAGACAGGTTGAGAACCAAATACATTCTATAATACACTTTATACAAACAAATCGACGCATCAAGGAGGAGTTGTCCGATTGCGATAAAAATTGGTGGATGTAAAGAACATACATAGAAAAAGAAAGGATTAAAATTTCAGAACAATTGAATGATTTATTGCAGAGTTTGACCGTTACAAAGGGAGGAAGTCAATAAGGCGTTGGTCCACCTCTGGCCTGGATGCAAGCTGTCACCCGGCGTGGCATAGACTGATAAAGATCCCGGATGGTGTCCTGCGGAATTTCTTGCCAAATTGTCTCCAACTGTCGGGCTAAATCGTCAACATTCCGGGATGGTTGCAATCGCCTTCCCATAGCGTCCCAAATGTGCTCTATGGGAGAGAGATCAGGAGACCTAGCTTGCCAAGGAAGTGTTGGGCAAGCTTGAAGACAATTCATAGCAACACGTGCCGTGTGCGGCCGGGCATTGTCTTGTTGAAACGTAAGTCCAGGGTGTCGCAAAAGGAACGGTAACACAACCGGTCGTAGAATGTCGTCTACGTACCGCTGTGCTGTAAGTGTGCCAGAAATGACCACCAAAGGGGTCCGGCTATCAAAGGAGATGGCACCCCAGACCATAACGCCCTGTTGTGGGCATGTGTGGCGTGCGATAGTAAGGGCAGGATCCCCACGCTGCCCTGGACGTCTCCAGACACGTCTGCGGTTGTCGTCAGGACACAGTTGGAAACGGGACTCGTCACTAAAGACTATACGTCCCCAGTCAGCGCAGTTCCAAGTTGATCGAGCCCGGCACCACTGTAATCGGACTTGACGGTGTAAAGGCGTGAGAGGTAAGCGGCGTAACGGTCGGCGCGAGCGTAAATTCCGCTCTCTCAGTCGTCTGCAGAGGGTCATGTTGGACACATGTGTGCGGTCCACACTTTTGATAGTTGATAACGACGAATCCGGTGCTGTGACAGCTGCTCTGACAATCGCTCTGTCTTCCCGTTCTGTTGTGGCCCTAGGTCGACCGCTGCCGTCCCGACGCTGACATCTGCCGTTGTTGACCCACTCTTGCCAGCACCGTCCAATCGCCGCATCGCTTCGACCCACATGTCCAGCGATTCTTCGATTCGTCCAACCAGCCTCTTTCAATCCGATAGCACGACCTCTTTCAAACTCTGACATATGCTCGTAATGAGCACGAATCTTTCGGCGAGGCATTGTTACAGTCGACGTAAGATATCCGCAGTCAAAATGCAACAGAAATTTTGACCACATATTGAGAATCGCTCCTTATATACACCTGCTGAATGCGCAGTTCCGATGCGCTGGAGTTCCCGCTATTCATTCATTGGACACCAAATTTTAATCATTTGCATGTTCGGTCAAAATGTCTTTGCATACGAAATTTCATTACAATCGGACAACTCCTTCTTGGTGCATCGATTTTTTTGTTATAGAGTGTAGAAGTTACTTAATTTGTGTTGTAAAATTTTTAATATGATGTTAATAAATAATATTACAGATCAGGAGTGTAGATTAACATATATATATTATGCATTTCCTGACAGAGAAAATGCAGCACTCTGCAAATTGCAAAGTGGATGCGCGTGTACAGTGAGCAAAAAAGTATTTGCACACCTGCATTATGTTGCATAAATAAGAGTAGAAAGCAAATACTACGAAATACTTTTAATTATTTGATTACTTTTACAATAAGCATTAACACATGTATTTTTTTAATAATTGCAAGAAATAAATTTATAAAAAAATAAAAACCTATGTTCTCATGTCAAAAAAAGTATTTTCACACCTAACAAAATCAACAACAATATAAATAGATGGAATAGAAATGGTAGAGCCTCCGCCCGGCAAGTGGAAGGTCGTGGGTTCAGGTCCCACCGAAGGCAGAAATATTTATTTTCTTTCGAACGTTTCACCATCTAATCACGCCATACCATCGGCGTTGGTATCACTACGCCAATAAACGTTGATTTATATTGTTGTTTAATTTAATCTGCGTAGTGTTCGATTTATTTAAATAAACATCTAACAAAACTTCGTTTTAAAGCAGTTAAACATTATACTATATAAATTAACAATGTATTAACGTCCTATGTTTTTCAAAAGACACGTTATAAGAGCTTTGGGACAGCAATTTAGTTAGTTTCTGCAGATGTGAGTCCAAAAGAATGTCAGTTTTCTGTGGCAATGTAGGAGAGGAATATATTTTTTCATAACTTGTTTTAGTTATCGGTTATAGGTTAGAACATAAATTTGAACTTCTTTTGTGTTCTGTATGTAGTAAAAAATGAAAAGGAGACTAGTAGTTTGAAAAATAAATCGAGATCTGGTCTTCCAAAGAAGCAAACTGCAAGGCAGGCGAGGATCGTCATCAAGCAAGTATTTAAGGGACCCTCTGTATATGGTCGAGAATTAGCTGTTGGTGTTGCTTTAGCATCAGGGACAATAGTAACTTCTAAAACTGATCGTAACATTTTTCACGATGCACATATTCGAGTTAGAAAACCCAAGAACGAACCTTACATCAGTAAATAAATGAAAGAAAGGCGAAAAAGACTTTTTGCCAAAGCGTAAGTCAAGAAACCCGCAGAGTTTCGGAAAAAGGTGATATTTTTCAAAGAAAGTAAGTTTAATGTTAACTGTTTGGATGGAAAAAAATACCATATCTCAGGGCAGTTTAAGCCACTATGCTGGGTAAATTTCGGACACTGATTCTGGCAACACTGTTTTGAGTTTGATTGTTAACTTTCATGCCATCAATTCCATATTTTGACGAAGCTTTGGGCCACATATTTTAATAGTGTGTATGTTTTAAAATTAAGTTTATAATCCTTTATTTATAATTAGGATAATTTCGTCATAAATTTATACAGTCCATAACTTTAATCGCCAAAATCACATTTTTAAGTTAAATTCACTAAAAATATTTTTAAACATAACCTCAAACAATACTCTTACGGTTGTTATACTTCCTAGATTGTATTTCCGTTTTGTTCTTTTCCTATATTTTTAAATTCATTGTTGCTCCCTGTACGAGGTAACAAAGGCCACCAAACAAGAGTGGCTTTTGCCGTCCTCATCCAGGATAAGGACGTCGTCTTTTTCTCTCCTAAACAAAAACAGATCTAGTTTGAGCTTGTTTCTACGTGGGTGTCGAAAATTATTGAGTAAAAATGAATTCCTCCGCGAAGCCTCACAAAAACTCGCCCCGGAGGCTTTTTGTGTTGACAATTATTTGGCAATTGTGTAATCCCTGAGAAGGGTAAAAATATCTTACACCCTTCTATCCGGAGAAAGGGTTAGTTGTTCGTGTCCTCATTCGTCTAGCGGTCCAAGACACTCCGGGCTAAACGGAGGGACCCTGGTTCGAATCCAGGATGGGGAAAGCGTCTCTTTTTCTCCAAAATCAAAAAAGCTCTAGTTTGAGCTATTTATACATGGGTGGCAAAAATTATTGTATAAAGCCATTATACTGGGTAAATTTCGGACACCGATTTTGGCAACACATGTTAAATCAAACATCTTGAACTTTTTTAGTGTGAATTAAACATACAAAACACTAAAAGTGCAAAAAAATTATTTTAGCCCTTTATATGAATTTTGATACCCCATCACCAACTAACCTAAGTCAAACATTGAATTCTTCTGCTGGCTTTAGTTACCCCATATTGAGAGGTAACTTAAGCCACCATTTTTTTTGTTTTTTTAACGTGTTTTAGAAAGCTTTCATACATGTAAACATAGGCGTAGAGTGGGGCCCGAGCCCTCCCAATAATTTACCAATATTAGAAAAAATGAATATTAATTTGCGAGAACTATTTTCGCATATTTTCATTCAAAAATTATTTTAGAACTTTTTATTTTCTGGTTACTTAAACATCTCTCCAGTTTTTCCTCCAAACTTTACGACCTTTAATTGTTGATCATCAGCTAGAGAAGCTATTAGATCTTTTGAGGGCTTAAGTGAATGTTCATGCCCCTCCCAATACACAGCCGAGGGAGTCACAGACAAAGGAGACAAACTTTGACCATTAAACCGACAAAGCACCATATGGGTAGTGTTTGTGGGTTTACCTTACCTCATTATTATTAAACGTACTCACTTTTTGACGTGAATACGTATGGAAGTTCATTCCAATACTGAGTAACATTTCAGAAATCTTGATATAACGCATGCTTATGTCAATACAAAACCATTGAATTTCGCTGAAACTACAAGTCCGAATGGAATGATTTAGTTATCATTCTAACCGGCACGTAGTTCCGTTCCCGCCAAAATATGATCATCGCCGCGTGTGCGCAATACGCGAAGGGCGGGACTCTACGCTCAGCGGTCAATTTGTGCGCCAGTGGAAGTTTCCAATCAGTATAACTCATGACACCGAGTAGCTACGTCGTTGGTTTTGGTCTCAAACAATAGATCTCGATTATATCTACGCGTTGCACATGCACTCCAAGACATTCAATAAGTTTTAGTAAATGAAAAAAATACATACAAGAAAATGAAAATTTTCACAATGTCTGCTGAAATTCGTACAAAAGCCGCCATAGAAAAAAAAAGCAGCACATCATCGGAAATAGCGTCTCAGCAGCTATCCAGGGTTATATCATTGTCAATGGCTGAGAGGATCAGGAGGCACAGGACACGCAAAAATATGAACGTCGGCAACGAGGTCAACGATGGTTTCTGTGTAACAATAAATATATCAATCCATTTCTGAGTTTCATTGAACCCTGCGGCCACAAGCGTCGTTGGTTAGGGAACGTGCTCGCGTCAATTCCTCGACTTTGTACCCAGTCATAGTTTCAAATTTGGTTTTGTATTGTCAATCAAATGTGTGTCTCACATCAATGACGTGTCATCCAGTACTGGAGTGAACTACTAGACGTCACGTCAATCCCTTGACTGTGTATCCCGTTCGAGTCACAAACTTTTTTGGTTAAACAACTTCTATATTTTTAAAATTGGAACATCGAAGTATTTTGGTTATAAACATCGATGTTGAGAAACCAATATTTTACAAATATCCTTTTTTAATAAGGAAAAGGTTTTTTTCAAAATGTTTGATGATGTTTTTTAAAACGTCGATGTAATGTCACGACGAGAACTTGTCGGTGACATACCTTGTACCGTGTTGCTAATGGACGGACACAGGGACCATAGAAGCTTTTGTAAAATTAAGTGCGGGTAGAGTCCTTAGGTGGAATACCTCTTTTTTTTTATTTTTTACTGGTCCATCAAGTAGTGGTTTATGTGGAAATAGCCTGATGGCCGAATTTATTGTTTGGGTGAATTGTTATATTGAATCAGTCTGATGTCCTCAAGCCTGTTATATTTATCATAGATAGGACTTCTGGCGTTCAATGCATAACGCAGAGAAAGGATAGTGGGATCACGCCAAGAAAGGGAGTACAAGCATTGAAAATACCTCAGGGACACACCTACTTTTCAAATGTGTGAATTCCTTGTGCTAAGAAGTAAAGACCCATCATCCTGGGTTTTGTACAAAGTTGAGAAGTGAACAGGTGACTAGTTTAAAACCGAAAGAGACTGAGTGCGAAAGATCTTTAAGTGAAAGTGTGATACGGAGAGGGAGTCTGGTGTGAGGAGCGTAGGGCGAAGAAAGTCGAGACTGGAGCTGTTGCTTGATCTGCACCTTGTGAGCTACCACTCTCTTTTACCCATGGTGTTTTAGATTAGTGTTTCTCAACCTCTGGACCGCGGCCAAGTACCGGGCCGCAAAAGCTTCTCCTGGAATTTGTCATTTTAGTTTTCTAAGCATTTGTTATGAATAAATGTTTTATCATGGAAATATTCTGAAGAGAATAAAAGTCGTGAATATGTGCGTATTCATGAATGATCGATAATTTTCAGACATCGAAATCTTTTAGCATTTGAGAAAGGGTATAACGCTCATTATGACCTGTCATAAAAAGTGCCTGCAAGCCGATTACGACAATTTGCCGTGCATCCTTTGTTCTTAAAACTAAACGAAATAATATCTGTGTTGCAAATGCCAGTGGCCGGTCAGCAAGGGAGTGTACCAGAAGAGTATGTATCAAGAGAAGAAATATTCTGATATGCAGTAGCGTAGTTAAGGGGGGGCAAAGGGGCGATCGCCTTGGGCGCCACAATTCGGAGGGCGGCAATTAGCCTTTAAAAAACAAATTATTATTATATTATTTTGTTTTGTTTGTTACCCCATTGAGGGGGGGCGGCAATAACAATCACTTGCCCCGGGTGGCAAAATATCTGGCTACGTCACTGCTGATACGTTTTATGATTATGCAATGAATAGTTGTTCGTGCTTATTATAGTTTAATGTATCAACTTTAAAAAAAATGGACGGTATTTGCCGATAAATTTGTCAAGATCGGGATCTTTTATTCATATGTTAAATATTTTATATTATTGAAAAGAGTCGGGATTTCGAAAGAGCTTCAACAATTTTTGGACTCTTCTCATCACTATTACTCAATACACTTTTACAATCACTGTCTTTATCTTCGTCATTATACGGAGAGTTAGGAACACTATTACCCGGTTGCATAAATTTGAGATCGCTTCTTACTGCAACCAATTTTTCAACTCTGTCAACTTTGAGACGGTTGCGAGATTTACTGTGAACAAACCCAAAAGATGACAAGTTACGTTCACAAGATGCAGAACTTGACGGTAATGTCGGAATACTGGCGGCTAATTTACGAAGTGGTCATTCAGCACACAAACCTTTCCATCAAGTGACTGAGAATGTATGCTTTGCAGATTCTCAAAGGACTTTCCTTAACCACAACCCAGTTTGGGTTCTATATTCTTCAAGATTAGCTAAGGTCATTGCTTTATCCATATCTAAATTTTTAAAGAAATACAGGTGTTCCGAGGGGAAAATGGTGTTTTAAGTATTATAAATTTAATTTTAAGCGAAATGCTTTGATAGAATTACATTTTTTGATTAAAATGTTTGTTTGTTTTTTGGTTTTACGGCTCAAAGACTACAGTGGTCATGCTGCGCCGGGTTTTGATTAAAATGGGGCTGAAATTGAACTAGTTGAGAAGGGCATAGCGTTCTGTGGGTATTCACTAAGTGTCTTATTAAATTTCGTTAACAGAAAAATTACAGGCAGAAAAAGATAAATTTGAATTAATTTTGTCTACCCAGCATATACATCCCGGTATCATAAACGGGACTAGTCAGTACTTCATCAATTTTCTGCTGACTATCATGATTTACTGTATCTAAAAACGGCTTTAATTCCTGTGTCACAATTTGGTTTTCAGATAAAGCTCGCTCTTTTTGTAATTTATTTAAATTGCTTAATTCACTCGTAGAAGTTACGCTTACCGAAGATAGTGCTGATTGTGAAAATGAAGCTGCACTTGGATCATCAATATCGTTTATGCTTTTGCTAGTAAATGTCAAGTAGCGTTCTAAAGATGAGTTTGCTTTATGATATTCCGGATACTTCTTGTAAATGAACTGCAAGGTGAGTTGCATTGGGATATGTATAAACACAAGTGTAGTAATTATATATTGTAACTTTCTTTCTATTTCATTAGTTGACATTGAAAAATATTTCCAGATGTTAGACTTCGATCGAACCATTTCATCTGGCAATTTAACAAACAGTATATAAATTTACAGAATTGTTTTAAAAATAAAAAAAAATCCTGACTAAAATTTAATCCGCTAATTACATGCTTTTCTGAAGTACAATCAAGAATTCATTTCATACATATTTTGTTTTTAACAAATCCCCCCCCACTTCACTAAATAAATTACTTCTTCCATGCCAGACAGAAAAAATGAATAAAGTATTTTTGAGGATTAATAATATTTATTGACATTAATTACACATTTATTACAGTAATTTAGTCTCTCATATTAATTACCCAGTTCAAGCATTTTAAATAAACATGACAAAATTAATCACAGCTTCCCAAGTTTTTTGGTTCCAGTCCAATTATAGTGTTACGTTTTTGCCAAAACTAACAGCATTTTCCCTAATAGTATAAAAAAAGCTCCCTTATGCCATAAAGAGCAAACAAGGGCAAAAAGTTAAGTTTAGTGGTCAGTACAAGACAGGCCAGGCAACGTAAGTTAAATCAGGCAAATCAAATTGTGGCTATCAATTCGAAGTTCACACGTGCGTGCTTCCTTTAAGAACGGTTTTTCCAAAATTTTAAAAATGATGCAACATCAAAGAGGAAAATATAACGAAGTTTCAGTAACAGACTACACTAGTATGGTATAGAGTCTATATTATAGGCTCATACCTTGCTATATGACCAATACATGTGTCATCACTGACTGTATGACATAACTACTATAGTATTAGCTGGGGAAGAAAAATTCGCATGCGCTTTGGTTTAAAAAGTAAGGTTACCGGATGAATGATCAAAAGCATTTATTCCACGCCTTTTCAAAAACAAGATTTCTTCAATTCGTTTCAACTGGACTATAAAAGGCGTTAACAAATGAAAAGGGTATGAGATTGAATAAGCTTCAATCGTTAATAACTCCGAAAATATGGATTTCTCAGCATTTTTACATTAACATTTCTTGCTTAGAATTTTGTAAGGAATCGCTCTGTGTAGAGTTTATGCGGTTTTGATGGGACACAATGTATAATTTTCATTAGTTATCAAAAACAAAGATATAAAACTCACCATGTAATAAAACACAAATAATGTATGTGATAAACCAACAAATTTAATAAGAGTCTGTGCAGAACAAAAAAATCGTATGATACCATGATATTATTATCACTATTAGGTAGATACTGAAGTAAACTTCATGGGAAAATTCAATTTAATGTAGGCCTATTTATTTCCATAAAAAAATAAGATTTTTACGGTTTTAACAACAAAGTAAACAAGCGTAATTTTTTTCCCAATTAAATACAAAAATTCTAGTGATTTATTAAAGAACAGAACCATTCATATTTCTTTTAGTTTGATATAAATATAACTAATATTGGGAAAAAACACAGACAATCCATTTTTCCCCGGTTTCAAAATTTCCGGCAATTTTGCATCACGACATTAAAATATATTAATGTTGTTATATAAATAAATTTGAACATGATTAAATCTTGGCCAAATAATATAATCAGTATAGAAACTTATAGTTTTAGTTGTTTTTGGTATATTTTAATAAGGGTAGATTACTTTTTTTATATTAGAAAAATTATGAATAATATTGTTGGGAATTTACAGAAACCATTAATTCTCATTTACTTAAATCACCGGAACATTTATTCTCGTCTTCGGTACAATATTTATGTATGACATTATCATGTAGGATATATATATCATCATATTCAACCATTATCTATCCACTGCTGGATGAAGGTCTCTCCAAATGCTTTCCACACAAGTCTATCCTGAGCAATTCGCTTCCACGTCACCCCAACCTGTTTTCTTATTTCATCCACCCATCTAGTTTGAGGACGTTTTCTAGGTCTTCGGTGGTCTCTTGGAATCCAGTTCAGAATTTCTGTTGTCCATCGTTGATCAGTTCTTCTTGCAATATGCCCAGCCCATCGCCATTTCAGCCCTTTTACTTTAACAATGATGTCCTCTACTCTAGTTTGCTCTCTCACCCAAGTGTTCCTTTTTCGATCTCTCCTAGTTATTCCAAGCATGCACCTCTCCATGCTCCTTTGCGTTGTCTGTAACTTTCGTATTGCTCCAACTGTTAGACTCCATGTCTCTGATCCATAAGAGAGGACTGGCAATACACACTGGTTGAAGACCTTTCTTTTTAGACACAAAGGCAATTTCCCCTTCAGGATAAAACTGTTTCTTCCAAATGCACTCCAGCCAAGTTTAATACGTCTGTTGAGTTCTTTCATAATGTTGCCATCCATTGAAATCAGCTGGCCAAGGTAAATATATGAATCAGCAATTTCTAGCTCAATGTTGTCAACTTGTATTTTTGTTTCCTCTACGAAATTATTGAACATGATCTTAGTTTTTTGTAGGTTCATCTTGAGTCCAACTTCTTTACTTCTAGTTGAGAGCTCCTGTACCATGTCTTGGAGTTCTGATGGGTTCGTTGAAAAAATAACAATGTCATCAGCAAACCGCAAATGATTTAAATATTCACCATTTATTTTTATTCCCTTGTCATTCCAATTTATCTGCTGAAAAATCATCTGTAAAGCTGAAGTAAAAAGTTTTGGAGAAATGGTATCTCCCTGCCTCACACCTTTACCAATTTTGATAGCTTCGGTATCTTTATGTAACCGAAATTTTGCACTTGCATTTTTATACACACATTTCACCATGTCAATGTACACATCCTCGATGTCTGCTGATCTTAAAGAGTTGATGACTGCTGATGTTTTAATAGAGTCAAAGGCCTTCTCATAGTCAATAAATGCCACACACAATGGAAGTTCATATTCATGTGTTCTTTCAATTAATTCTCTTAATACTTGAATATGGTCCACTGTACTGAATCCACTTCGAAATCCAGCTTGTTCTCTTGGTTGAGCTGCATCTAATTTTTTCTGCAGGCGATGTGTTAGCACTTTTGTGAAGATTTTATAAATAGCAGGTAACAAGCTAATTGGTCGGTAATTTTTTAAATCCTCTTTATCACCTTTTTTATGCAAAAGAATTACTGTTGCAGAATCCCATTGGTTTGGTATGTTACCACTGTTGAGGCATTTGGTAAAGAATTTTGCGAGTATGTCTTCTACATGTTCTCCAGCTTCTTTTAAGATATCTAATGTAATGCCATCATCGCCAGGGGATCTTCCTTTCTTCATACTTTTTATTGCAAATGCTACTTCTTCTTTTAAGATTTTAGGAGCTGTTCCTTCGACTATCTCAGAGTCTTCGTTTAATCCACTGTTTCCCTCATACAGCTTTCTGTAGAATTCTTCAACTCTTCTAAGTATTTCTTCCCTATTTCTTGTTACAGTGCCATCCTCTCCTTTTAATGCAATGATGTGTTTCTTCCCAACAGACAAACTCCCTTTAACAACCCTAAGGCTCTTGTTGCTTTCAATGGCCTTCCTTACTAACTCACAATTCAGTTTCCTTATATATATGTATATATGTACGATTATTATCAACGTAGGACCGTGGACACATAATTGCAATTATAGAATTGTCCTACCGAAGTTAGGATACATGGTAATTCTAAACTCGCGTGAAATAGAAATTCGTGTGTAATTGGAAATTATGATACTCAGAAACGTTTTCAGACAAGAAGAAGTTGATTTTATATTTCAATACGAGTCAGTTAAGCAAATGGTTTATCTTTTAACTGTAAAAGTTTTTCAAGATCGTGAATTCATAAAAGAAAAGAAACTTTTGTATATTTGTTTTTTATTAACTAACTAACATACAGTAGATTCGCGTTTTTACGAATCCCCATGGCCTGCAAAAAGATCGTAATTTCAAGAGTTAATAAACAGGAAAAGTATTAAGAAAAAGCTGTAATTCTAATGTACTAGTTTTAATTTACAGAACGAAAAGTTACACTTTTTAATTAAGTAGATACATAATTTAACTAAGTAGTAGTGTTAATTTACAGAAAAATGTATTTAGCTTATATATATTGAATATACTTAAGTAAACTCCGATAGTGAAAACTTATTAAATTTAAAGGATGTCTTTTGAGGGACGCAGGGGCGAACTGGGACACGAGTCCTTGCCCATTCGGAGGTACGAGTCACATCGCCTATGAGAGCGCACCGACCCGGAAACTGGCGGCCCAATCCGCCCCTGGAGGGACGTGTTCATTAAATGCGCCCTTTTCTTCTCTTAAACAGATGTAATGCCATCAGAACAATGCCAGGTGATCCGATATGCGCGTAAAAGTCGATAACTTATCATTCATATTTATCTTATAAAGAACAGATAATACGTACGTATGTCTTTGATGTGAAAATAACTTTGATTCAAACTCTATTTCCTTAAACGAGAGGGGTATAACTAAAACTCACGGGGAAGTGACGGAGAATTACTCGGCAATCATGCTTCTTTCCAAAGCTGGCATTTCATCTTTTCTACTCCTTGTCTTCGCTTTAATTTCAGCGATAGTAGCTGCAATACTTGATAATCCTTCATTAGCTCAAGACAGTAAGTTAATTGTTTTATTTTCAGTCCGAAGTTTTACACGAAGATGAATGTTTTTAAATTCAGTCCCAAGTATGTCTCTTGCGAGAAAGACCCAAAGTACCAGGGCCGAAAGGTGTTTAAATGTATTTACCTTTTTTATTCGAAAACATATTGAAAAACCTTTGAGTTTAATTAATGATATCTAAGAGAGAGAGAGATATACCTATTTCTGGATTACCTGGATTTAGGTTTTGTTAAACTCCATTTTCCGTAAAATAAGATGACATACGTATTAAATTAGAAGCAATGGGTCGAAACAAAATCATGATAGTTCACTCTTCTCAAGGTTTCAATGAAGCCGATAAGATACTTCGATTTGACAACCTTTGTTTCAAAGCACAGTAGAACTTCCATATATCGAAGGTTTCATAAAAAAAAAAAGCTCGATTTATAGAAATAGTTTGTTTTTATGTAATACTTCGGGACTTCGATTCACCGTCGAAATCGAAGTCGGTTTAATAGAGAAATTTCGATATATATAAACAGTTTTTTATTAATGCTCGGGGACTTCAAATCACGGGATTTACAGTAAAATTTCGATATATAGAGATAATTTTTACATAACGGCATTCGATATACAGTTGAACCTGTTAAGACGAACACCAATGGACAGAAAACATGTTCGTATTAACAGTAATACTTATTATCCGTAAAGGATGGGCGGGATCGTATTACTAAGTTATTTATCCCATCTTTGATTATCATATGCACATTTTGCTATTATATACGTTATTAATTCATTATTGTATTTTATTATATTTTATCACTACTATTATTTTATTATAGAATACACATTTTGAAACAAAAACGATTGTAAGATATTATTACCCTTCACAGGGATAACACAATTGCCAAATATTGGTCAACACACAAAGCCACCGGGGCGAGAGTTTTGTGAGTTTTTCGTGGGGAATTTTTATTACAATTAATAAAGTTAACACCCACGTTTTTTTAGCTCATGTTAGAGCGTTTTTGGTATAAGAGAAAAAGAGACATCATCCCCGTCCTGCGGTCAAACCAGGGTCCCTCCGTTTAGCCCGGAGTGTCTTGGACCGCTAGACGAATGAGGACAGGTAATAACGCTCTCTTTCTCCGTATGTAAAGATGTTAAGATATTATTACCCTCCGCAGGGATAACACAATTGCCAAATAATGGTCAACACAATTTGGCAATTGTGTTATCCCTGTGAAGGGTAATAATATCATACATCCTTATATACGGAGAAAGAGAGCGTTGTTCCTGTCCTCGTTGGTCTAGCTGTCAAGGCACTCCGGGCTCAACGTAGGAACACTGGATTCTAGGACGGGGACGATGTCGTTTTTCGTATACCAAAAAAAAGCTCTAGTTTGAGCTAAAAATCGTGGGTGTCAACTATTAATAGTAAAAGCCATAGTATATATACGTAACGTGGATATTATGTGTAGTTGATGGATTCAAAAAATGCCTGTTTTACTACATGTACATATTGTTTAGTAAATATTTATCTAAAAAACGAAATACACACACAAACGCAGTTTAATGAAAGTTGGAACGACTTTTTACAATTGTTTCGGTGGAAAAAACGTTCCCGCTTCGTCAGGAATTTGTCCAAACTGCGTCTGCTTGTCGTTTTTAGTATTTTATTGGGCAGTGTTTATCTCTCATTTTTTCATATCAAATATTTATTTGTTCCTGATTACCTACTCTGCCAAGAAAAAATTTTAAATTGTAGTAGAACACTTACGAAATTCAATAATTGCAGATTGTTTTCGCTTTCTGTCAGCACAATGTCGCCAAAAGTCACCGTGTTTGTCCACAGTTTCTCGAGAATCGTCAGAATCTGCCACTTGTATCACAAAATAACGCACAGTTTGCAACGCAGTGAAAGCCTCCATCACACAAACAGGATTTTCGTTTGAAGGGGAGGAGTTCATGGGCGCCCATATGAGGGGTAAAAGTCTTGACCCCAGCCGTGGTTTAAAAATTTGATTTTCTATCTCCCGCTATGCGTTTACTTTCAAAAGTTTTGCATTCACATTTTAAAGTAAGATACATTTTAGTTTATTACTAAGTGTTATCAATTATTTTTGTAGTATTTTCGTATCTTATGCATTTACTAAAATGTTTGACAGCTTTAAAGGAGGAATAATTTTTCTTAGCTTCCCTACAAACTACACGGGGTTGATCAGTTGGTCATCAACGAAAATTACCATTCCTTCACTTTTAGTTTCTGCAACATCCAAGGAAATCTTAGACCTCATTTATTCCAAGCAGATATCAACTTTCGACATAGACGAATTTTCATGTCGCACTCAGGCAGTTAAACGTACTGTGAAATTAATCACAGAAGCAGTGAGCAAAGTATGTGGCGGTGACAGCAGAGATGGTTTCATCAGAGCAATCTTTCTGCCAAATGCCAATATTTGAAAAC
>QLNU02015360.1:220406630-220448355 GCA_006491805.2 Dysdera silvatica
CAAGTAAATACGGATACATGCTGAAGAAACACAAGAGAAACCTACATAAGGTGTCCCACCTCATGTATATAGATGACATCAAACTATACGCGCCAACCATCACCCAACTCCGACAACTCATCAGTATAACAGAGACATTCTCCAAGGACATAGGAATGGAATTCGGCCTCGATAAGTGCAAAATACAGAAGAATAGCAAAGAAGATTTACCAGGCATCGAACTCGAAGACGGGAGACTACTGAAGACCTTGGACGAGGGCGAAACCTACAAATACCTAGGGGTAATGCAAAAACGGCAACAGGAGCACAAGAAAGTCAAAGTCCAGCTCACGCAAGCATTCCAAGAAAGACTTAGAAGCATTGTGAAGACGAAACTGAGCGGGAAGAACACCACGCAAGCAATTAACGCATATGCGGTACCAGTGCTCACCTACTCCTTCGGGATCATCAAATGGTCCAACACTGAACTAGAACAACTCCAGCGGAAAATGAGAACCATCCAGAGAAGAGCCGGACAACTACACCCTGCAACGGCAATTGAACGGCAAACACTACCCCGGGAAGAAGGAGGACGCGGACAAGCGGACCTCAAAGACTTACATGACAAGCAGATCCAGAGCATGAGGCAATACTTCCAGTTGAAGAGTCCCCGATCGCCACTCATCCAAGCCATAATACAAGCAGATGCAAATTACACGCCACTAAACCTGTGTAGTACCGAAGAGCGTGTCCTCGAAACAGCCAACGAACAGAAACTGAGAACTTGGGCCGGAAAACCATTACATGGCAGGCACTACAATGACCTGCAACAACCACACGTTGACAAAAAGGCATCAAATTCTTGGCTGGCCAAAGGCACTCTCCAGCCAGAGACAGAAGGATTCATGCTAGCCATCCAAGACCAAGTGATCGCAACAAGGAACAATCAGAAATTCATCCAGAGAAAAGACATAGAAAGCGACAAATGCAGACACTGTCATGCGGCATCGGAGACAATCCAACACGTGATGGCAGGATGCAAGATCCTTGCGCAGTCAGACTACAAACATAGACACGATCAAGTAGCGAAAATAGTCCACCAGAAATTGGCAGCGAATGCTGGCTTTCTGACAGAAAAATGCCCGTACTACAAATATGAGCCAGAGACCGTGCATGAGAACGAAACACACAAGCTTTACTGGGATAGAGCAATCATAACAGACAAGACAGTCCCACATAACCGTCCTGACATAACCCTCGTCGATAAATCGAATAAGACCACGTACTTAATCGACATAGCAGTACCCAACACCAATAACATACAGACAACCTACACAACGAAAATCACCAAGTACCAAGATCTCAGACATGAAGTACGAGATATATGGGGTATGGAAAAGATCCTCATCATCCCGTTAGTCATCTCAGCAACAGGGATAGTACCAAAAACGCTTGCGACGAATTTGGAGATACTCAACATTGACCCAAACACCTACATTGAAATACAAAAAGCCACAATCCTAAACACGTGTCACATTGTCAGGAAGTTTCTAGACATGGCACATTAAGAAGTGATGTAAAAAGAGGCTTGGGAACATGGCGCTCTGCCCGTCCCAAAGCCTGTTTCCGCCAAGAATGGGCGAGGAAAACTTTTATATATATATATATATTTTTTTGTATACGGGTGATTTGTTTTCTTTATAAAAAAATTAAACTAAAACGTTACTATTTTATGCACCTGTATGCTTTTGTAGGGATAGGGAAATTGGATGATGCATGTTATTAAAAACATTTTCCAGTAAGTTTAAATTTACAGAGAGGTAGAGATCATAAATACCGTAAGTTGTGTTGCACTAATTAAATTAGTAAGTAAATCCAACCAGTACTTTTCTAGTCTCTCTTAACCTTGCAAATTAATATATTGTGCGTTTATTTGAATTTAAAAAGGCATGCATACCCCCAAATCACAATACTTTCATATATAAATCAATAAAAATTTAATTTTTCTTCTTATATTATTGATAAATTTGTTTATTTGTAAAATAGTGCAACTGTTAACGTGTAGATGTTGGAATCACTATTTGCTTATTAAAAATGAATACGAATTTTAATTTCGTCCCAAGCGATACTAAATTTTATAAACTTATAGAGTATGAACATAGCATGTTGTTCAAATGAACCTCAGAATCGGCTAAAAGGCAATTTCAAAACTATGTTTTCTGAAGTATCTCTGAAATAAAATGATTATTCCAATAAGGGTAGTCTTTTATAGAGTCCAAAAGTGAGCTAGGATAGAGCCTGAATATAATTTCTTATATCACACAAAAACTGAAATTTTACATCTGTTTAATCACAGACGAATACCTGCAACCAAAAGGAAACAGACATGCGAAGTTGGCAAAAGATAAAGTTATCTAAATGCAAGAAATATTAGGAAATTCAAATGTGCAATTTCTCTAGGCTCAGTTTATCTGCGCAGTATTTCTTCTGATAAATAAATGCACATATGTCAATTTGGTAATGATATTGTTATCTGTAGGTGACTTCATATTTTTTTATTTCTTTACTAAGGATTGGGTATTTTTTTTCATTCTCGATTTAAATTCAATTTAATGTTTGACGCTACTATTATATTATCATTAATATTTATGAGAATATCACCTATATAAAAAATTACGATGTTAAACGTAACGTGCAAATGATATAGCTCACTGGCTATTGAATAAATGAAAGACTTGAAATATATCTTCGTTAACAATACTTCAAAATTATTTCCTGTTAATGAAATAATTTACCGCATTTACTCATGTATAAGGCGCCCTCGAATATACCGCGCACCCGAGTTTCGAAAGTACTAAAATAAAAAAAAAATAAAATGCAAGCTTACCAATTAATTTTACATATTGAAAAATCATCATAACTTTTAATTAACTAGCTGTGCTCATTAAACATATCACAATAAACTAAAACAACTAAGCGATAAAAAGTTACTTGCCATGTTCTCTCTTCTTCCGCACAAGATCATGCTTGGCATGAAGGTTTTCATTTTTACAAATATAACGCGCACACCACCATTTTATGGGATCGATTCTGTTGGAAAAAGGTGCGCGGTATATTCGAGCAAATGCGATATTATAATTAGGATTTGAAAACCTCTACATACTCAAAAGACTTACAATACTCAAATATCAGAGCAGTGATTTCTAACCTTTTATGAGTTCGGAACATATTAAAATATAAAAAATAAACTACGAAACACTAAAATCAATAACGGTTTCATAAGTTAACGTGGCCTTATACCTAATATTGAAAGCGTATTTCCAAAACTGCTACGAGATACTAGATTGGGTATTGCCGTGTCGTATAGCTCTCAATATCTAATGGAATATTTTTAAATTTTATTACGGTACCAAATTTTGAGAAAGACCTACCAACATCTCGTTAATTCTATACCTCGGCGAGTGGGAACGCTTTTGGTGGCGAGAGGAGAATCTGCATCGTATTAGATGGGTAGTTTTAAGGATTCGGTTGATCAGTATATATTGCACATAATAATATCAGGGGCGAATTCACGGGGGAATTAGAGAAATTTCCTCCCCTCCAAAACCATAAAAATGAGGTTCAAATCAGTTACAACGAGCGCCGACTATAACGACCGACGACGAGGATGAAATTTTTACAAAATGTTTGAATCCCCCCCCCCTAAAATCTCTCTCTGAATCTACCCCTGATAATTTACAGGGTGATTACAATTAAAATCTCCCAGTTTAGAGCTCTCTGTTGACTAAACTGAAAGAAGAGTCCCACAAAATTTTGTGCACACACTATTCAATGGATAAACAGGATTCCGAAAAAAAAAAAAAATCCAAAATTCGCTGATAGGCGAAATTGTGGCTCTCCAAAAGCGGAAAGACGTGGAGAAAAAGCACAAAAAATGAATAACTAAGATAAATCTAAAATTTTATTTTCATTTTTTAAGTCGACTGCTTGCTCAAAGAAACATAAATTGTCACGGAAAAGGGTTTCAATGGAAAATGTGCTTTATGCAAATTTCTGCATCGACGCAGTCATATTATTCATTTTATTTTAAAATAAAAATTTTGGGAAAATTTACGTAAGTTTTTTTTTATTTTTGCAACGAGTCAACTTAGAAATGAACATATGACCTTTAGATTTGTTTTAGTTATTTATTTTTTGTGGTTTTTATTCCATGATTTACGTCAGTGGTTCCCAACTGGTGGTCCGCGAGACGGGTCATTGGGTATTTAAAAAAAATTAGTAAAAAATGTTTATAAAAATTATTAAATATTAAAATTAAATATAAAAATATAACGGATGGTATATTTTTAGTATTTTGCACCCCCACACACACTCTTGACGAAAAG
The DNA here is from genome assembly GCA_006491805.2 of Dysdera silvatica. NCBI lineage: Eukaryota > Metazoa > Arthropoda > Arachnida > Araneae > Dysderidae > Dysdera > Dysdera silvatica. The sequence continues at coordinate 220,410,995 of QLNU02015360.1, forward strand.
CCAGCTATACTCTTGCATGTAGGGACTTTCTGGTGAAAATGTAGGGACTTTCCATTGCTGCCACTAGGGATTTCACCTTGACAGCACTGCTTTGTTTGGCTTCACTGTTGGCAACACTGCTTTGTTTACTTCTATACGTCTACATCTTTTCCCCAAAAAAGACCCGGCTCCCTTTTTTATTAAGGTCTTGCAGTCAACTGGTGCAGGGACGGATTTAAAGGTCATTCGGGGGGCGATTAATGACTTGATTTTTGAAAATGATACCTAAATGGACCTTTACCTTGCATCTTTTCAATGTTAAATTTTAACTCAAGTGGGGCGATCGCTACTTCCGCTCCCTAAATCCGCATCTTAACTCGTAAGAATTTTTCGAAGTGGTCCACGGGTAAAATTAAAGTGAAAAAGTGGTTCGCATTGAGTTGGGAACAACTGATTTACGCTTTTGGAGCGCCACATTTTCTCCTATCGGCGAATTTTGGAATTCAATTTTTTTGTGCACAATCCTTCTCCTATCCCTCGAGTAATATCTGTGCAAAATTTGATGTAATTTCTCTTATTAGTTCGGACTACAGAGAGCTCTAAACAGGGAGATTTTAATTATAACCACCCTGTATAATTAAAAATAATATAAACACATAACACATTTTCGATAGCTATGTATAACCATCCTTGTAATTCAGTCTTAAACATTATCATTTAAGACAGATATAATTGTGAATTTTTGTTATAATCTTAGAATGTTATAATACCTGTGATTTCAACAGTACTTTTATTTTTCGGCTACAGAAAAAGAAGTATGTATGAAAGAACTAGGATGCTTTTCGATTACGCCTGATTTTAAACACGTTCTTTATCGTCCCATCAACAAGCTTCCCCAAACAAGAGAAACTATCAACACCAGGCACTTACTATACACGAGGAAAAATCCCAAAGAAGCAGACCTCCTTATTGCCAATAGCCGGGAATCTGTCATGGAGTCCCACTTGAATTCAGAACACCCAATTAAGTTCATTGTCCATGGATTCATGGATAGCGAGGTCTTCGGGCCTTGGATGGTGGTAAGTTACCTAGTTTATAAACTATATTAAATCGCGGTATTTTTAGAACAAAAGAAAACAACTGAGGGCAAGAGTACGGAGTACCCGATACAAGTGGGAAGAATCAATACGACTTCACAAAATTTTCTTGTATATGTCTTGTATATTCGACGCTGCTCAATGATTTAATACAACCGCAACTACTTTGAATGCAATAAATTGAAAATAAGTATTTTGTGGGAAAGTAAATGAAGAAACTCCATTTTATTACGAAAATTTCAGGAACTGAATTTTTGTTACATGTTGAACTCTGGTTTAAACCATTGGTTTAAAAGATACAATCTCGCTTCAGTTAACATTACTCTGTTAGAATACATTGATATCAATAGATTTGGAATCGGTCTTTCTTCACACGTGTAGAACTTTAAATTGATTGTAATTCAACCCTATTTCCATTATTTATCATATTAACATACATATTTTCGCCCAGCTCATTGACAATAGACAATTTTTTCGCATGGATTTTATCTGGTTTTTCAAACTTTAATTTAGGTGCTCTCACTCTTCGAAACATATATATCTCATGTTCAATGAGTTTCAATTTCAAATATATATGGACTTCGCGATACAATTCTTAACGTCTAGCATATATTACTGCACTTTGCCATATCCTCCATGTACATATATAAACAAATTTAAAGAAGTAAACTGTGCCAGGTAGATTTAAGTAGCGCAGTTTAAAAAATGCTATTATTGGCGTATTTCTGTAATTTCATTGGGAAATAATCTCTGCGGTTGAAATTGTAAAGTAAAATACTCGAAATTTTTTAATTTTTACTTGTCGTATTCAGTAAGATCTCAGCGTTACCACTGTCATGCTTATCTATAGAAACCTCAAAATTGTAAAAAAAATTATTAAATTGCTTACGAATAATTATAAAACTATTTCAAAGTACAATGCCTATAAGTCCATAGACTGATATGATTATTACGTTATGTAGGTTTCCTGTTATTATTATGTGTATGAAACGTTACAAATATAATTCATTTTGCCTGCTTGTTTGTTTGATTGTTTGATTTGAAACAATTTACTTTCTCCCAAAAGTTTAGAAAATGAAACTAGTAGTAGAAAATTCAATTTATAAAATTAAAGGTTTCGTATCATGATTGTTTATTATAGACATATAGTATTTATGATCGTTCGCAATTCCAATTTTTTATAACAGCGAATGAAAGATGAATTTTTGCTGCATGGAGAATATAACATCATTATTGTGGATTGGAGCGGTGGAAACAAAATTCCATACTTTCAAGCATCATCTAATACTAGAGTTGTCGGAGCTGAAATTGCATTGATGATTAAAGCTTTGAACGTAAGAAATTTCGAAGTTCATACTTCATTAATTTTTCTATTTATGATATTTAATGAATTTAAATGCAATTAAAAGTGGGTTTAAACTAAATTAAACTAAAATCTCTTTCTCTTGAAGATAAAGTGAAATAAATAGTTTTATGCATATATGCATATAGATATTGCTCATTTACATTTTCTTCATTTGATTGTTAAAAATAATTTTATGGCGGTAAATTAGTAAAATAATCTGTGTTACTCTAGGTGACAAAAAATTACCATATGTCAGTTTCTATTAATCGAAGTGTAAAGCAAATGATCAGGATATAATTAAATTGGTATATATATATATAAAATAATATCTACAAATATTATTATTTTAGCGACATTTATCTTCTTCTATTGGTAAGCGTTAACTCAATTTAAATGGAAAGTTCATTTTCTGGGTAAGTCTTTTAATATACACCATCGAAGATGGTATTAATTCTAGAATATTTGTGAAAATTGTGTAACGCCGTAACCCGAAGCATATGAGGAGGAGCGAAATATTCTAGAATTTTATACCATCTTCGATGAATTGTATATTAAAAGACTTACCAAGAAAATGAACTCTCCATTTAAATTGAGTTAACGCTTACCAATAGAAGAAGATTAAATGTCGTTAAAATAATAATGTTTGTAAGATATTCAAAGGTATATATATATAGGGATAGGATATTCAGGGTTAGTGCATCTGCCATAGGTCAGCATATGAAGTCACCAAAGCATGTTTTTGTATTTATTTTTATTTTATTTTATTTTTTTTGGTGAGGATTAAGGAAATTGATAACATTTTTGGCACTCACGTTTTAGCTAAAATTCAAGCTTTTTTGTAAAGAAGAAAAAGAGACACCGGCTCGGGCTTGAGTCCAACCAGGGACTCCCCGAATGAACTGGAGCGCCCTAACCTGTTCGACAACCGAGACACGAGAACTATGCTTTTTTTCTTCGTATACAAGGTGTTTCAAAACTAATGGAACAAACTTTCAGGAGTGATAAAACTCATCGAAACAAACACTTTTCATCATAGAATGCATGGTCGTAAGTGAAGAGGTTATGCGCTAGAGGGCGCTTCCTATTTCTCCACACACACGAGCAGTCTTACGCAACGCAAAAACAGGACTGGCAGGAAATATCAAAATAAAGCTTTATTTAAAACAAAACAAAATGTCAACAACTGCTTGAAATGGTGAAATTAAATCAAAATTGCAAACATTAATAAAATGTACGAACTAAATCACATGTACAAACACTGATCACCTCACGTCGAATCACTTCTAATGTGGCCGGTGTTCTGCCACTTCTGCCACGACCTGTTTCGTGAATAGCAGGACGCTTTTTGGACAGTTGGATGTGCAAGTGAGAAAACATTCTGTGATCGGGAACACGTCTGTTGGGGATGTGCTCTCAATAAAGCCTTTGCATTTCTCTGCCATTATCATTGCCAAGGTCGTAGACATAATACATGTCCGTCTTCATCGCATTGCTATACCAATCCATTCCGAATCGTAAATCATCTTGTATGCGAAAACCATCGCTCTTGTTAGAAGGCTGGTCCACCGCGTCTGAAATAGCCCTCTAGTATTTGAAAGCGCCCTCTAGCTCTAAACCTTTTCCCTTGCTACCATGCATTCTATGGTGAGAATTGTCTGCTTAGGTATGTTCTCTATCGCCCCTGAAAGTTTGTTACATTAGTTTTGAAATACCCTTTATAAGGTTTGTAAGATATTATTACCCTTCTCAGGACTAACAAAATCGCTACAGATCTTTAGTTTGAGATAAAACGTGGGCTTGAAAACTGTCATCCAATCATAATGTTCCCTCTTACAAAAATTGCATTTAGTGTTATACAAACATTACTGTTTTCCTATACGCGTGTATTGCACTTTTACTGCACTCAGTAGTAAAATGGGCTAAGCTTAACTTAACATACAAGTAGAAGCAATTATTAGAATATAAGCTGACAGGGAATGTATTTCGCTATCAAATGCATTTTGAATGAGTTTCTGCATAAATGTGGACATTACATTTTATATCAAGAAGTATATCTACTTGCCGTCAGATAATGATACGAGGCTTTACGCGTGGTTATTTTTGATATTTGCATCAATATTGTAATTTCATAATTTCTCTTTGTAACTTGTAACTAGTAATAAAACGTTACAAGAGCTGGTGAATATGCTGATTATAAAAGTGTAAGGGGTAATTTCTAAAAATTTCTTAAAAAGAATAAACGGAAAGAAATACATTTAGATACATGGGTTTTAATTGATCTACTTTATAGTTTACGAAAGTAAATCTCGACAAATGGTTCTTAAATCGTTAACATAAATATTGTCTTCTAACATATATTTTTAGATTTGTCAGTGTCTATAAAATATATATTATTTATTTATAAAAAGCCCTCAAGGTTGTCTAGAATTTCATCATTGCTGAATACGTTAGAAAAAGGTGAACTCTTTCATATATTTGATGTTTTTTTATTGGCTGAAATATTCATTTTTATTATTTGACTTTTTGTTTACATTTACCTTTACTGTTTGGAATTTAGGTATGATGGGATAAATTAAGTTGCTTAAAAAAAAAGAGACAAATTAAAAGTTTGTTACTACAATTTTGCTTTTGCTCAAATTGTTTGTTTGGATAAAAAAAAAGCTAAATAACTAAAACGAGCATTTTCTAATATCATTGGATAATAGAAATATGTGGGTTTAAAGCCAGAAGACTGTCATATAATAGGACACAGCCTTGGATCACACGTTGCCGGTTATGCTGGAGAGCGCCTTCAAAAACTTGGACGAATAACAGGTTTCTAGTATTTCATTAATTTACATACAAGCAAGTTCAACACTGGTGAAACAGCGAAAGAAGTAAGACATCCAGGCTTTCAAGCCACAGGAACTGTTCTTCATCTTGAATAATGAAGGACTGTTGTCGACGTATATGAAAGATTGGATGCTCCACTTATTTCGTTAGTTCATCAGCAGCTAACTATTTCTTAGGTAAATTTTCCACCTAGTGCTTTTTATTTTTTTTTTCAATTTTACGGATTTAAGTAGCGTAAAGAAATAATAGAATGATTGGTTAGCGCGCTTACTAAAATAACTAGAATTTTTTTTTCAGTCTGAATTCGAGAGAAGCGAATAAGAAAAAAATAAAGAGCACTAGAAAAGAGAAGAATAAAAAGAAAGAAAGTAGAGAAGTAAAAATGAAAATGAGAACAGTAAAGTTAGCAAAAATAGGGAAAAAAGTAAATTAAAAAATGAAGGAGGTAAAGGTAAAGTAAGGAAATACAAAATAAAATAAAAGAGAAAGTAAATAGAAAGTAATGGACAAAGCGTAAAATAAATAAAACTTACCAATTTCAAAAAAGAAAAAATAATAGTAAGTGAAAATGGTATTGTTAAATTACACAGTTCTGCGAAATAATACTTTTAAAATTAATAATGGCAAAAAATGCTCAAAAAACCCAAAAAAACTACATTCCATCATGGTGGACGGTCGTCACAGCTGTTAGCGTGTCTCCGATGATGGAGAATTTTGAAATGTTGCCAGAAGTTATCGTGTTGTGAACTGGCACCCAAACTCTTAAGGTAATTGTAGAAAATGAAGAGATTTGATATATTACACAGACCTGCGAAATAATACTTTTTAATTTTTGTTTCTGTCCCGTTTTAGGTTTTTCTAATGTTTTTCGGTAAGCTGAGTTCAGAAATGCCGATCTTTTCCCTCTATCATGTAAGGTTTTTCCATAAAGTGAGAATGAATGCCCAGAAAAATCACACAGAAGATCTCGCAGAGTTAAAAACGTTATTTATAAAAAAAAACTTAAAAATAAGATGTATTTGACATTTTACTCGTCATGGAATTTTATTATACTGTTGAACTAAAGTCGAAACTAAATAGTCGAATAGGTCGAAACCAAATCGTCGAATAAGTCGAAACTAAATGGAGCGGGAAACTTAGCTATCGAAAATGTGAGTCGTTGAGGCACATAACATGCACCATACATTTCATTCGTAATTTCTTATTACTTCGACTAGATAATGTCGACAGATTGAAGCTCGACTTATCAAAATTCCACAATTCTGGATTCAATTAATATAAAAGGACTTATACTAAGAATATATCACCCATTGCATGCCCTTTTAATGCACATTTTTGCCTAACTGAAATGAATAATTTGACGTGAACTCACTTTCAGCTTGTGATCCTGCCGAACCATATTTCCAGAACATGCCACCCACTGTTCGTTTAGACCCTACGGATGCGGACTATATCGACGTAATACATTCAGACGCAACTAGCATCTTGTTATTAGGTAAGGTATTTACTTATACTTTTTCGTGATTGTACGTAAGCGAAGACGAATTTCAATAAAGGATAACTAATTAAGAAATTCGCTGCCAAATCAATTTTTTATTAATGGTATAATATACTAAATATTAATATAGTGATATACTACAGAATATTACCACTGTGTTACATTTAATGTATTACAACTTTTAGGATTTGGAATGAGTCAGCTCGTAGGTCATGCTGATTTCTTTCCTAATAATGGAAGAAAACAGCCAGGTTGTAAGAATTCCGATAATGCAAAATCTTTTATTATAGACGGCTACAACGAGGGTAAGTTTTTAATTTTATAACTAAATATGAACATTTCAATTTGCCAACTTTTAATATATAATAATACTTTAAAACTTACGAAAGAATACGCCATCGGCGAGGGTCAATGTTTAAAAAAATTTGCACACGTACAATGTTTCCCTGGAAGTATGGAAACTGAAGCCCAAATAGTCCCCTTTATGCATTGAGGCTATTTGCACTTCGCATTTCATAATTCTCTGAGAAAATTATGCACAGACAAGTTAAAATGGCGGGAAAAAGAAAGTGCCGGAAAAAGTTTATGTTATTTTTTTCTATAAAAACCTTCGTACGATTAATGGATACGCTTTTATTTTATGGCAGCAATTACATTATACATAATTTGTACAGAAAATCTTTAAAGATAAGTACATAATAGTAAATGGCTTTTAATTTTTATGAAACGATTATATACGTTTATACTCGTATTAGAACTAATCGTTTAACTTTAAACGCATACATATTTGGGTATCATCATGTATATAATGAATATTATTGAGTGTATTTTTATCGTATGCTTGTTAGGTGCAAGAAGACTCATGAGTTGCAATCATCAGCGCTCCATAGATTTTATGCACCATTCCATTAACTTCAGGAAAGTTGTGCCCGTGGGTTACGAGTGTTCCGATTGGAAAGCCTTTTTACAAGGAAAATGTGCTGAATGCGGATCAGATACAAAAAAATGCGCCATTATGGGCATAAGAGCGGACGAATACAAACCTTTCAGGAACAGTTCTATACAACGATCATTTTACCTCCAAACGGATGAAAAAGCGCCATTTTGGTGTAAGTTTAATTTAATCTGAATAACTCTATTGGACTTTTGAATTTAGAATGCAGTATAAAACCTTTGCTTTGAAATGTAATATTAATTGAAAGGCTCGATTGAAACGGGGAAACTTTATCATTTTTCCGCTCAAAGATTTGTAAATTTACTCTGAACATTAAACGATCATATTCATTGAGCTCTTGAATTGGAGAATTTATGTAATTTTCTTAAGCAACTCACTTCAAGCGGTTACGTTTTATAAGACAAAAGGTTTTTTTTAAAGTTCTACTTAATTTATTTATTAAGTTTATATTTTGTTCAATCTTCTTTTAGAAAAGCCATCATTTGGCTTATTTTCCTTGACTCGAGTCTTTCTCTAAGGAAAAGTCCCATCCTTTTTATCTTTCTATCCAATATGAAGTATTTAAGAAAAATACAGTTCTTACTTCAGCAAATGTAAGAAGAAGACAGGGATATACAAATATATATATTTTTATACTATGTTAATATTTCATAACTTTGCTAGTGTTGTTAGCGTTAGGGAAGTACACTCACACACACTACCACAATGCTTATATATACTCCTGTATATGAGCAGTTGAATTAGAGATACCTGCCTAGTAGCACGTAGCCTTTTTGCCCTAATGACGGCTGCGTAGCCTTTTCGCCCTAATGACGACTGCATAACCTTCGACAATGCACAGCAAACTTTTGTAGCAAGATCCACGGCGCACACATCCCTCCCGACATCATGCTAGATGTGTCCGATGGGGTTGAGGTCAGGTGACTTCGAGAGTCAGGTAAGCAACCTCATGTCCGTGGAGTGTTCAACCAACCACTCCATTACGATTTGGGAGCGGTGGGCCGGTATATTGCTGTAGGTATAGGTCTCCTGCAGATATGCTGTAGGAGCATAAATGGGTGCGCATGATCTGCTAGCAGGCCCCTGTATCATTCGCCGGTAAGGGACAACGGCACATGTACCAGGGAACTCATTTCCTTCCACGTAAACAGTTACCATATGAGGATACTACCACCACCGGCCTGAAATATACCCTGCTGGCACGAGGGATGAATTTATTAGTTCATGCGCCATAACACTCAAACAAACAAACAATACTCAATATACGGTCTGACGACATCCCTATTACGCGTGACGTGATACTATTCCATTCGCCAGGGAAACCACAGCGCCATTTTGCCAACACCGCAGGTGTCTCTAATTCAACTGCTCACGAGTGCAATTCTTTTTAATAAAAGAACTGTAGTAATCAACGATTATAAAATATTTTTATAGGATTGTGTATATAAAGTAATATCTGTAATTATTATTATTTTATTATATGTCTGCTTATTTAAATCCTTTTATTTTTTTTAGTTTATCATTATCAAGTTGCTATAAAATTAGCTAAACCTCGAGTCGCCCATAAAGACCTCAAAGGCTCGTTTGAGATCCTACTCCATGGAAGCAAAGAAGATTTGCTAACAAAATTAACTAAAGAGTAAATATTTATTAATTTATTTAGTAACACACACATTACGTAGTTTGCAAAAACATCCTTTAACATTAATATCGATTAAAGATAGTTTCATAACAAAATTAGCATTTTATAATGGTGGACAGTCAGACTATTCCCAGTAGTTCAATGCAGATGTTAAGTTTGAAATTGAAAAGAAAAAAAGGAAGAAGAAAATAAAATAAATAAACAAAAAGGAGACAGAGAAGCTACAGAGAGCTATTTTAAATAAAATAAAATGCAAATTTGAAGAGATATGGCCGTAAGTATATGGAAATTATCACCAAATTTCCTTAAACACCCTCGCCACTAGATTTTAATAAATAAAGGAATAATTATCATTTAAACGTCTGAAAAAAATCGTTAGATGCGGTCATAACCGATAAAGGAACATCTGTCGCTGCGTTATATTTAACTGCCAGCTACGATGATTTTTTAAATAATATGGATGGAATAAATATCTCAGTAATCATTTAAGAACGTAATTAGTGTAACGAGTTAGAACGTAATTAGTTAAAAGTCTTAGTTTTACCATAGAACCACAGTGAATTTTTTCTCTCGCAATGGATAGAAAATAACTAGAAACCTAGGTCTCATTATCGAAACAATATTGTGTAGATGAACGTGCCCTATGTTGACTCTTCACAACACCTTGGTCGAAAAGAAATAGTAGTGTTTATTAGCTTAAATCAAAATACAACAGGCTCACTTTTATTACGGATGAAATGGAACTCTTCATCTTATAATATGTGTGTAGTTAGACATTCCTCCATTCCTCTCACAAAGCTCCTGCCATAGAGGAAGGTCTTGGCATACGAGATCAAATACAGTGTTTCACACTCGTTTCGCAGTCTGCTTTATAGTCTATTTTAAAAGGAACATCTGTGAAACGAATTGTAACCGTCTTAGGCCAAGCAGTTCTTCTTCTGTGGCAACTCCGGCAGAAGTTTTGTATAAAAACAGCATGTATAAAGTAACATTTCTCTACAGACTTAATCGTATGCTACCAAAAAGCATACCTCGGATATGACTTTGAAGTTATCATGACCAAATGTGGACAGTTGATATACTAACTTGAGCTAATTATTACTACTCTTCCTTTTCGAATTAGGTGTATAAATACTTTTGTCTAAATGCTATACGTTATTTTAAAATTGAATTATGACCCAGTATCCCAATGGTTATGACGATGGCCTTTGAGTGAACTGGGTTGTGTTTGATTTCAAATGAGCTTGATGATGTGTAAATGTATCGTGAAGCAAAGGTCACATAAAGCTGTTGGTCCCATCCCAATTGACGTTAGATAGGCTTGGGGCTTAAATGCGTGAATAAGAAGGCTATCTTTTATCTTTAGTCATTCTGGTAGAAGTTTATTTAAAATAAAAATGGGATAATCAACGTGAGCATTTTCCGTATTCGAGTCACAAAATGTAACTTTTCCGATAGTAGTTTAACGCTTTACATGTTTCTACATGCCTTTCAATGTTAAAATTTTCTCATTAACAGGAGTAACGATTTATTTCATGGCGCTCGATACACGTTTTTGGTAACAACTAATAAAGAATTAGGAACAATCAAAAGTATTACTTTCAAATGGTTCAGTGCTTCGAAGAACCCGATCGATCTCATTCGGAAGCCGAAACTTTACATAGAATATGTCACCGTTATTCCCATGAACGTCATCGAAAAATCGTAAGTAGCAATATAAATATAGTAAATATGTAATAATTATATGTACATATAACGCCGAGGTTCGTAACCCTCGTTAAAGTGCAGATCTAGCTTGCCAACACGTTTGGTCAGTGTGGTAAGCTTATGACCGATTCCTCTGTATCTTCTTTCACCATACTATGCGTATGTGTGGTAACAAAGAGACCTCCATCCTGAAGTGGATTGAAAATCGTCGTAGATGATGATATATACATCATCATTATATTCAACCATTTTCTATCCACGGCTGAATGAAGGTCCCTCCAAGTATTTTCCAAGTCTATTCCGAGCAATTCGCTTCCATCCTACCTCAATTTGTTTTCTTATTTCATCCCCCCCATCTAGTTCGAGGACGTTTCCTAAGTCTTCAGTGATATTTTGGAAGACAGTTTAGGATTTCAGTTGTCTATCGTTGATCAGGTTTTCATGCTATATGCCCAGCACATCGCCATTTCAGCCTTTTTACTTTAACGGCGATGTCTTCTTCTCCTGTTTGCTCTCTCACACAATGGTTTCATTTTCGATTCCCCTTGGTTATTCCGAGCATGCGCCTTTCCATGTTCTTTTGAGTTGTCTATAATTTCCGTATTGCTGGAATCGTTAGACTAAATGTCTCTGAAGGTGTTCTATCACTTGGAAATTTTACATTCATACAATGTGACTGTAAAGATAAAGAAATGATTATATTTTCATTGTAATGTAACTTTTTATCATTAAAAAGTATCAACATAGCAGTCACATATTAATACGTAATAAATATTCCTCTGGTGATGACAAAAACTGATATTTGGTATGGGGTAAAAAAAATAGTCTAATTTTGTCCTGTGATGTTCCATAGATTCTATGAAATGTTCTATGATTGTAAGTCTAGTTCGTTCCCATTCCCTGATCGTTGTGGGAGGTCCGTTATTATCATATTGGTAAATAACTCCTGGAAGATGTGAAAACATACGCAATACAATTGGTTACATAAAGTTATTAACGTGTTACCAAGTACCTTGTAGATAAATAGGTGATATTAGCTGTCGTAACAGACGCCTACGCATTCTAATCCTATGTATGAAAGTAGCGTGACACTTCAACCACTGGGCTAGATTGGAGCGACGAACATGCCTCTTGCATACAAAAGTGTTTATCAGCAGTGAGTATCAACATTAACCATCGACGCCAAGAAAGAAACACAATTTGTTTCCGAACATTGCACAACTTAAAATAGACACCGTTCATGATTCTTTCAAGTCACCACTTTAAACGATCCTGCCTATTTGTTGAATGGTAAGCGATGGGTATCTTAAGAACCGTCGATGATGAAGTATCGCCTTTCTTGGTAAATATGATGCAAAGAGGAAGCTATTCGCCTTTATATGGAGAATAAGGGCGTCATTTGTGTCGTTATAGCTGCTCTCATCATTATACTATTCCCTTAAGCATTGCTTTCCCTGAGGGGTATAGATCTTTCGTATTGATTATAAGTTCCCTTTTGGATCCACACCTGCCTGCATCGTCTTACCCCTACACCTCTCCAACCAAAATAGCGACCTATAAATCCGCACGGCCACCAGTTTTCCTAAAACTTCTGATGTAACCTCTCAAATTTGTGCAGTTGCTCGTACTATCAACGTGTGCTTCGTAGTGGCGTCTTTTTAGATTACTTAATATATAATTAAACTACAAAACCGTTCAGCCTTTTTCGTTCACGCGAACGGTTCATATTGACTCCAGGATGATCCCTTCTCATACGCTACGAAAACATCCGAAGTTGTACATTGGCAAGGAAATTTTAATTATTTGCAGATTTAGTAGAAAAGACATTTGCACAACGAATTTTGCTGTTTTCACTCTATCTTTTAGCCTTACATCGGCGTTTTTCCCTACGAAATGTACAAAGATAAATCATACGACATGATTGAAAGTAATTGTATTGAAAATGATCAAACACAACATTCGTGGTCGCTACACTATGACTCCACTTTCCAAAATACTGTATATACAATAAAACAAATTTCAAACTAGGGTTTTCAGATAATGAACTCACTTTAAAAGATGCTTGCAGACCCATGGAAATGTTATTCTAATTGAAAAAAAAAAATACCATTGTGAGTTAAAACATACCCCAGAGCCACATAAACCACGGGAATAAATTTTAAGTTAATTGCTAATAAATTATCACATAATATCAATTCAGGCCATGTTATGGTACATGTGTAAGGAAGATATAAATGTGCAGTTATATTAGTAAATGCATTGTAGGCTATATACGCATTTTTATGTAGATTCCCTTTATCGACATTTTCTTAGGGAGCTTATTGAAAATTTTCAGACTTAATAATATAACAACCATGTAATAATCCAAAGTCTCATTACAACTAAAAATAATTATCCAATCAACAGATTTAATTACTACCTAGTGTGAAAATAAATTTATTATCGTTTTAAAATATTCACTTCCATAAATACTCTGCGTGTGATAGGTATAAAATGCCGTATCGCTAGTTTTTATCAATCATTTCCCTTAATTCAAATTATTTTTAACTTTTCAACTGTGAATGTTTTGAAAAGCCTGCATTTAAAGAATGCTTTTATTTTTTAGACCAAGGGATATGACGGACAGAGTATTCTGCGGAACACAGTCGATGGCCATTTTACCCAAATCTGTGATAGCTATGCAACGAAACAACGATTGCAAGAAATATTTGTAATTTAGGCTGTGTGAAATAAATAGTAGATTTACTTATAACTTTCGTAAGATTTTTTAAAATAAAATGTCTAATCAACTCGATTCTTCATGTGTCAATGAATTTTCTTTGCTGTATGCTTGATAAATTAATAAAAATATAATTACTCATATACTTGGTACGTTTCTGTTCATTTGTATCACAGTATAAAGGTCGTAAAGGTCACATTATGTTAAAGGTAAACGCTGTTTTGAACGGTTTTTAAAGAATTCCTAAATCCACAATATATTATCAGCTGTCCTTCAGCACTGATGATAGACAGCTGCTGGCGCGTCTGAGAGCTCAGATGATTTATTTGTTATTTTATTAGTGTTTAACCATTTGCACGTAAAGTGCTTCCCTGGTACTCTGTATTTTATTTCAAATTTGAATTTTTTTTCAAATTTTAGTGCTGAATTTTTAAATTGGCTATTTACCTATGAAGTTTAGAGAAATTTAAATACCTCATCTCAGGGGTTGGTCATTTATGGCACACATGCCACATATGGTACCCGGAACAATTTTTAATTGCACGTGACTCCACATAAAAAATCAAATAGTATTGTTAAAAAGTATTTTGTTTTCAAGTAAAATCCATCCCTGATTTTACAACTTCCAAGGGGGAATTTAGATAACGGTACGGGAAAATCTATGAAACATAGTAAATCTACAGTCAGCTACAAATCCACCATGGCAACTCTGCAACTACGTGAATGGAAACACCTCTTTTTATTTTTGACATTTTAGTATCGTGTATTCCGAAGAAGGACAACTTTATCATCCCCCACACCCCAGAAACGCGTTGATTTTGTTAATGAATTATTGTAGATATAGTTTTAACGTTGTTTTAAATATTCTTAATATGAATAGCAGTGTCCAGCTTAATCCCCATGAAAAAAGAAAAAGCATGCCCTGGTGTCTGAATGTGTTGACCTATTGGTAATATTGTTAACCATGAGAGGGGAATAAAATCTTACAATCCTTGAACTAGAGATACAGAACTTGAACTAGAGATATTGAACTAGAGGAACATATACAGATTCATACAGCAAAAGGATCGCGCTATTTGCGTTTTATGTTGTTAAACTGTTACAAATCGTACATTGAATGCAAGAGTATATTTACAAGAAAAGGAATTCCCTTGATGTGTTAGAAACATAAAGGTCTACTTAATTTATATTAATGTAGGTTTTGCAATACATAAATTTTGTATGAAATAACGTTTATTATTATTATCAATTGGATAGTGACATTCACAATTTAATGAGTGGCACGCGGCATAATTTGATGAGTGATTGCGTTGGCACACGGAATGTCTGTGCAGTATTACTTAGGGCACTACACCTTTAAAAGATTGCCGAATCCCGCCCTATCGTTAGGAAAGCTAAAAATGCTAAAGAAAATTAATAACAAATTTCGATGAATTAAATGATCTGAGGATAGTATAAAAAGTTCATTTAAAAATCGACGTAAGTCAATATTTAAAGATAGCGAGTTTCAAGTTCAGTTATATATTCGCTATATGAAGTGTATATGAAGTACGTTTCATATTTTTTCGGACACTTCACAGAGTATATTTCTTTTGCATAGATAATAAAATTGATCTGAATATAACTGCTCGTATATGCAAACGAAGAAAATCATTTATATATTAATTTAATTATATTATTTATTATAAGGTAGAGGTCTGGTCCACATGATGGCCATGCCATTACAAGAACATTTTGAGATTGATGTCGCCTTGCTTGCGTTTGTACTTTTACCGCACAAAGACAGCGAAGGACACCCTGTGCGGAAATTGAAGACGAATTAATGGCTTCCTAAAGCATGCGTATAAACCTTCCAAAGAGCCAAAAATATTACCAAGGTTTCTAGCCAAACTGTAGATTAAAGAATTTTGTGCCCACAAAAGGACTATTTATTATTTCTAGAAAAGAAAATGGCGGAAGTTTCTTTTCATCATGTATAATCTTATTTGGAATTTAGCATCTACGAACACTATTTTTCATAGAAGAAAAGTAAAAATAATTTGATTTTTTTAATCTTAAAACTTCAAATTGCCACTTCAGAAAAACCTTCCTAGTTAACTATATTATACATTGTGCATCTGCGCTTTCTGTAAACCTTACTACAGTTAGGCAGTCGCTGTTATGCGCAATTGTACGATGCCCTGAGCACCTTTAAAATGTTTTTGAAATTTTAATAAAAAAATTTGGAAAAGTTTTAATGATGAACATACGTTTTTCAAGCCAAAGTAAAGCTTACCAGCTTTATCTATTTGGAAAAAGTTTTGAAAATTGTTCTAGTTTTCATAGCCTGGATTTCAATTAATTCTAATTTCAATCGGGGCCAGTTTTAATTGAAACTCGTTTGAATCGAGTTTCAATTCTCGTTTCAACTCTCTGTGGAAAGGTTCCATATTTGGAGGAAAAATAAAGCCAACATCTGCCTTTATTATTTCGAACTTGGGCGCCTATGTAGTAATGAAATTTGACTTTCGGCGATAAGAGGTGCTTTTAATTTGTCACACTTTCTGTTTTTTTATGATGTTTTATTTCATTTGCCAGGCAAAATCAAATTCTTCAATAGAAAAAAGCCCATATTCTCATTTCTGGGAGAGAATTCAGGACCATATATTATATTTTTACTTTTATTTATTAGTCCATGATGACCTCAAACACATTGCATATAATTCAGTGCAATAAAACAATATTATCTCTGTTTCAAATTTATGATTTACAACTATAAATTGTATTTATAATATAGGCTACATTATGATTTAGAATAAACATTAGGCCTTGATTGGTGCACACATTTGGTATTTGGTGGTTAAATACAGTATTTAGCTATTTGTCACGCAAATGAACGCCTCCAATTCACAATACAACGTTTTATTTATGTAAATATAGACTATCAACCAAACGCTAAAACAGCAAATATATTACAGATCAATATATTCCACGATTATGATAACGTAAAGATTTTAACTTTCTGGTAAAACCACTATATATATATATTATTATTAGAATATATATGTTCCCGCATCTGTGTTCAATGTCAACTGCGATTTCCCCCCTCCCCTATCTGTATAGTGGACTCTTCCTTCCGGTTTGTTGATCATGTGACGTGTAAGCGACCCCATGATGCTGGGTCTGGCGGTCGCCTTCCTCGGGTACGCTGCGTCTCTGTTTTATGTGTAACCAAAAAGCTTTCTGTAATCTGTGTTGCGATTAAAAATGTTTAATGTGTGCTTCTCCTCTGCTTCATGGAATTACAATAGGTTATGGGCCCAGCACGCTTCCACTGCGCGTACTGAAGAAAAATAAACGATAGGCAATACCTAACGAGAAGCGAATTCTTGAAGCCGATTGCAAAATGGTCACTTATGGAAGAATGAGGATAGAAACGCTAAATAAGGACAACTATGAAACGCGGAAAATTCAGATGAAAGCGATGTTGGTTAAAAGCGACTTCTGGGTTTATGTTTAAGTTTCTAGACATGGCACATTAAGAAGTGATGTAAAAAAGAGGCTTGGGAACATGGCGCTCTGCCCGTCCCAAAGCCTGTTTCCGCCAAGAATGGGCGAGGAAAACTTTTATATATATATCAAATATTAATTTGATTTCTCAGATATTTAGGAACTACTTTCCAAAGTCCAGGTTTAAAATTGCTTCTGTATTTTGCAGTAAACAATTACATCAAAATTATCGTAAGCAAACCCGATTTTCCTCAGCTGTTTCAAGTTATTACGCGTTCTGTTTTCTTTTGGTGGGGTATGGTTTAATTTTTCAGGAAAAAATTAGTCTTTTTAGCCCTGCGGTGGCGCAGTGTGGTAACGCGTTCGCATAGTGCGCCTTTAACTCGGGTTCGACTCCCAGCAGTGCAAAGAACGCTTACTCAGAGATCTCATAAAGATCGCACTGCTCACTGTAGTCCGGGGTTTGGTTCCCTAGGCCTTAAGAGGTTCGGATTCCTCGGAAAACAGTAGGTCCCGGCGCAGCATGACCACTGTAGTCTTTGAGCCGTAAAACCAAAAACAAATTGTTTTTATCTGAAGAAAAGGAAAAATTTTCCATTTCCCGAATGGGAAGGACTTAGTACCAGGGCTGTCCTGAAGAAAATTATTGAGAGTATGCAGTGTTGTCTTAATTAAGGAGTATTGAAATTGCGGGGTTACTGGACTTGGTGACGTCACAGCGCCGAGCTGACTGTCATTTGACTGGTCGTCTATCCAAGCTCAGGGTGGCAGTTACCACTTTCATCAGTTTTTCATTCCTCACCTAGTCGTACGCAGGATATTATTTTGAGGCTTGGGGGAGTTCAGGATGTTTTTCCTCATTTGTTTCCATTCAAGTTTGTAAATGACTAGAAAAAAAAAGAAAAAAGCCGAACTTTGTTGAAAGTTGCCCCAAAAACCAGCAAATACAAAAGTTTCCGTGAGACCTTGAGAGCACGCGCCGCGTACTCTGTATTTTTCAAAATTTCTTCAGAGTACGCGGCGCACACAGCGCGTACCCTTTGGGGACAGCCCTGCTTTATACCATATGTAGAGACAGAACTCGACATTCGGCGATAACCGATACTAATCCATCAGTTGGTTTTCAGCGATTGCTGCTTTCTTTTTATAGGACATGGTTTGATTTGTGAGGGTGAAACTCATCGATTAACAACAATTATAAGAGTTTTATCAAAAAAACTTCCTATTGGAAAACGGAACTAAATAAAACGAAAAAAATGTTGTTTCCTCTCGCTATAACCAGGTTCCCGTTATAAGCGGGTTGAACTATAGAAGAAAATACGTTGTATACATACAAAAACAAAATATTAGTTTATGAAGTCCGATTTCGTAAAAATAAAATATCAGTGTATGGATTAAAACTTCGTAGAAGAAAAATATCCTTAATTATCTTTCATTATTCTTTTTGGCTTCTCGATAAAAAAATATTGTATATCAGTTCCTAATGCATATTTTTAAATGTGTAATGTACAATCGAAAATAAAATATCTTTTCTGTAATGAAGCGAATTCATAAAAGTACAAGATAAATATAATTGGATTGTTCGCATTTTACAGAACAAAGACAGTGAAGGTCATGGTGAGACGGGAGCTAAGATTTTCTGTGGAATCTTAACCCCTATTACTATATATACTCTATTACTATATATCTATATTGTTTAAGGAAATAAACCACCGGACTACGGTGGGCATGAAAAAGGCCCGTGTTCTACAGCACCGAATTAGAATCGAACCCAGGTTAATGACGAGAGAAACTGACAGGTGACCTCTAAGCCACCGTAGGGGAAGGTAAATTTGAAAGGAGGCAGAAATATAACATCCTCACATTACTCCTGATGAAGGACTGCTGCTGATGCGTCCGAAAGCTTGGGTGATCTTTTTCATTGCTATTTTACCAGTGTTTAACCTTTTGTATGTAAATTTCCTCCCTGGTACCCTGTATTTTATTTTTATGGAAATGATTATGTACGTTTAAGAATAGAAAATAAAAATTATGAAACGTCATAAAAATATACCGCAGTCATAAATCTAAAGTTTAAGCTACAATATCCTGATCGCATGGTGATATGAACATATTTAATTCGTTGCAGTAGACATAATCAGAAATAAGATGGTTTTAGGATGCAACATTAAAACATACAAAAATATAGCTATAAAAGTATATTATATTCGAAAACAATATACTGCCACTGAAAAGAAATATGGCTACGATCAAATTCAAACCTTCATTTTGTATTGCTTTAAAACAGGGGTTGGTAACCTTTTAAAGGCGTCGTGCCAAAGTAATACTGCAATTTCCTTCCGCATGTCAGCCTACACTGACCCAAATTGTTGAAGTTTAGTTTACTAACTATTAATCAAAATTAAAAGATTTGTTATTTAAGAGAACAAAATTAATAATTTAAGAAGATACAAATTAATAATCAATTCCGAAAATAAACTTAGTCGGGGTGGGGATTCTTTACAATGGGTTTATTTTAAATTGAAGTGAACTGTTTCTTTTTAATTTTATTAAGTATGTGCAGAGTTTATTTTGCTTTAAAATCCTCTCGTCCGTTATCAAACGTAGTCGGCGTGTTATACCTGTAAGTGCGCCGATCCTGCATTAGTGAATTCTACGTCCGAAAATCCCGCTGTGGATTAGTCTTACTTTGAATATGATCAAAAGGTTAAAGTAATATACATACTTCAACAAGACGTTTGAGCACAACACATTCTACTGAGGATCGAACCCAACCCAGGAGAGAGAGAGAATTTAGGCAAGCTAGGGGCTGGAAGGTGGTCGTCGGAAGGAGGGAGGGCTGCAATCTTAGGCAACGAACCCATCCAGATAAAACGAAGGTGAAGGTTATAGGTAATAGAGCGGATAACTTATTAATTAAAATCATTGCTTAATTAGTTAATAAATGGTTTCGTTACACATTGGAAAATATCTCGGGCAAGATAACATGCCAAGTTGTTCCAATGTCTTTTTTCAAAATGTAGCCTATTATGCAAGACTAGAACTGAGAATTTCGCTATTACAAAAGAATAAGACTATAAATACTCTCCAGAAAATTCTCAAAAAAATAAACAAAAGTTACTTTTTTTAACACGAAATACAGTGTAACATGAATTGGTAGTCAATGGCCCTTAGAAAATTTTCTCCGCTTAACACGAACAAAATGCGTTTTTCTGTTTCTCTATGTATTTTTTTTTAATATTGTGTTTCAAAGAAGGCCAAAATAATGTTATCTTTTAAAAAGGGTGTTATTCTTTTTTCTGATAGCTTTAGAAAGTTGAGGTGACCAGGATAGGACGATTTCATTGTTTCATTTCTCCATCACCCCTAAATTCACATTATAAGATAGCCAAAAGCCGGTTTATTCTGGCATGTATTTTATGCAGGATTCCTTCGAAGTTTATGCGTAAAAAAGGAGCACAAAATGCAGAAGTAATTGAGTTTAGAAAAAAAAGCTAGCAATTCTAAATGGGGTTTGAATTATGCAAAGTCATAGGCGTACGCAGAAAGTTCATAAATTGGAGTTACAGAGCTACAACTTCATATATTTATATGTATATATACAAAATTTCAACGCAATGAGGGTTACAATCCTATCAACCCACTGCGTACGCCAGGATGCAAAATTGAATAAAATAGAAATTACCGTAAAATTTGGGAATGCAAAGAGTATTCCATCGGCAATTTTAAAAAAATCGAAGCGTTTTTATAGCTAATCTGGTTGTTCAAACTAGACGTCTTTTCCTACATGCTATAAATTTAATATTACTGTCCCGCCTTGGCGTAGTTACTAAACTGAATGGATGAAATTAATCTTTATTATATGATGTTTATTTAATTTCAATCTAAGGGTATTCTATCTGATGATTTATAAATATTTCTCCGCAGACAATAATATAATACTAAATATCTTATAGCTCTCGATAATGTTTAAATTTAAAATATATACATAACTCTTCTCTGATGAAGATCATCTGAGATATTGTTTCAGAAATTCATTTGAGAATAGTTGTAGGTATTTATTTTGAATTTTAAAGTCCATTGTATTGCCATTCTAACTTCATATCCCTATCTATATTATATGTTCATTAATGACGCTTCAGAGCATGTCCACTTTTGGAAGAATAGCTACTAAGATGGAGTAGCACGTTAGCTTTAAGTTCTTTTCCATAGGGAGAAAAAAACCAATCGTGGTAAGCTAGTGCTGTCATCATTTTAAATGCACTGAGTTAGTTGGAAACTGAACTTTAAAGCAATGAAATAAAAGCTGTACTTTCAACTCATAAGAAAGTGCTATACTATTCAAACATATGCGGAAAAATTTCTATTTATTCAACTTCGAATCCATCAAAATTAGGCGAGACGGTTTCTCTAGTCGCAGTTCAAAGATTTGCCATCAGCGAAAATTTTTGAGACTTGTTCGTTATTCTCGTCAACGCACCAGCAGCTACCGTTTTTGTCCCAGCATTGCTTCTTCTGGAAATTACCTACAGCGTCGCATTGGGGCATGTAACTATCCTCAGTACCTGAAAATAAAATATTATCAGTAAACAAGTTGTGTACTTTTTCTCTATTCATAAATATCTGCAAGAATGACAGCGCGATTAGTTGAAAAGTTACCAATTGCACAATGCCCAATGAAATTTCTTCAAGTTCCTAGAATAATTTATGTTTTTATACCCACGCAGAAGGTCAGATTAGAGATTTTTTTGTAAAGAATTAAAAGAGATAATATTCCGCCCTGGAGTCCAACTGGGAATCCACTGTGTGAACCGGTGTACTTTAACCTGTTGTACACAATATGTGCTTGAGTCCCCCTCAATTATTTTGTAAACTCTACGTTGATAATGGTAAGAAAATTAGACTAGTTCTTTTCGGAAGACTATCACTTTTACTGAAGAAGATGGAAAAAGAAAACTTTTCTTATGTCCTTGAGGATTGAAATACCAAAATCATATAATTTCTGATTTAAACAGTATGAATTATAATGATAACTAACAAAGCTATAGCAAAATAAGAACTACAATTCAAATTGTGAGCATGATAAACATCTTTAACAAATCGAGTCTATTTTAAAACAAAATGACTGTCCCATGCGAACCCCCTAAATAAGGAAAATCGTACATAGAATAAAGAAGTATGAAGCTTTTATATTGTGGAATGAATGAATAAATAAATAAATAAATAAATAAATAATCGTAAAGGTGTTCATTTTCAAATGCTCAATTTATTTTGAAAGCAACATTTTTTTAGCCCTTTTGGTCTTAATTTTTATGAAACATTCCCCATTCATCAAAACAAAGAATACTTAGTTAACGACATCTCAAAGTTACCAGTTTCTTTGGAATTGTGGGAAAAATTACGTAACTTTTCTTTTATCCATATTAGATGGTGAGAACCTGACAGTTAAGTGGAGGTTGTAGCTCAGGCAAATATATCGTGCTTTGTATTATTTTTTATTATTTCGTGTGCAACATTCACTTTAATTCTAAAAAAAAGAAAGAAAAATGGAATCGGTCTATAAGAAACATTTAGTGAGCTTGTAATTTGTGAATTCTGTTTTTAATTTTTTGTTATAATTACAATTTGTAAAGATTGTCACCGATTATTATTCAATATGGGACTTCGTATAGTTTTATTCCCTCGATGATGACAAGTTTTAATCACAGTTACAATTACGTTTTTACCTTGATTATATAATTTAAATGTCGTACTGAAAACAAAAGGCATGTACTTGTCAGACAAAATCACGACTTGCATTATAATTCATATGTCCATTTTTGTCTTTTGACTTTTTCTTCGTGTTTTTGTTGTATAGAGGTATTTCCTTTTATTGATAAACTTACCATTAGGTTTGGGATTACATATTTTTTAATTAAGTCTTATATTCTTAATTATATGCTACATTAAATAGACTAAAATATGTCATTATTTATTATTGAGGTTAAATGAAATTACTAATAAATTTTAAAGAAATTTCAATACGAAACTTACCGAACTTAATTTTGTCGTGCCTCTTCAGGTGACAGTCACACTTCCTGAGCGTTTTACTGATAGGGCTAGCAGCATGTCCCTTCTTGTCGTAGCAGACGCAGAAATCGCTATCCTTGTAACACTGGAGAGGTTTGTAGTTACCCTTCTCATCGCAGTCAGGAATGAGTTTCATAATGGTTTCATGGTCTAAAGCTTTCCTACGGTGTATTTCACATTCCGTTTCAGCTAAAAGTGTGAAATGTTAGAGAATAAATAGCGGAAACAAACCACACACATATTTTTGAGAACTTGTGACGTAGTTATACACAAACTCTGCGACAGAATATATATCTATACAGAGCTCTACGGGTGAAAAAAACCACGTGCACTTGGACAGAACTATAAGGTAACTTCGGAAATTGGTACCCAGCTATGTATGGTGTAGCTGTAAAATGATTGCCGTTTGGTACGACTGTATATCAATGCGCATACACGAAGGCATTTCAATTACGAAGGAATTACAATCACTGTGGCGTATAAGAAAGGTTCCCAGACAGTTGCTTTATGCTTAACATTCAGTGCAAGTGCTAGATGATAAATTACTCTCAAAGAAAAGAATGATTTCTCGGCGACCGGTGGGATCCGAACTCACAACCTCTTAATAACCAGTCAAATGCTCTTACCCATTTAGATACAGTCATCGACCCAACTTCCCTCTGTGAACGAATATAAAGCTTCATTAGGGAACAAAGGCGAAATATTATCTATGAGACAAGAGAGCTAAATGTATCTAGATAGAGGAAAAGATGACTTATGAAGCTGTAGTTAATTTGTATTTTATCTCATAAGCAAATATTTTTTAGTGTGTAAAAATTCAGGGGCTGGTAAGGAATTTACAAAGCCCCTAGGTAGTTTAGCAGATTGTGCCATCCTAACCAATCCCTACCTCACCTTCACCCATTTTTCAAGAGCTAAAAGCTAACACATCGTCTAGTTCGCAATTCTTTTAAATAATTCTTGTAAATAATAAAAAAAAAAGCGAAAAAGTTTCGCGCAAAACTCCTGGACATTTGCCTTGCCCTGGCCTTGCAAGAAATATGTTTTAACAAAGCACGTATGCGGCATAGAGCAGATAAATTCTTCTTGGCTTAGTAACATGTATGTGCGAGTGCGTGAGTGAATGAAGTTATGGCTGAGCGTTCATTTAGGTGACGGATATTATTGTGAGCTTTAGCCTCCACTTCCTCGAGATTCAAAGGCCGCCATTGCCATATCAGCATGTAAGGTACAACCCAGTCTCCCTCTCATTTATTTTGCTTTCAATATCTTCTCATTAGCACTATATAGTTACACTGAATCTTATACGTAAGAAGCATAATAACATCTTAACTATTCACTTTTACAGCCTACAAATTAAAATTGCAATGTAACTCTTTCATTTAATTCACAAAAGACATACACCGCAATGAGAGGCCTAACTAACATTGTTCAAATTAATAGCCCAGCAGACAAAACATTAATCTGCTGCAACCTTCTTAGCAATCTTTTACGCATACAAATGGGCAGAAAGTCCTGTAATTAAAGCATTATATCTTAAATTTGCTATGTGTATAACTACAACTTATGTCTTTTCGCTTCGAAATTTTGATGTTAAATGAGCCTTATCTCACACGTGTCAAACAGCAGCTTTTCTAAATAATAAAGAACATTTTCAGAAAAGAATATGCAATTTCTAAATTTCTGAAACCTAAAGCAAACAAGAATACTCACGTCTAGCCTGTATGGCCACCACAAAGCACACAGCCTGTAAAACAGAAACGAAACAAAATATTTTGAAATATTTCATACGGTTTAATAATCAGGTAAAGTAAATTTCGTATAAATAAATATTTAGACATTCCACGGTCAAGTACTAGAATCTATTTTTTGGCAAAGTGCATAGGCTCGATATTTGCAATATTAGTTTCAAACTAGAAATTACGCTTTTAGCTCATAACACCTGGAGAAAAAGAACTGATTTCGCCATCAGGCATATATATATATATATATATATATATATTAAACTTTTTACTGCTTTACAGATGATTTTTCAGCTGATAAGTTAGTATAACAAGGGAATAAAAATAAATGGTGAATATTTAAATCATCTGCGGTTTGCTGATGACATTGTTATTTTTTCAACGGACCCATTGGAACTCCAAGACATGGTACAAGAGCTCTCAACTAGA
Organism: Dysdera silvatica; assembly: GCA_006491805.2. NCBI lineage: Eukaryota > Metazoa > Arthropoda > Arachnida > Araneae > Dysderidae > Dysdera > Dysdera silvatica. The sequence goes on from QLNU02015360.1 coordinate 220,436,498, forward strand.
AGTGAAGAAGTTGGACTCAAGATGAACCTACAAAAAACTAAGATCATGTTCAATAATTTTGTAGAGGAAACAAAAATACAAGTTGACAACACTGAGCTAGAAATTGCTGATTCATATATTTACCTTGGCCAGCTGATTTCAATGGATGGCAACATTATGAAAGAACTCAACAGACGTATTAAACTTGGCTGGAGTGCATTTGGAAGAAACAGTTTTATCCTGAAGGGGAAATTGCCTTTGTGTCTAAAAAGAAAGGTCTTCAACCAGTGTGTATTGCCAGTCCTCTCTTATGGATCAGAGACATGGAGTCTAACAGTTGGAGCAATACGAAAGTTACAGACAACGCAAAGGAGCATGGAGAGGTGCATGCTTGGAATAACTAGGAGAGATCGAAAAAGAAACACTTGGGTGAGAGAGCAAACTAGAGTAGAGGACATCATTGTTAAAGTAAAAGGGCTGAAATGGCGATGGGCTGGGCATATTGCAAGAAGAACTGATCAACGATGGACAACAGAAATTCTGAACTGGATTCCAAGAGACCACCGAAGACCTAGAAAACGTCCTCAAACTAGATGGGTGGATGAAATAAGAAAACAGGTTGGGGTGACGTGGAAGCGAATTGCTCAGGATAGACTTGTGTGGAAAGCATTTGGAGAGACCTTCATCCAGCAGTGGATAGATAATGGTTGAATATGATGATGATGATATATATATATATACACATACTTGGACATAGGGGAGGGCCCACAGGGGTCATGACTCACCCCGAAAATATATTTTTTCACTGTAAAAAATTCCAACTTTCATGAAAAATGAAGGGTGTTATTCCAAGACCATGGCAAATTCTGCCCTTGAACCCCTCAAAATGAAAGTCTGTATCCGCCCCTGGTCAAAGTACAGGAACGGTAATTTATTGCTCATTATTTCGATTCCAGCCAAATATGTAATCAATTTTTTTTTTATCCCGACTGTTTTGAGCCAAAAATGTATCGTAGTTTAAATCGTATCTCCGGAATATCAAAAAGGGTGTCTCTTTCAAAAGATCCTAATACTTAGTTCTGCTCTTCAACCTTCTTGATTTATTTAAGGATATGTCATTTTTCGTAACAAATTCTTTGCCCTATCCCATACACGTAACAGTTTTTTCACCAATTTTTCAGTTAACCGAAATACTCTGATTTAAATTAACTTGCTAAAGTTTACTTCAAAATTGATATATAAAGCAAAACCTAATTTCTATATGTGATGCAGTTATTGAACATACATTTTTGTATAAAAAATATATTTCGACACACGTGCTTCTACATACAGGAAAATAAATTGGTATCAGAATTTAAATGGATTTTTTAATTATTTTCTTCACTGAAGTAAAATAATAAATATAGGCAACTTCACAAGCAGCGTTGGCGTCATATTCAATTAAGAAAACACAATTTTTACTTAAAGTTTCTGCTTTCAAATGTTTCTTAATTTATCTCGGCACCTGCGTTATTTGCAAATATTATGCATCTAATAGATATGTTTCTAATGGTAAGAGAGCAATACCCGACTTTTCATACAATTTTAATACCATGTTAGATAGTCCAATTTTTTTATTAGTTATTAAACCAATTCTATTCATTTATAATGTACACCAACATGCTTTTTAGATGCACACATTTTTTTAAAAGTAAAAATTTTATTAGATTGTTTGCTTAGGAAAAATAACCTATACATTAATACAGGCAAAAGTTTAAAAATCTCCTGCATTTAGTCTTCAAAAGGAAGTTTTAATTTTTTTAGTCATCGACAGAATTCAAAGTATTTTCGTTTAACATTTTATTAGTATAATTCCAAGACGCGTACACGTTGGAATTTTTCATGTCTGAATTCATTATTTAAAAAATAAATAAATTGCTCTACTTACGAAAACCAAAAGAACTTTCATTTTCAAAGGCACCTAGTTCAAAAAATAAAAGTTAAGTTTGTAGAATTGAACTCTATAATGAACACTCATTGTTTTTAGTGCTAATACATGAAATAACTCTTTATTAAATTATTTGAAAATTTTCCATTATGTAATTTTCGCTGTCGATGTAGCATATCTTTCATTACAAGCGGTCGAAATCTTTACGACGGATCATCTACGATAGGACTTACTATGCCCGTATCCAGGGGGGAGGGTAATCTTAAGTATCGGTTCCCTAAAACGAAATTTATAATAGAACCGAAAAAATACGTATATATATTTACTCGTCGAACTTGTAAAAAGGTGAGCAAAGAAGTCCAAAACCTTGAATAATCATCAAAATTCTTAACACAATCCCGTTTCATAGACTACTAATTAGAGAACGCTTTAAAGAAAAAAATATATAGAAACTATTTTCCTTAAAAGAGTTACATCATAAAAAAATTAAATTTTGATGGCAAAACTACAAGCAAAAATTTACAATGATGTCTGAAGGCAAAATTGGTATTTCCTCATTTATTTTTGTATAGTGTATTTATATTTCTTCTTTAGATAAAAGTGACACATCTTTATTCAACGTTATTTTGTAAATTTTTGACCCCCACTGAAATTAAATCCCAACTACGGCCTTGGGACTTATTAACTGTATTTCTTATACTAAATCATATACGACAAAGACCACCATGATAGTGGCTAAGTATAAAATCTTAAAGTTACAATATATAATGATAAAGTTTATTCATTGCAGAAATACATTACTGTTATACTGGAAAAATATACTGCTGTTACCCTGCAGAACTACACTGCTGATAAATAATAAGCCAGTAAAATATTTAACGCCTTTTAACTATCATTATATTGTAAATGTTTTAATTATTACTATTTAGTAAATGGGTAACTGGGCTTGGCAAGCAGTATCAAGCCAACTCTCTTTCCCAGCTCCCTTCAGTGTACCAATAAGTTGCTACCAGAATGACAGAGGAGGCAACAGGAGTTGAACCCGGGGGCGGGCCCGACCAGGAATGATGGGATATAATGGTCGAAGTGACCCTGGGGGGCCCGGGTTGGCTCTCACGCCCCTGGCTGTTACTTCAATATATTACGAATTGTAATCGTATGCATGATATTATATCCGAAGGAATAAATGAATGAAATTAAAATATTGTCGCAAAAAAAAGAAAAAAAGGTTGAGACCTGATGTTGCGATACCGCATTCAATACATTATTTGGTATCGATATGAACTATAGTAAGAAGTATTGATACCACGATAGTATCGAACATGAAGTACCGATACTTACGGTATGGGCGAATATCGGTGAATGATTTATCATTTAGAATTCAAGACTCACTTAACATAAAATAACAAACATCTGCTCAAAATATAATATTAGTATACAAATGTCAAATATAATTTTTTTTCATCAGTTTTGGCTATCTAACCCATTTCTGTGTCAGACAGTTAAAACTACCAGTTAGAGTCAGGTAATTCTCATTTGTTTTGAAGTAGGGGGCACGAGGATAGGCGACTGACCTCACCTCTTGATATATTTGCATCTAACTACCTTGAAAATTGAACCCAAACCCAGGGGGCCCGAAGACGGTGAGCGTAAGCACTGGACAGCAGGGGAGAATAACCACAATTATTTCAGAACAACATCAAATTTTAAGCATTTCTTTCCATTTGTTTTTCAATTTTATAATTTAATTTTTCAAAACCTCCGTGAAACTATTCATCAAGCACACTGCCTTGGAAAATTAATTTTTTCAAAAATTTTTGGTAAAATGGTTGCTACACTTCTAAGAAAGGATATTCATATGGGAATGCCGCTGCCATATTAGGTAAATAAAGTTTAACTTGCTTGTACCTAAACAAGAAAATGGTTTTTATCACCCCCACCCCTGCTCTAGTTGGTTCAGTGTGGGAGAGTTCGCTGAATTGGCCAAATATACTGAAAGTTTTGAGGAATTTTCATGTTTTTTCTTCTTGTTTCTTTTCTGACCATGAGAAAACGTTTTGTGTGCGTTCCAAAAACTGAACGCAGGAGGAATTTCTTCATCTGATACTCATGATGAAGAACTGATGATTTTTTGAAGTTATCTTCAATTCATTGATTGTAGTTAAACAAGAAATAAAATCTTGAAAATGAAAACATGGAATTCAGTAAATTTTCGTGCAAGGCAAATTTTATTTATCGGTGTATTAGGATTACTCGAAACTGAATGAAATTTCTCAGACTGGTTGTTAAATAGTTTACCAAAAGTATTATTTAAAAAATGGCGACATGCTTTCCGCCTGAGAATTCCGTTGTCACAAATCCAAAGAGCCTAAATCAATATATTTCAACGAACTTTCCAATATATATTTATATACCAAATTCATTTTAAAGTTAGCAGATTTCTAAAGTAAATCGTCTCAAAAGTAATGGAATATTAAATGCATCTCAAAAATAATAGCTGTAGCACTTCAACAGAAAGCTGTATATTTTAACTAAAAACTAAAAATAATAAAAAAAAAAACTTAAAATAACTAAAAATATAATTTTCTATTTATATTTTAGTCTTGGTATATATATCCATATATTGTAAATTTCTTTAGTAATAAACAAAAAAATTCTTAAAAACTAAATTAGCTGAAATATTTAGGTTTGTAATTCAAGGGATCTACTTACCAGAAGGATTCCAAATCGAATATCAACCCTTTTCATGCCAACCCTTATATACCAGCGATGAATTCATGCATGCATAATTACGATAACAAGATATAAGAGAACCTTGAGAGCATATGCCAGAACTCTCACTGTTGTTTGGAAGAAAACAGCTGCATATAGATAACTTTAAATACCAAACTAGATTATGTTTACTTAAACGAATGTTCTCGAATACTGATCTTTTAATAAAATCAAGTTAACTTTGATTACCGATCTGTTCAAACATAATTTTTGAAATTAAGGAACCTGAAAATGATTTAATTAAATTTATTAAATCAGAAGATAATAATTAGAAGATATTTGAATATATTAAATCAGAAGGTAATAATCAGAAGGTACTTGAATATATTAAATCAGAAGACAATAATCAAAAGGTATTTGAATTTATTAAATCAGAAGATAATAATCAGAAAGTGCTTGAATTTATTAAATCAGAAGACAATAATCAAAAGTTATTTGAATTTATTAAATCAGAAGATAATAACCAGAAAATGTTTGAATTTATTAAATCAGAAGATAATAATTAGAAGATATTCGAATTTATTAAATTAGATAAAATACTAGGCAAAAACGTCATAGCAGAGGTGTATACGCTTACAATGGGGTCTAAAATATTATAAAGTAAAAATTTATGAATAACAGCGAAGAATCGCAAAATTTATTGTGAATTATGTTTTAACCTATGACTACAAATTTTAATTGCCATCTAAAAGTATCGCTCACAAATTTTCCTTAAACTCAGGAGTTTCCAATACATTGAATACCTATGATACGCGGACTGCTCATTTATACTATATAAACAAAAGTATTCAGTCACTGAATTCGGAAAAGGAAAAACATATTTCATTGGCGGACCTCGGTGCAATGGCGACTTACTGTTGGTTGTGATAATTGAAGCGTCCCTTCAAACCATGCTTCTACAACGTACTGGTAGGTTCGTACTGAAATATTTTCTCATTTGTTTTGCAATTTTTTTTTTTTTGCTAAAGCTTCCGTGTAGAGGAAGATTTTGTTGGTACGCTCGGATTATCGGAACGTCAAATCGTTCAATAACAGAACCACTGAATGAGTCTGCTAAATGTTCATTTATGACGGATTAGCAAAACTGTTCACCTTTTTCGCCCAGTTAACGATTTGACATATTTATAATTGGATACTCCATTCCACCTCCTTCATAAAATACCTTTTGTCAGTTTATTCTATTTAATGGAATGATTGTGGGGTGCGGCTTTCTAAATTTAGAACGCCGCATCCCATGTGGGATGGCAAGGCCATCCTCTACTTTTTTATAAAAATGATTTTAAAATTTGCCTACGATATATATATACTGGTGCTCAGAAATAGAGAATGGTCTTTAAAATCAGGCGTATTTCAAAATTTGCGGAAGGAGAGAAATTAATATATTTAAACATGTATAAATATATCAATTACCATAATTAAATTAAGCTAATATGCAAATGTTATATCTTTGAAGAAATAATTAATGGAACACGTATAAAAGTTATGGGGTGGTATTTCACAAGTATAATCGCCCAAAACCTCTCTTCATCTAAATGCGGCACTAGCTCTATGTAATTGTATCGTGGTTCCACGATGACGTAATGCCGTTCGTTGCTCCCCAGCTAACCCATGGTATAATCTTGGAATGCAAAATATGCGAAAAGGGACTTATTAAATTACTTTGGTGCATTTCAAATTATCCTAAGAGCAATGACTCAAAAACAAAAAAGCAAAAGCTAGCATAATTAATTCTTTGCTTTCCATTTCATTTGTCACTGTAGTAAATTTTAATTTATTACGATTATACAGTACTTGAAAAAAGATTTGCAGCCTAGATAAAATTTTCTGTGAATGCTTATCGATAAATAAACAAAGCTGCAAACCAATTCGCTCACAGATTTGTACTCTTGTAACCATCAACGTGGAGTTTTCAAAATTATTGGGAGTAGGGGGAACGCATATTTTGTACATTTATACATTACAGTATACATAAAATTGCAATTTATTTCAAATTATTGGGCGGCTCGGGCCCCACGGGCCCATATAACTCTACGCCTATGCTTGTAACCTAATCATAAGTCGCGCGATTAACTTTGAAATTAGGGAACTTTTCGGGTGTACACAGAGAGCTTGCATAAGTAGGAAGGAAAAAGAGAGAGAGAGAGAGAAAGAGAGGGAGAGAATGAGCTTATTAATACAGAAGTCATATCTAATGTTACTAGTTTCACCTTCTTTAATTTATACGGATGAGTGTCTCAATTTTTTAAATAGTTTTTTCACATCTTAAAACCTAAAATTTAAATACATTTTTTTTCAATAATATACAGTAAAACCTATCTTAACGACCATTTCTACTCAGCGAACACATTCCTTAATGACCACATTTTCAGGAAATGGTTCCCCATAGACTCCTTCTCTAAGCGACTGTTTTATCACGGGAACGAAGGTGGTCCCCTTAGGGAGATTTTACTGTACTACGTTTATTTCTACAAAAATTATACAGCACATACATTTTGTATCTTTTGACAAATGTAATACAAGAAAAGTAAGCTATGTTTTCACTTCCTAATAAAAGAATATACAGCTGGTACTGGAATTTCGTAAGTTCTGCTTTAGCTAGCTTAGCCAGGCTTTAAACCACAATTTTGAATGAGGAGAGGCGTAAATTGTGGCATTAGCTTGCTGGAATGAACTTTCTTCTGAAGTAATAAGAGAAGCTTCAAGCAGTAAATTGTCAGCTAGAATATCTTGATATGCTTCTGAATTTGTTTTACTTAAAAAAATAAAAAATAGAGTTGTTTTTCTTGCTGCGAAACCTACATACATGATTATACTCCCATCTTCAAATTGATGCTTGGAGAAAATAGACTTTTCTTTAGGGAGATCGTGCCAAAAAATACCAAAAGCCATCAGGTCTATCGAAATTAAATATTTTTCCATCTTAAAAGACAACATTGTTCCATTTAGAACCAGAACCAACATGTTTCTTGGCAAAATTTGCCCTATTAATTTTAGTTTGTTATGTAAGAGGTGGTTGAGATTTTAATTTGCAATACAGAGTATCTGGATTTTTTGCAAAATACTAAGCACAGTTCGACTACAATAAGAATAAGGCAAATTTCATTCTTTTTGAATAGGATTTGAAGTTTTTATAAGCAAGTTTTTCTTAATAATAGCTCTTTTTTCACGAGAGGAAAGTAAAATTGGCATACTTGTACTTTCTTGCTAGCCGTATTTTGCAGGATTCTCAACACAATTATAAATTACAATCTGAGATCTGTTAACCCTCTTCGCAATTTCAAGCCCACCTATTCCACGTTTTCTAAAAAAAAAGATAATTTTTCGTTTTTTATCTTCGAAAGGTGGGTGCTTTTTGGCAGGTTACAAATTGAAAAGGCGTGAAAGACAACGGTGTAAAAATGCACGATACACTTGAAGCTATCTTATAAGGAAAGCAAATTAATGCAAAATTTTTGTTTTGATATCAAAGAGCAGTTGTGCTTATACTTTTTTTTCCAAACTAAATTTCACTAAAAATTAGCAAATACATATTTAAAATAATTTTGGCAATTATTAATATGAATTTTATTAAAATAATTTGACCGTCAATTTAAGTTATTTGTGAATAGTTTAATACTATCGATATTTCTCCAGCAATCGGTTAGAATTTGTGATTTTTCATCCTGTCCTTAAGCTTTTTTCCAACAGTGTATGTTCCGCCAACACACTTCAAAAGCACATTTAAATGCAATGTATACAATTAAAAAAGTGCTGCTTCAAAGCCTGTGACTTCAATATGCACAAATAAACCATCGCTTCAGTGGAGGAAATTGAAATTTTTACTAAAGAGAAAGAATTTAATGAAGAATCTCTGTTATAAATTCGTTTCTACTATCCATAGTTTTTTCTCTTAACCTTTGTTTATAACAGTATAATATTAAAGTGAGAATGGGAAGAATTACTTAACCAAAGACATGCGCAGATTTTTGGACAAATAAAGAGGGTGTAGAATTTGTGCAGTGTGAGGAGGATAGAGCTTCATGGAGCAGATGAAGAAAATAAACAGAAAATTAATACAATGAGTATGTGAATTGGAACAAAATAATGTACCAGAGGATGCTGATTTATTTTTATCTGCGATAATTTAAACCATAATTCGGTTTGTTTTCATGAAAGTTATGTTTATTGGAAAAGACACAAAATAGTAAAATAGAGTGAAACTAATTTATGTAGAAACATTTTAAATACAAAAGCAAAATTTTTATATTTTATTCTGCACCAAAAGGTTCAGCAAAGGGCATGGGTGTAATCTGGCGGGGACAAAGGCGCACTTATACCTCACCCTCAGTTTTTTTAGAAAAGAGGCAAAATCGTACTTTTTTCCCATACAATTTGGGTTTTTGTTTTTTGCCCCTCTCTGTTACAAGCGCTTTATTGCAAAGGGTATATCAAGAAATTTCCGTACGCAACCCTACAATTATATATAAGCATAAAGATAATTAAATGCAAATGTGGTACGCATACATGAAGGCCCATTTGAAAGTTAAAATCTGTCAAATCATCTTTTTTGATTTAAAGAGAAGTTGGTTTGTTTATAATATTTTTACTCCCCATCAATGTTTTTAAATAAACAAAATAAAATCAAAATTTCCATGCAATTAAAAAGCATTTCAATGAATTTTAATAATTTTTTCTTACGTATATATATATATATATATATATATATCATCATCATCATCATCATATTCAACCATTATCTATCCACTGCTGGATGAAGGTCTCTCCAAATGCTTTCCACACAAGTCTATCCTGGGCCATTCGTTTCCACGTCACCCCAACCTCTTTTCTTATTTCATCCACCCATCTAGTTTGAGGACGTTTTCTAGGTCTTCGGTGGTCTCTTGGAATCCAGTTCAGAATTTCTGTTGTCCATCGTTGATCAGTTCTTCTTGCAATATGCCCAGCCCATCGCCATTTCAGTCCTTTTACTTTAACAATGATGTCCTCTACTCTAGTTTGCTCTCTCACCCAAGTGTTTCTTTTTCGATCTCTCCTAGTTATTCCAAGCATGCACCTCTCCATGCTCCTTTGGGTTGTCTGTAACTTTCGTATTGCTCCAACTGTTAGACTCCATGTCTCTGATCCATAAGAGAGGACTGGCAATACACACTGGTTGAAGACTTTTCTTTTTAGACATAAAGGCAATTTCCCCTTCAGGATAAAACTGTTTCTTCCAAATGCACTCCAGCCAAGTTTAATACGTCTGTTGAGTTCTTTCATAATGTTGCCATCCATTGAAATCAGCTGGCCAAGGTAAATATATGAATCAGCAATTTCTAGCTCAGTGTTGTCAACTTGTATTTTTGTTTCCTCTACAAAATTATTGAACATGATCTTAGTTTTTTGTAGGTTCATCTTGAGTCCAACTTCTTCACTTCTAGTTGAGAGCTCTTGTACCATGTCTTGGAGTTCCAATGGGTCCGTTGAAAAAATAACAATGTCATCAGCAAACCGCAGATGATTTAAATATTCACCATTTATTTTTATTCCCTTGTTATTCCAATTTATCAGCTGAAAAATCATCTGTAAAGCAGAAGTAAAAAGTTTTGGAGAAATGGTATCTCCCTGCCTCACCCCTTTGCCAAGTTTGATAGTTTTGGTATCTTTATGTAACCGAAATTTTGCACTTGCATTTTTATACACACGTTTCACCATGTCAATGTACACATCCTCAATGTCTGTTGATCTTAAAGAGTTGATGACTGCTGATGTTTTAATAGAGTCAAAGGCCTTCTCATAGTCAATAAATGCAACACACAATGGAAGTTCATATTCATGTGTTCTTTCAATTAATTCTCTTAATACTTGAATATGGTCCACTGTACTGAATCCACTTCGAAATCCAGCTTGTTCTCTTGGTTGAGCTGCATCTAATTTTTTCTGCAGGCGATGTGTTAGCACTTTTGTGAAGATTTTATAAATAGCAGGTAACAAGCTAATTGGTCGGTAATTTTTCAAATCCTCTTTATCACCTTTTTTATGCAAAAGAATTACTGTTGCAGAATCCCATTGGTTTGGTATGTTACCGCTGTTAAGACATTTGGTAAAGAATTTTGCAAGTATGTCTTCTACATATTCTCCAGCTTCTTTTAGGATATCTAATGTAATACCATCATCACCAGGGGCTCTTCCTTTCTTCATATTTTTTATTGCAAATGAAACTTCTTCTTTTAAGATTTTAGGAGCTGTTCCTTCGACTATTTCAGTGTCTTCGTTTAATCCACTGTTACTTTCATATAGTTTTTTGTAGAATTCTTCAACTCTTCTAAGTATTTCTTCCCTATTTCTTGTTACGGTGCCATCCTCTCCTTTTAATGCAATGATGTGTTTCTTCCCAACAGATAAACTTCCTTTAACAACCCTAAGGCTCTTGTTATTTTCAATGGCTTTCCTTACTAGCTCACAGTTGAATTTTCTTATGTCTTCTTTCATGCTTTTGCGCAGAGTTTTACAAAGTTCTATGTACTCAATCCTGGAACTGGTATTTCGATTGTCCACCTTCATATCTCTTCGCCTTTTCATGAGCTGTTTCGTCTTCTCAGATAATTTGCTATTGTGCTTTTTACAGGTTACACCACCAATTTCCCCAGCAGTTTCAACTATTGTCTTAACAATGTTTTCATTTGCTTCTGAGATATCACTTTCATCAATAAGTCCTTCCAGTGCAGAAAAGCGATTTTTTAATTCCAACTTGAATGCCTCGGTATTTTCTTTTAATTTCTTTAAATCCACCCTCTTACTTACTTGTTTCCTAATGAGCTTCTGTCGTTCTAATTTAGTATTTAAGTGCACTTTACATCTCACCATTCGATGATCACTTCCAGTATTAAATCTGTTCAGTACACTGCAATCTTCAATAATTGATTTCTTGTTTGCCAGGATATAGTCAATTTCACTAGTTCCCCCATTTGGGTGTTTCCATGTCCATTTTCTTTGCGGTTTCTTCTTAAAAAATGAATTCATGATGCTAAGATTTTCAGCTTCTGCAAATTCGATGAGTTGATCGCCACGTTCATTCCTTTCCCCATATCCGTATTTACCAACCGATGTCTCTCCTTGTTCCTGTTGTCCAATTCTTGCATTGAAATCCCCCATGATGAGCTTGATGTGTTGTTTCCCCTTGGTGTGTAGCTGTTTGATT
>QLNU02015360.1:220454684-220479136 GCA_006491805.2 Dysdera silvatica
GTTTTATTTTAGAGGTTTGATGGCTAATAACACCACTTTTTTTTGTACCAATACTATAAAATTATATATCATTAGAAAGGTAATTTAATAAAGATTGTAATGCAATAACATTTGTTCAATTATCTGTATTCTATCAAAAGTTATAGCCAAATAACCAGAAAAAAGAAGCACAGCTTGCTTACATTTATATGAAGTAGCTTTCCTTCATTTGAATGTGGCCAATGAGCATGAGTGTTTACAGAGCCAATCAGGTGTCATCTTGTTTTGGCAATGAGCCAATCATGTTTTCTCTTGTTTTGGCAATGAGCCAACAGGTTACAGGACATTTATCAGTGTGTTCTGTAATTGCTATCAAGTTGGTTGTTTTTTTTTTGTGCTCTTTGATTTAGTGTGCTTGTAAAACGTAATAAAATTAAAGAAATGGCGCAAAGAGTTGACTGGTCACCTAGGAAGCGATGTAAAATAGTAATATTAAGTGAACAAGGCTACAGTTATGAAGAAATTAGAAGAAATATTGGGGGAAACTTAACTAAAGGTGGCATTTCTAAATTTTTGAAGAAGTATAAGGAGACTCAGTCATTACAAAACCAGACTGGTAAAGGCAGAAAAAGGTGCACAACAGCAAGTGATGATAGAAGAATTAAAAGACAGTGCCTAGGTGACAGGAAAAAATCATCTCTGTGTATACAAGGTGAAATGGCGCAATGCAATGTGAAGTTAAGTGCAAGGACTGTTCGGCGCAGACTGCATGAATGTGGTCTAAATGCAAGAATTCCACGAAAAAAGCCATTTTTGTCTGTCAAACAGAGGTTGAAAAGATTAAACTGGGCTAAAACCCATGTTAACTGGACAACGGAACAATGGGACAGTGTAATTTGGAGTGATGAGACCAAAATCTCACTGTTTGGTAGTGATGGCGTAAAATACGTATGGAGAAGAATTGGAGAAGATTTCCATCCTGAGTGCATTACACCTACCGTGAAACACCCAGTTAGTGTTATGATTTGGGGTTGTATAACATCAAGAGGTGTGGGCAGAATTTGCGTGATCAATGGGAATATAAATGCCCAAAGATACATAAATGAAATACTTGAGCCCAAGCTGCAGCCTTCTGCATGTGATCTTTTCCAAGATAATGAAGCATTTATATTTCAACAGGATTCAGCTCCATGTCATGTTGCTCGTGTGTGCAAAAAATGGTTTCAAGATCATCATATTCAACTGCTGGAATGGCCTGGAAATAGCCCAGACCTTAACCCCATCGAAAATCTATGGAGCCGGCTAAAGAAGCTTGTTAGTCGGAAGCAACCCAGCAATAAAACACAATTAACAGAAGCAATAATTCAATCTTGGTTTCATATTATAACAGCTGCAGAACTAAAGAACTTGGTTCACTCCATGGGAAAGCGTTGTAAGGCCGTAATTAAGGCTAAAGGTTACCCAACTAAGTATTAACTGGTATGGTGAACATTTTTGTATATCTCATTTTTTCTATGTATATCACCTTTCTTCTTTATGAATGCTGTTCTATTAAAATACGATTCATAAATGTTATTGCATTACAATCTTGATTAAATTACCTTTCCAATGATATATAATTTTATAGTATTGGTACAAAAAAAAGTGGTGTTATTAGCCATCAAACCTCTAAAATAATCTTTTTTCAAAGGGTTTCCACAATTTTGTCCACTACTGTATGTGGAAAATAGTAAGGTACGTAGAATAGTACGTATATTTGTAATTACCTGTATGTACCTTATTTTGGCTAATAAAAAATAGGGGCAAAGACTTTCTGATTCGCCCTCGCAGCAGGCTTATGCGAAAACCGCTCTTATTTGTATCATCAATAAAAAGAAATAGAGGGCCAAGAATTCTTAAAAATACGATTTTGCGGGATTTTTAAAAGTTAATTAAAAAAGGACATATCCGTCTTAAAAGTGTGCATTAAGAGTAGAAAAGTTTGCTCTATTTTATGCAATTTGAGGCTTCTCAAAGAAATGAAATTTGAAAAAAATTAGGAAAATGGATTCTGCGGGAGGGGTACTCGAAATCGGAATCTCTGGCTGAGAGTTGAGTGACGCTACCGAGTTACTACGCAGAGACGCAAGTACGATTCTCGGCATGGGAATTTTATTTTAATGAATTTTGAATTCGGAGCACAAAAAAGCAAAAATTTGGTTCCATGAAATGAATTGACACTCCAAATAAAAAGGAAAAACATTTAAGAGCAGGCAGAGGGGAGAAAATTTCTATATGATTTAACGTACGATCAAAGAAGTTTGGAGGAAAAATGTGTTTAAAAATGTGATTTTGCGTGACTTCTAAAAATTGTTTGAAAATGACATATCCGTTTTAAAATTGTGCAAAATTCATCATTTGATGCAGAAAAATGTGTTCTATTGTAAGGACCAGATCATCTCATAGACAAATAAGAGAAATGTCTAAGGCAGGTCTTCTTTTAGGAGCACGGTATGGTGAGGGTCCAGGTACTTCAAAATGGTAGCCAATCAGACATTTTTACTAAGGTAGTTCTTTTACTTCAGCGAGCATTTTTTTTTTGGTTCCAAAAGCCTCGTTATGTACGGGTCCTACTTTAATGACGTAGCCTTAATTTATGCCACAAAAATTCGTCTAGTGCCTCACGAAACCTTATTCCGACCCTGTCCATTCTACGCAATTTATAGATTGTTGGATGGAATTTGAAAAAATGGTGGCATTGTTTTCTGTGTGAAGAGAACTCGGACGCTTTTGACTGAGAGGCGAGTGATGTCCCTGAGTCACTATGCAGCAACACAAACACGATTCTCGGTATAGGAATGATTGTTTTTTTAATTTTTAACTCGGAGCCTAAAATAGGAAATTTGGTTCTATGAAACGAAGCGATACACCGAATGGAAGGGAACAAACTTTTAAGAGCAGGTTTTGGTGAAAAAAAAGATGAAAGAAGTTATAGGGAAAAGAATGCTTGAAAATACTGTTTTGTGTGACGTTTAAAAATTAATTTAAAAATGGCATATTCATCTTAAAAATGTGCTAAAATATGCATTCGGTCCAGAAAAATGTGTTCTATTTTATGCGATTAAACACTTTTGAAAAGGATGAAATTTAAAAGTATGGTGGCAATTAGAATTCCGGACCTCTTAGATGAGTAGAGAGTGACGTCACCGGTTCATTTCACAGTGTTGCAAGTACGATTCTTGCCATGGGAATGCTTTTTCTTATGAATTTTAAATTTGGAGCCTAAATATGGAAATTTTATTCTATGAAATGAAACGGCACACCCGATGAAAGGGATAAACTTTTAAGAGCAGGTAGAGAGGAAAAAATTCTATATTCGTTAATGTATGATAAAAAAAGCGTTAGTTCGAAAAGTACATTTAAATATGTGATTTTGCATGACTTTTAACAAATGAATTAAAAATGACATATCCGTCTTAAAAAGGTGCAAAATTATGCTTTAGGTGCGAAAAAATGTGTTCTATCGTTATGGCCCGATTATCGCATAGACGAAGAAGACAAATACCTAGGGCCCGTTGTTTTTAGGGATCCGGCGCGGTGAAGAATCGGCGTTACTTTAAAATTGTAGCCAAGCAGACCTTTTAACTATGGCAGTTCTTTTAGCGCGGCACGAATTTTTGTGACGTTTTCCGCGAATTTTGAAGTTTTTTGTATATACGTTGCATGCAAATATGTTACCGGTATCCACTTTTTTTCTTCAAAGTTTAAAATTTAATTTTCAAAATGGATTTCGCGAGAGATGGGATATAGTGAGTATTTTTTTTGGTCCCAAAATCCTCCTTATGTTAGTGTCCTACTGTAATTACATAGGCTTTATATGTGCCACAAAGGGTCGGGGGAAATTTTGTCTAGGATCCCAAGTAACCTTAATTCGACCCTGATTATACTATTAATAACATAAGGGCGGTTACTAATAAAAGAAATTGCAACAGAAATTATAATTTTAAGGCATATGATTGTCCAAAAGGCTGCACGATCTTTATGTTAAAGGCGACTTCGATTTTATTAAGATGTGTTATAATTACCCAAAATAGGTTATTTTATAATTTACCCGAATATGATTCAAAATACGTGTATATGTAAAACCACAAAAGCAAACAGTGTTTCAGAATTGCGGTCGGATAAAGGGGGACTTCAAAGTCCTTACAAATTCACATGAATATACATAAACAAGAGATGAATTAAATTAACTTAATACCCCGCGAACTCTCGAAACAAGATCGAGGAAAATTAGTTAAAATATTTTTTTATTAATTTTAGAACACACCAGGTTTATTAGTATAATGCAATACAAATATGTAAGTAAATAAAATCACTAATTTCAAGCGGTAGATTTAGAAAATTGCTGTTCCTAGGAAAAGGTTGTATTACCGCCTACCTCTTTCTCCTTTACAAAGCCAGTGATACTTTTGAAAAAAACAAAACCCAACAACAACAGAAAACAAACAACACACAATTTTTTTTACTTTTCAAATGTTAAGATGAAGTTTTACATAGTTTCAAACAAATATTTTAACTAATAATTATATATAAGAACTAATATGTATTTAACAGAATTATCAGTTACACTACGCAAAAAACGTTTGACATATGATTTTTTGCTAGTGTATATGTTATCTTAATTACGATGCTGCGAAAAGAAAAGTAACAGTGCTCAGAAAAAGAACGCTTACCTATTAATTGCTCACCGCAGTTTGAGAGTTGGTTTCCTGGGCCTTAAGATATTCGGGTTCCTTGGAAAAATGTAGGTCCACGGTTCTACGATTGAGCAGTGATAACATATTTGTCTGTCGTGTCACTAATCCGGATTCTGCTCCCAACGGTACGCGTACAGCTTTTCTGGCCATTGTAGTCTGGTTTCCTTGGAAGCAGGGGTTCCGGTTCCTCGGAAAACTGTAGGTTCTTGTATTGTATGCAAGGGGGTGCATTCAGGGCAAAGTTCCAATTGAATAATGTTGTTGGACTATAGTTTCTTGTGGATTCAGTCCTTTTCCTCCCTTTTTTCATAAACCAAGGGGGTGCAAGTGGACCCCCTTGCACCCCTTTATGGCGCCCATGGTTCTGGTGCAAAGTTATCTTTGTTCTTGCCCCGTAAAAATACAAACATATAGACTTTCGTAAAGAAAGGGTGGAAATTTCTTTTATTGAACTCCCTATAAACTATTTGTATGATATTAGGGGAACAATTAATAGTGGGACCTACGGTGGAGCAGTGGTAACGCGTTCACCGAGCGTGCCTTTTTACCCATGTTCGATTCTTCCAATGGTTCGAAAACAGAACGCTTCCCGACAAGCTGCTCACTGCAATCCGGGGGTTGGTTTCCTGATCATTCAGAGGTTCGGGTTCCTCAGAAAAATGCGGGTCCCACTAACGCATGGTCTTTTCTGTCCGAGCGTCGTAAAACAACCAGCCAAAATGAACAGCAGTAGGGTTCACAATTAATATAATTAATATATCACATTTAACAGAAGATATGAATTAGTTCTCTGAGAGCTACATAATCCATTCATGCTTTTATAATAAAATTATAAATAATACTTCCGTTCCAAAATATAATTGAATGATGATTAATTTTGAAGTTTTTTAAAAATCCAACGTTAATTAAATATGTCATTAAAACGAACATACCAAATGCCCAGATATGAAATATGACGTTAAAGAGTAATTAGCGTTCATTGGTTCCCTGGTTGTGAGACAAGAAATAACACCTATTTTGCCTTTGTATTTATTTATAAAAACATCATACATGAAATAGTTTATTTATGTGCATGCATTACTAGTGAATATACGATTAATACATTTATAGTATTTTTATATTCAGTCTGCACACACATTTTTTTATATACGATTCAAATCAAGAGTTACTTCCACACCAATAAATAGTGTTGTGATAGAGACAACAGATATATCATATAAGTTTATAATGACACAACCAGGAATAAATGCGTACTGATCAAGCAATTATTTAACATAAATATTACTGCGCATTACTGAATGCCACGAGGAGCGTCTGAGGAGCAAAAATCACTTTTATCAGTAAAATAAATTCAATTCAAAATAAGTGCCATCATATATGATTATGAGGTATCATCATACATGATCACGAAGTTTCATCATATGTGATTACAAAGTATCATCATATTACGAAGTATCATCATATATGATTACGAAGTATCATGATATTAAGAAATATTATCATATATGATAGCGAAATATCATCACATATGATTACGAAGTATCATGATATTAAGCAATATCATCATATGTGATTATGAAATAGCATCATATATTATTATGAAATACCATCATATATGATTATGAAATATCATCATATATGATTATGAAATATCATCATATATGATTACAAAGTATCATCATATATGATTACAAAGTATCATCATATTAAGAAATATCATCATAGTAAGAAATGTCATCATATATGATTACGAAGTATCATCATACTAAGAAATGTCATCATATATGATTATGAAGTATCATCATACTAAGAAATATCATCATATCATCCAGGTTTGATGTAATTAGCCGAGCAATCATTCCAGAATGATCACTCTAAAAGATCCTTAATCTGGATTTGTTATCATTTATATACATACTCGTAGTTACGTAATAAAATAACTAGAATACATACACATACTAAGTACGAAACGATATTATATATGCAGGTAGTGGATAAAAAAAATCGCCTGATTTTAATCAACTGTATACACTTTAATGTTTTCCTATGAATAGTTTAAAACGTTTTAATCACAATTTTTAAAATATCAAGCTTCACCTTTTGAAGCAGTAAGACTTGGTTAAAAAAAACTTTTTATAATCATGTTGAATAAACTATATATACCGATTTTTTTAAAGTCAGATGTGTCATTTAATTTCAAATTTCAGTCATTTCGTTCCACAGTGAAATTATTTATTACTTTTCATATTTCTAATAATCTTTTATTACTTTTTATACTTCTCATTGTTTACTACTTTCATATTTTTAATAACTGCTTATTACTTTTTGTACTCCAGTTTTTCAACCTATTAAACGCTCAAGAAGAAATAATCATACACGTGTAAATAGATACATTTCCCGAAAAAGAGTTACTTCAACGAAAGCAATTGTAATGTTAATAGTCTAGAACGCAAGTATTGTGTTCTAGACTATTAACATTACAATAGTCTAGAACGCAAGTATTGTCTTCAATGAAGTGATATGCATACTTGTAGTTATAATTTTTATGAACAGGTTTACATAAATATCCTTCTTTGCACTCAGACATTGTGTTTGTGTTTATCTATATTCCTTTATTCTTATTTACGACAGATACCAATAGTTTAATTATATTTTAGCAGTTCGTAACCATTTTTAATTTCATATACAGGTCCATAATCTTTAAACAAAATATTTTGGAAGTTATAAAATATCTATCCACTTTTTCAAATAACATGGAAACTTTTCCTGCATTCTATCCACTACCTGTGCGCTTGTATATAAACATACACATGTGTATGTATATATATATATGAGCAGTTAAGAGCACTTTTCACCCTTTTATGAATATACATGATAAAGAAATTGGAATACCAATGTTACTTCTGTTACCACACATAAGAATACAACATATATTTTCTCACTTCGTGCAAGTTTTTTGCAAAAACATCTAAGACCACGATGCCCTACGATCTACACTCTTTCGACGGATCCAAAGTTCTGCTTACTAAGGAATCACACTCCATAGTTCTGAAAAAAAGTAAAGCATTCTGTACTGGGGATTTGACCCCAGAATTTCTACCTGGCAGACACATGTCTTCAACTCTACGTCACCGTGCAGCTTATTTCCTTAGCAATACGTACCTTAGATATCAGATACTCAATTGGTATTAGTTTCGTTGTCTGATACGATTTTGCTGCATGGTATATAACAAATGTTTAGAAAGCAACCCCAGAATACCAAGAAAATCAAACTTCATGGAATAACCTACGGTA
This sequence comes from Dysdera silvatica, assembly GCA_006491805.2. Lineage (NCBI taxonomy): Eukaryota > Metazoa > Arthropoda > Arachnida > Araneae > Dysderidae > Dysdera > Dysdera silvatica. Next base: position 220,462,694 of record QLNU02015360.1, read on the forward strand.
AGCTAAAATTAGATTTATCTATTGTATATAAATCTGAGGCACGTTTTGCTAAGCACTTTATAATTATCTTGAAAGAACGTGTGTTGGCACGAGATAGGCACAAAGCATGGTAGCCAACAGCATAGTGGTACTATTAACACCAACTCAGAATAAAATCCACACATCGGACTATCCAAGTCATATCGTCATTACATTATTGACATTGAAAAAACAATCAGATCTTATATTGGAGAGAGAGACATGAGAGAGTTTGTTATCGTGTGATATTTAAATTGATTAGTCCTCTAATATTTATATCATCCACAATATGGCACGCAATGCCGATATTTATAATATAACTCTATGATAGGAGAAAAAGCGTAAACTTTCGCATGATTCAACATCGTTTTCCCCGCTAAAGCATGGTGAAACTGCGTTTGGAGCTACCAGCTTCGCCTCTATGAACCATAACTGCGCAATAACTTATAAATAGGCGTTAAAGTAGCCACTGGAATTGCTTATTTGCGTAGTATGGAGCAAGGATCCACAATTTGCCGAGGAGTGAAATTTAGCAATACGGTTTGGAGCAAGAAATGGATGGCGAGCACGATGATACCACCTGGATTCGGTATGGTAAAACAAAGCTTTACTTCTCCGCTATCGTACGGCAACTGCCACCACAAAAGTCATTAGCTATTAATAGTATTCCAAATTTTTTTACATAATTATCTAAACAATACTTAGCAAGAATATTAATTAAATAAGAATCCCACTTGAAATTTTGGCACGGTATAAACAAATTAGTTAGGAAAAGTTTAGAATCAAGAAGAATCGAGTTTCAGAAAATTTATGCAATTTTTCATAAAATAAATTCACAGGCATATTCATTGTACGTGTACATTATTATGAATATAGAGGCTGGTGAGAAGGCGAACAACTATATAGCCTACTATCGATAGTAAAGTTATTTCGCGGTCACGTTATACGCGCATCGCGAATTAAAAACCACATATTTTTTAATAAATGTATAATGACTGTATTCCATTTGCGTACAATAAAAATAGCGTCAGGTCAGAAAAATGGATGCATATACATATAATTTATTTAATTCAAATGCATATATATATAATTTCTTCTTTTACAAACATGCGCAGTTCCCGGCAATTTGCGTAAGTTAAAATATGAGTAATTCTCTATATGCTTCATATAACCATAGCACCATATTTGTGTTACACTATACAGTATAATCGAAACCTGCTGACTGTGCAATTGCTACATGAAGTAAGCATTTTCGGGGCGCCCTTAGATGCATACCATAGTTTATCCTTTGGCAAGCAAAAACAAAAAAAAGAAACCTCCTTTTCATACCCTTGTTATAATATAAAAAATAAATTTCCAGCTTAATTGGTTCGTGTGCATAGAAGTTTTATATATATATATTTTATTATATAGTATGTTTCATATATATATATGTATATATATTTCTCATATTATAAAATACCATTTGCTCACTTCTATTAAAGTTATTATCATATTGTTATTTATTATTCTGAAATGTGAAATTTTGAATTCCCTGTCATGTTTAGTACCTGGAAATTAATTATACAGTTCTGGAATCACTTACTGGTGTGTGATTTGAAGTAAGTCAAGAGTAAGTATATATTCGTGCATATATTACGATTCCGTTTATAAATGTTCGAGTTTTGTCTCTAAAAGCTGAAACAATAAAATTAATAATAAACTTCTTACCAATTGAAAAATACTATTTGATGGTTATAATATCTATATTTAAAAGCCAATAAAATCAATCCTTTGAAAAGATTATTATCAAGCAACGGTTTTAGTGTTTCCACTTATACATACTTATGTCTCCTTCTTACATACATATGATATTTTTGCTTGTATCTATGTGTGTGTCTGTGCACTGCCCATATTTGCTTAAAAGAATTTAGCCTGAATAATGTCAAACTTCGATACATTTTCTTTTCTTTAAAAATTATTGTCTCTCTTTTCAAATGGCACCCAAGAAGCCTTAGTTCCGGGTAAAGAATATCAACATTTATTAAGGCTTGTAGCCTATTTTCGAGCTTAGTTATATTGTAATAACACTGATATGCAATATCATGGCTGTGACATAAATCTTCGAAAAAGGATCACATACAACTAAAATAAAATTAGAATTATATAGGAAAAGTATTGAATACGGAGTTAGAATTTTGCCGAACAACTTACCAGATGACATTAGGAATATAAATAGTATTAAATCATTCATTTATTTATTAAGCTGAGTTATAAGCTTGGCGGTATTATAAATTTAGGGTCTTCGATTTGTTAAATCTCGATTTTTACCTGAGACCCGCCACAGGGCACATTTTGCGTATTACTATCATTATTTGTAAATATGGTTCATCCTTTTTACTACTTACGTAGAGTTATTTCTGCAAACTTTATGGATCATGTGTCTTCTGTGTCAAATCAAATTTTCATTATTATTAATAATAATAATAATTAAAATACTACGAATTTTTCGAAGTACGTTTGGTGCAAAAGGAACATCTATGCGGGATTACATCCAGGTTAATATTAAAAGTGAAAGTTTTCAAAAACCACATATTATAATTTTATTATGATATATATTTCTTTTTGAAATAAATGTACACTGCAAAATCCCTGAATGAGAGATATTTTTCGTAGCTAACTCTAACGCCTTTAATTCATTATCATTTGTGTGTGCATAATACAAGGGTTTTGAATATCTCAAAACACTCCTTTCCAGATACGTTTCTGAGTTTAAACGATTATGATTTAATAATATCTTTTATATATTGTGCGAGTTCGGCCTAATAAAAATATATCTTGAAGTTTGCAAAATTAGTTTTGCTTTTTATACAGAACATTTGCATCTAATAAATTTGTTGCGCATTATAGTTTATCCTGAACACTTACACATCGCGAAAATATTTTGCATATGTAAAAAAATATTTCTAACGTTTATGTTTGAATAGTTAGCCTTAAAATTTAGTAAAACTACCACACCTCCTTAAGGGGACTCACATCCTTTAAAAATCTGAAAAATCGATAATTTTTATTCTAAAAAAACAAACAAACCACTTTTCATTATTTGACGTATTCTGAATTAATCTGAGTAAATTTTTTTCATAATTAAGTTCACAATGGTAAAAGGTAAGGAATATTTAAGTTATTATTTCCAGTACTCGTAAAATTTTAAAGTGAATTTCTTCGGATAATTTTTATTTGAATTTGCGCGCATAATAACTTGCAAACCGTTTAATGTAATTGAAAAAAGTATCCAGAAAAATATATTATATGGCTAACGAAACAATACAGAGTTTCACCAGGAGATTCCATAACAAACAGTTATTTCGACACTGGCGTAAGGTTTAAAAACACGACGGCCAATTGTCAAGTGAAGGCAGAATTTCTGCCTTCACTTGACAAAGGGAGCAGTTGGCTCCCGAAACGTCGTGTTTTTAAACCTTACGCCAGTATCGAAATAACTGTTTGTTATATTATATGGCATCGGTATAATGGCTGTACACTGCGCTAATCAAAAAGAAGCAAAATTGCACAAACTTTATCGGTGCAGTTAATTTATAAAAACGTTATAAAAAACGTTGCTAATAGCTATCATGGTAGCATGCACGTGGCTATCATTGTCAGAGCACGGTGGCTTCTGTTTATGTCCGTGCTGTTGGTCGGTGTTGCCATCACGTCGGTTGGAAACTTGATTGGGATGGCGAGGAATTAAGTATTATTGGTTGTGTCGTGTCTAGCCGAGAGACACAATAGGTTCTCTACATGGGCACTCTATCTCGCCCACGTGGAAAAACTTGTAACACCGACTAACATTACGGACATAAACAGAAGCCATCATGCTCTGACGATAATAGCCACACGCGTGCTATCGAAATGGCTATTAGCAATCTTTTCTATGAAGTTTTTATAAATTAACTGCACCAATAAAATTTGTGTGATTTTGCTTCTATTCCATGCCATGTTCTTATTTTTGCCTGCTTTGGATTATTTTCAGATTTTAAAATACAGTCGAACCTCATTAGAACGAACACTCTTAAAACGAATTTCTTTTAACACGAACGATTTTCAGAAGTCCCGTCAAACTGTATAAGAATCCGTATGTTATTTTTTCCTTTAACACAAACATGGTTAAGACGAAATACCTTTTACTACGAACTGATAAACAATGGCCCTTGGAAAATTTCATTGGCTTAACACGAAAAAAATTCACTTTATAAGATAAGAGCTTCTCATTGATAATTTCAACAGGTTGTAGTTGCTAGATTAAAGATGGAGAAGTGTATACTTTAGTTAGTATTGTCTGGGAAATTTTTCTGATAAAGGAATAATAGAACACTTAGAACTACTAAAGCCTTTAAAATATGCATTTCTTCTGGAAATTCACCGTTTTTATGCACTTATATGCACTTACAAAAACATGGGCTAAAATATGCAATTGCATGTGCGCATATGCATTTGCATATAATGCGGATTCTAGTAATCACTGTACTTCAGATACTAACGAAGACACTGACTACTTTGCCACTTCAGACTGAAATCCTGTTAATTGTACGAAGGCTTTCACTGAGCGTCGTTTTGTAATGCAAGGGGCAGATTCTAGGGCTTCTCTAGAAACTGTGGACAAACTTAATGATTTTTGGCGATATTGTGACAACGAAAAGCAGAAACCATCTGCAATTACTCAATTTTTAAGTGTGCTACTTCAATTGAATTTTTTCTTGTCACAATGTGCCATCCGTAAAAATAAATACTTACTAAACCATAATATGGACATACACACAATTATTTTTCGAATGCATCAACTGCACCTAATATCCACTTTAAAGGTATGTGTATGTATATATTATGTTTTTTAGAAGATATGTATGCTATACTAAAATAATAATAGTGATAAAATATAATAAAATACAGTAATAAATTAACAACATATATAATAGCAGAACATGTATATGCAAACCAGAGATGGGATAAATAAGTTAGTTATACGATTTCTCGCACCCTTTACGGGTAATACCAATTACTGTTAATGCGAACAGATTTTCTGTTTTCCCTTGGAGTTCGTCATAACGAGGTTCGACTATAGGAAGAAAATATGCGTAAACAATCACTTTTAAACCAAAATATAAATTAAATAAAACTTTATTTAGACGGATACAATGTTACTTTGCATCAACTGATTGTATTTATTATTGATTAGTTAGGCTGATCCGTCTAGGAGGCAAAGGGCAAAGACTTTGGGGTCTGACAAAGCCCCTAGCTGTCTAGAATTCGATGTAATTAGTAGAAGTGGAAGTAATACATAAGTAAACAAAAAATATAAGAGCTGGTTGATTTGTATTGGTATGGAAGGTATAAATTAAGAAAGAAATGATGATATCATAAGTGTCTCTCTAAGAGATGTGAGTGGATAAGGTTTTTATATTTGGCAAGAGAATAAATAGATTGGAGTGAGTTAGGAAGAAGATTTCACACTCGAGTACCAAAACAACAGATACGTGAGAGCCCAAGTTTCGTCCGTGAGTATACTGTTAAAAATTTCCGCATTAATTTTTACAAAAAATGGTGAAAATGCCGGAATTTCACCAAAATTTGGTACACTTGAAAATTCAAAAGTACCACTTATTGGTGAAAGTATGGTATTTTTTAAAAGATGGTTAAACACCGAACCACATTTTCGTTCCACCTCCTAGCCAATCACTTGAGGCGAGAGAAGTCACGTGTGGCAAACATCCGTTGCGATTCTTTACCGATATTCACCAGGTTTTTTTTACGTTCCAAGATTTCTCCAATCATCCAACAAGCTAAGATCATTCCAATTTATTGGTTTATGCTATGTATATCCTTTATTTTTGATGAATTACAATGATATATGTGATAATTTCTATGTCTATGACTTGTTGATGTTTTATCTCACTAATAGCTAACACGCTTATATTAGGCATAATACAAAACCTTTGCAATTTCACTTGGTTGCTATCGTTCTGTAATTAATAAAAATTATGTGTACTCTCTGTATATGAAATGGGGTAGATGTGGCTTCAATAGCAGAACGAGATAAGTAATGGGGACTCCGGAACTCTTTGATACACCCCTGATAAGTAGCATGTGAAAGACAGGTTTTTATGTTGCTATATAGTGTCTGGATACTTTTGATCATATTTGGTTCAAGCTGGAACCATATATTTGGTTCAATGTTGCCTTATTCGTTATTGAAAGTATATCCATATATTGGTTCAACCTCCGGCCAAGTATTGGTAACATAGCTGGAGCAAAAATGTGGTGAAACGTAGTTCTTAACAATGGATGAAGCTGGAAAATCACCATATTTTGGTTCAACCCTGAACTATTATTTTTAACAGTATGCTCTGGTATTAGATCGTCAAGATTCCTTGCAAAATGGATATGATCAGGAACGTGTAATTAAATGAGGACAGAATGAGTGCCTCTTTGTATGGTGTTAAACATGAAAATGGAAGTTTTGTTTAATAAATTAAAAGTTAAATAAATAATATGCATATTATTTTGTTTTATAAGGCGAAAATGAGTGCATCATATCCGTGAATAATTTGAGTCTATTAATGACATTCTAGCGACAAAATTAAAGCTGCAATTCTGCGTAATACATTGCAGTGTAATAATTATATTCAATGCAAAAATCATATGTAATATTTTGTAAAACTAGAAAAAATATTTAGCGCTTGAAATAAATATTGGTGATGTTATATATGTAGCATAGGGATGTATTGCTAAGCAAAACTTGTTTTAATTGGCTTCATATTTATTGAGGAAACTGGTCAAAAATCATTATAGATGTCCCTAATTTTACAATTTAAAAGATCTAAGTGCCCTTAATAATACTCCTATTGTTAGAAGCATCTCTATTTCAGCATTATTTTTGCAGTTCAGAGGAGAAAAGAAAGCAAAAACTAACACAAATTAAGTCTGAGATGTGATGAAACTAATATTATGAGATCTTAAACTATCGTAAAGTAGTTTTAAGGCTTTTATACCTTGTGCTATAAAACTGTTGCTTTTGAAAAGGCGGCAATTAGTTGGTATCAAAATGCTTTTGCAATGAGCGAAGCATGCACTTTAGAATTTATTTATTCATGGCTTTAGAATTTTTGACGTAGGAAAAGTTAAGAGTAAAGGTAATTTTTACACCCTGTTTGAAAAATCATTGCATAGACACATGATAATTGTCTTTATAAAACTGTTTTCTGCTAATTATCAGTATATGAAACATGTTTATTTGCCCTAATTTGAAAATAGCTTGCAATTTTAGTTAGAGAGCTTCAGGAGTTTGCAAACAGGTACTATATACTAAATTTTGTCTTAAGAATTAGCTTCTAAGATTTAGAATTTTAAGGTACATAAGCTTATAACGATTATGTTTGTACATGTAAATTGACATAATTGTCATCAAACATTTTACTGATTCTTCAGTCAGATAAATAGAAAATTATACATTTTGAGAAAGAGCTTATTTTCGATGCAGCAATACTTGGAATATATTTGCAATCATCTCGTAATATGATATAACTTCATTTGACATAAATAATTTCATTTCATAGTATCACGAAGAAACACAACTTGATGGTCATAACAGCTTAAATGTATATCGCCAATTTGTCCTAAATTTATAAAAAATATATAGTCAAGATTTGTTTGAACAAAGTTATTAAAAACGCATTATATATTTTTATACTAATTATACATGACAGAACTACAGTACTAAGATTCAGCCAAAAAGAAGGACGTTTATGTGATGTAGAAGATGACACCAATACCTATAAGGACAAAATATAAATTTAAAAATTTAATTCCACAATTTCAACTACGTTGTAAACATAAAAAAAAATATACTCGTTTCGGCGAACATAGCCGAACATTTGATTATAATAAATATCTGTAATTTATATATATGGCCTGCAAAAGGGTTGCTGGTATCTAACTGGAAGGAGACCCACACGCTGAACGTATGTGACGATGTGTGGAACCGGCCAGGCCAGTAACCTAGTGTCCTACCCCGCCTTCAAGTGGTGCAGGCTGAGCTTTCTATTTATGTGGCAAATTAATATTTGCTACACGGATAGAAAGGCGGAAGGGGAGGGCTAATTCACCAACCCGTCTAGCCAGCGTGGTGAAATTATGGCTAATTCCTCCATTATGTTGACACACCAGAAACCATGGCCCCTAGTCTCCAGGTGCTGGAGTGCTCCTGATCAAGGCAGCGGTCAGTGTGGCATGAAAGCAGGGGGTGCTAAGAATCACTGGAATGGCCCAGGCTGCCGTTTGTTATTGACCTTGGCTACGTTTAATGGACGATCCCTTGCTTCTGAAGCAAAACTTCAGGAATTGGAAGAAGAACTTGACAAGATCAAATGGGACATTGTAGGACTCAGTGAAGTTAGAAGAAAAGGTGAAGAGTTGGTGGAACTTAAAAGTGGACATTTGTTTTATTATAGAGGAACGGAAACTGGAAGAACAAGTGGTGTTGGCTTCTTAATCAACAAAAGAATTAAAGACTACCTTCTTGAAGTCGAAAGCACGTCAGATCGAGCAGCGAGGCTCGTTGTTCAACTAACCCAGCGATACCAACTTCAAATAGTACAGGTATATGCACCAACATCAAGCCATACCGACGAAGAGGTTGAAGAATTTTATGAAGAAATCAAAGAGTTACACACCAAAGGGAAACAACATATCAAGCTCATCATGGGGGATTTCAATGCAAGAATTGGACAACAGGAACAAGGAGAGACATCGGTTGGTAAATACGGATATGGGGAAAGGAATGAACGTGGCGATCAACTCATCGAATTTGCAGAAGCTGAAAACCTTAGCATCATGAATTCATTTTTTAAGAAGAAACCGCAAAGAAAATGGACATGGAAACACCCAAATGGGGGAACTAGTGAAATTGACTATATCCTGGCAAACAAGAAATCAATTATTGAAGATTGCAGTGTACTGAACAGATTTAATACTGGAAGTGATCATCGAATGGTGAGATGTAAAATGCACTTAAATACTAAATTAGAAAGGCAGAAGCTCATTAGGAAACAAGTATGGCCATGGACTCTATTAAAACGTCAGCAGTCATCAACTCTTTAAGAACAGCAGAAGTCGACGATGTATGCATTGACATGGTGAAATGTGCATATAAAAATGCAAGTGCAAAATTTCGGTTACATAAAGATACCAAAACTATCAAAATTGGTAAAGGTGTGAGGCAGGGAGATACCATTTCTCCAAAACATTTTACTTCAGCTTTACAGATAATTTTTCAGCATATAAATTGGAATAACAAGGAAATAAATGATGAATATTTAAATCATTTGCGGTTTGCTTATGACATTGTTATTTTTTTAATGGACCCATCAGAATTCCAAGACATGGTGCAGGAGCTCTCAACTAGAAGTAGAGAAGTTGGACTCAAGGTGAACCTGCAAAAACTAAAATCATGTTCAACAATTTCGTAAAGAAAGCAAGTATACAAGTTGACAACACTGAGCTAGAAATTGATGATTCATATATATTTACCTTGGACAACTGATTTCAATGGAAGGCAACATTATGAAAGAACTCAACAGACGTGTTAAACTTGGCTGGAGTGCATTCGGATGAAACAGTTTTATCCTGAAGAGAAAATTACCTTTGTGTCTAAAAAGAAAGGTTTTTCCAAAAGTTGTGTATTGCCAGTCCTCTCTTACGGATCAGAGACATGGAGTATAACAATTACAGCAATACGGAAGTTACAGACTCATCAGAGATTAAAATGATACTAAGAGCAATGGTGCCACGATCATAAAACCTGGAATATGCAGCAATGGACAAAAGTCATTTTGTCAGATGAGCCGAACTTTACATTGTTTCTGACTTCTGTCCAGAGAACGCCATCCCAAGCTTACAATCTAAATTTTTTCCTACCAAGAGTGAAACATCGAGGAGTTCCGTTATGATACTGGCAGCCATATTATGGTATACTGCCAGACCTATCATTACCCTGCAAAGTATCGTTACTGGCAATGACTATGTAACCATTTTGGGAGACCAGGACCATCCCATAATGCAAAGTTAATTTTCTGATGTTGATGATGCTGTTTATCAAGTTGAAAAAGACCCTGTTCCCACAGCTCACATCGTCTATGACTGGTTTTCTTAGTGCCGAGATGAAGTTCACTTCTTTCATGGCTTCCACAATCGTTCAGTATTAATATTATTGAGCCCTTGTGGTCAGTGTTGCAGGCAAATATTCGAATGCGCTATTCAGCTCCATAATCATTAAGGGAACTTGCCAATATTTTGCCAGAAGAATGCTACAACATTCACCTGAAAACAATTCAGGACCTCTATTATCCATTCTAAGAAGACTACAAGCAGTTCTGAATACCAGAGGTGGACTTACGCCCAAGGGCGGACACAGGGGTCATGACCCCCCAAAACATATTTTTTCACTGTAAAAAATTCCAAATTCAACTTTCATGATAAATGAAGAGTGTTATTCCAAGACCATGGTAAATTCTGTCCGTGATCCCCACTCCAAAAACAAAACAAAACAAAACAAAAAACCGTCCGCAATTGCCTACGCCATTTTATTCAAGGTTATATGCTTTTTGTAAGGTGTTTCCACATTTTTGTCCAACTCTTGTATATGTGTGTGACATTGTAAAACCTAAACATTAGCTTAGTAATTGCTGATTAAGAGAGAGAGAGAGGGAGATGAGGTATTTTGTAAATTGTTCGTTGTTAATATAGGTGAAAAGTGATTCCCAGGAAACAAACGGTTGGTTTAATTTCCTGGCTTGTTTGAATGATATGTAATGCTTCATGAACAGGATTATCTACGACTTTTGCGACCTTGACCTCTAGGGCCGAGCACTTCTTTACCTTTTTAATGCCAATGTGTTATAATGGTAATTTTAATTATGATAATCTGTTATATTAAAAGTAAAGCACATACCTGCAATAGGAGCACGCAATGATAGCAAATATTGAGTCAAAAATATTTTTGTAGCATACATTGCTTGATGACTTCTCACTTTTAGCAAATGTCACATTTTAGGCATTCAAGTGATAAAAGGTTGGTTGCCACCTAGCATTTTGGTATAAGAAAGCTCTTTAAACTGTTGTTTTTGTAATTAAGCTAGTCTTCCAATTAAGGAAACCTATCTGAAATACAAAAAAGCCGCTCATTAAACAGAATAATAACTCTTTATATTTGAACTCACGATAAAGATTGCATCTTTAATTAATTTTAGTTAATTAAATAATTTTAGTGGTGTTAGTTTAAGTTATCGATAAGCATTTTTAAGAAATTGAACGATAATTAATTTCGCAAAACCGAACTATTGACTAAATGATATTTCTATGGTGCTTTCTCTTGAATTTTAATCAAAGTTCATCAAAGGGATATTTCAGATGATGTGTTTGCAATTATTTAGCTAATGGCGTATTTATAAGTAGGCACAAAAGACGCATACTTAGAGGCGCCATTTGCTGTGGAGAGACAGCTGAGAACCCAAAAATAAATTATCAGTTACCATACAAAATTATAAATTAAAATATTATTTAGAATAAAAAGTAATAAAATGTAAATAAGTAACTGTGTGAAAATTCTCCTTCACGTGTAACAAGCAAGTGAAAGAAAATCGTCAAAGGTCGATATTTAAATTTAGCGAGTTTCAATTAACATTAATTCGCAATTCTCTAATTCGCAACTCGATAATCCTCCACTCTCTAATTCGTCACTCTCTAATTCTCAAGTAACTCGGTAGATTTTCCACGTTAACAATAACCATCATTATTGCATTTACGGAAGACCTTTGCCTTGTCCTTTTTATTGCGTATAGACAGGCAGACAGGAAAGCCAAAAGCAATAGCGGGTTCAATATCTATTGAAACCCGCCAAAACGGTATGAGTAGGATAGGCGTGATTTTTTTTAAAGCATTTTTTAATTTGTGAGGGAGGAAAGGGAAGATTCTATAGACTATGCCTAGGGGAGATAATTCCCTAAATCCGCCACTGCATATAACCAAATAGAGTCGAACCTCGTTAAAACAAACACCAAGGGGAACAGAAAATCTGTTCATATTAACAGTAATTCATTTTATCCGGAAAGGATAGTATGTTATACAACGTGACGGAATTTCTAAAAACGGTTTGTATTAAAAGTAATTCATTTTAACCGTGTTCGTCTTAAGGAAGTTCGACTGTATAGGGAAATTTGGATAATATATGGCCAATTACATTCACAAAATATTTAGTACATCCCCCAGAGAAATAGCAATATCACCTTTGAATTTCGAAGACCATCTTTCATTGAAAGAAAATAATGGGTTTACAAAGCTTTTGTCTTTGCAAAAAAATTCTAGTTCTATATATAGCAAAAGAAGGGTAGAAAGAGGAAAGATAAAAACAGAGATTAAGGCAAAGAAAACTCTCTCGTTTTTTAACTAAATTGAAAAAGTATATTTTTTGAACTAGTATAAAATAGATTGTTCATGTACTTCTTATAAAAACAGATAGATGCAGTGTGGAAAGAAGCGTAGACAGCGTCATGATTCATGAATTCAACAAGCACATTTAAGAGTAATCGTCGTTTACATTTAAATGGAAGAAATTTCAGAAAATACATTCCTTTGTAGCAAATCTATTCGAAATATAGCTATTTATACCCAAATATGTTTTCTTACAGAAAACTACAATGTACAGAAAAAATATTTTCTATTTTGTAAGGAGTGTATATTTACGAAAAATGGGAGGCTATGAAGTATGATTATGTGTTCAATTAGTTATTTAAATGCAATGTAAAACATTCATCAAATAATTTTAATAGCGTATAATTTTTTCTCGATTGTTTGAAATTTTTACAGCAATAAAACATTTAAATTTTGGTAGAAATTTTTAAGCTAAAGTGATTTCATAAATGTTGTTTTTGTATTTCCTTTCTGCTTTTTAAAATATAATCATTGTTGAATATATTTCTTTCAGATTAAGCTGCTAAAGCGTTTTTATGAGCTGTTAAATTTAATTGGATACATTTTGATCTGCCCTTGAATTTTAAATTATTAAATTTATTTTAATAAAATTTTGAAAGTCGATATCTTGCATTTAATTCTTTAATTTAAACGTTTTATTCACTATAAAATCTAAAATGGTTTGTGATTATATCCCATATTTTCCACTAATTATAACTTACTTTACCACTAATTATCACTTACTAATTTTTATTAAACACCTATTATTACGACTGATGAGGATAATCTTAACGCAAATACTTAGGTTTCCGCTTGTGTTTTTGGGCAAAAGGATAGTTTATAACATGCTGCAGCAGAACTTCCAGGTTTCCGAGGGATTCGGAAGTGTTGCTTAGCAACGAAAACTCCAGAATACGGGTCGGTAGTAAAACAGCACGCACTCTAAAAAAATTTATGCACTACATACAATATTTTTGGGGGAGCTAAGTCAGCTTTTGGCTTCCCAATGTGTCAAAAAGTTAAAGATAAATTTATTATTTCAATTGTAGATAAAGGTAATTATTATTTTTTTTGTTATCTGTAAAGAGTTTTATAGAGATTTATTATTCAAGGAATATCTCGCTAATGACACATTTAAAAATATTGGATAAAATATTGATGTGTTTAAGAAAAAATTGTAGTCAAAGATAAAAAACTTGGGATTGCTGCTAGTGTTTTTAAAATTTCCTTGTCTTTTTATTACAATTAAATTTCACAAAAGTCCAATTGGTTTCAGATATATTACATGTGGGAAGAGTGCATGGAATAATCAGGTTGTTTTTAGAAAATTCTTGTTAAAATTGATTCTACAGAGAGATCATTTATAATTAATAATATCGCAAAAGTTATTAAATACATTAAAATTTATAATAATAAAATCAGGTCTATTGAATATAGACTATATATATATTATATATCTTTGTTTTTCAAAATTTATTTACGATCATCCTATTGGATAATATGTTACTACTTCGAGACTTCCGTTTTTCAAGATTTAATGCTAATATCAATATTGATATTAATAAATGGATTTGTTCGTTTGAGTTTATTGTATTTAAAATAATGTCCTGTTTAATGGTATTTAGTATTTTCTTCAGGTTAAGGGTATCTCAATGGAAAGTTTCTACTCTAATTCTATAACTATTATTTATTTATACAATATAAATCGTTTATAATGTCGCTGATTATAACGACCAACCGCATATAACGACGGAATTTTTACAAGAAGTTTGGTTTGCTATTCTACTCCATACTAAATATATTGGTTATAACAACATCGTATAAAATAAAGAAATCTGCTATAATGACGGCGATTTTGTAATCTACGCGATTTTCAGTTGGGAAATCCATATCGGATATAACGACGTGACTTGACAGTCATAAATCGGAACCACGTGTGTTAGCGACAACTCTGTAATCACACTGTTCACGTCAAATAAACGGAGAAGTTGGACGTATAGTTCGGTCAAGTGAACTGAAGTTCTTTTCTTGTCAAACTTCTAATGATAAAGGAATTGAAAAGGGTGAATGTATTTGTGTTTAGTAAGGAGGTACTAGTATGTTTTGCGGAGAGCAGATGCGGTTGTCTATACGTAGGTGAATGGAAGTGCACAGCATATGATAGAATGGACACTATCCGAAGTTAACTAAGTTCAATATTAATCAAGACAGTGGCATCCGAAAAAAAAATCTAATGCAGAATGTGAAATGGCATTAGTTACACTTAGAAGGTCCACATATAGGAAGCGCGGGTGTGTATATGATAATGATATTTCCAACAAATAAAGAAACGCAACGAGCTACACCGGATAAGAGGGAGTGGGGGCTTCTTGTATATTCATGTCTAACTTAGAACTAACTACTAACTAATATCTAAAAAGCATTCTCAACCTTATAGTAAACCTTTATTACGAAATGTCAAAACAAATGTTACTGATTTCTTCAGAAGCAGTGTTGGACTTACGCGTAGGAATAGGCGTAGAGTTACATGAGCTTGTGGGACCCAAGCCACCCCCTCTCCTAGTAATTTGAAATGAATTAGAATATTACATACATTGTGATGTATAAATGTATATAATATGTGCTTGCCACATTCCCCCCCTCCCATAACTTTGAAAAGTCTACGTTACTGCAAATAGGCCAAGTAGGTCCTGACCTAAGGTCCCGTCATTTTGGAACTCCACCGGGACTTGAGAGAACCGCCGTTATTTTAATCTTGTTTATTTACAACTGTCCGAGAAATTTTTATTTCTGCTAGAACTGAATATTGAAAGCAATGAACTTTAAAAATTAACTTATTGATTTATTAATTGAATATCATGAGGGTCATATTCTTTAGGGGGCCCATACTATTCCTTCAATCTAGGATCCATAAACATCTTAAACCGGCACTGTTCTGAAATCATTAGTATAATACTCGCATAATAAATATTATTTTTCACACATATTTGTTTTCTATGATACATATTGTAGTATTTTCTATAATTTTTTAAATTTAAAAAACTAAGAAAGTACTGTGTATTAAGTGTGGCTATAAATATAATTATACACGGAAATTAAATTCATTATAATTAAGTATATTTTTATTTAATTTTGAAACCAAAAAGTTTAATACTTTTTACTATCAAAAATATATACAAATTTAAAGTGTATTACTATATTATAATTTTTCAAAAGATATCGTTTACAACGACCATCGGTTATAACGACCGAATTTGCACGGTCCCTTGGATGTCATTATAACCGATTTTCACTGCATTTTTATGAATTTAAATGTGGTTTTTATAAAATTGATGCATTAAGATGTATTGACGATGCTATTGTCTTTATAATTGTTCTGAATTTTATATTCTCACCGGGAATATTTATTCAGAGTGCCTTTCTTTAAAAAAATAATAAGGATAATAAAATATCTTCTCTAGATATAGGTACTAATTTTGATAATAAAAAAAAATTTGTACCTATTTATATGGTAAAAGAATTTTTTAGGTTATTATTATGTCTAATTTTGGATCCAATGTTTATAAAAAAATGTATAGAAATATTATCAACACATAATTAATACGAATTGGCATAATATGTGAAAAAGAAGATAAATTTAATAGGGCAATTATGGTTCTTGAAAAAGTTCTTGTGCCTAAAAGATTTATTCCATATTGTTTTCTAAAGCATAAAAGAATAAAAACTTATAAATTATAATTCACAACTGATTAGTGATATATTACATCGTTTTTGTTTTATTCATTGAAATGTTGATTTGTTTTTATTTACTTTAAAATGTTGAATTGGTTGCCTATAGTAAAATGTTGAATTGGTTGCCTATAGTAAAGTGTTCAACTGGTTGTTTTAACTAGTTTAGATATTTGTTTAGGTCTATTTAAAACA
>QLNU02015360.1:220486652-220528072 GCA_006491805.2 Dysdera silvatica
ACAAAGTTTTAGTGTCTGATATATTATACATGGTTCCAAATCTCGAATTTTATCAAAGTACCTCTAATTATTTGATTCTTTAATGCTTTGAAAATTATACTGAATTTTACAAAACGTGCATGTATCTGCAATCGGTGTATTTATTGATGATTCGCTATAGAGTGGAAACGTGTTGACATGAATTTTTGGGTAATAAATTGGCTCCAAAATACTTAAAATTTGCATTTAAATTATTGGAAAATATCTTATTTGATAAAATTTGATTAAAGCGTAATCGCACAACTAAATCCATGTTATTTTGCATTGCCGTTAACCGTTCCGTACTTATTGAGATTCTAGTTCCCGAAAATAAAGTATCAGCAATAATTAGATTTATTTATTGTTTTGGATATCGTCCATTTATGTTAATTATAGAAATAAGATTTGATGGTCATTTTGAAGCCTATTATATGGGAAATTTCGCAAAAATTTTTTGTAAACACGCTTTCCATTCAGTTTAGTTTCCCAAATACATTAATAAATAATGAAAAGGTCTAGTGAAGGAAATTATTAAACTTAATAATTTTGACAGCCACGCTTGAGCTCAACTAGAGCTTATTTGGTATAGGAGAAAACGAGACATCGTTTCTGATTTAGATTCGAACTAGTGTTCTTCGTTGAGCCCTGAGCGCCTTAATCGCTAGGCCATCGAGGACAGGAACGAAGCTCCCTTTCTCACTGCTTAAGGTTGTAAGATATTATTACCCTTCTCAGGGATAACACAATTGCCAAATAATGGTCAACACACAAAGCCACCGGGACGTGTGCTTGGTGATTTTTTGTGATTTTTTGGTATAGGAGAAAAAGAGACATCGTCCCCGACCTAGATTCGAATTAGGATCATTCTTTTTATAATTTTTTAAGAGATTAAATCGTACCTTTATTAAACGATAGATACTCTGTTCGCTCATTCTGATTGCAATTTATAAGGTTGTAATATATTGATTAGAACTTACTCATTAAAAATAACAAATAGTTGTCCAGTGTTCTCAAAAACACCGCAGTTGCCTTTCTTAATATGTTAAATATATATAATTAAATAGGAATATTAGCATATATCGAACAAAGCCTGCTATAAAGAAAAAAATATTTGAAAAGATCTGTGGAGGCGATATCCCCCACCTCCGCAGTGAATGACTTCCCATGTTACGGATACAAACACTTACCTTATTCCATTTTGATGAATGGTAGTTCGGGCTTAACATTTGTCTGCGGAAGACATGTTGATAAGCATGACTGTGGCGTATGTAAACGTAACCGAATTTCACGGAATTAATTATTTTAATCATATTTATAATTATTATTTTATGTATTCTTTTGCAAAGAATTTAATGAATAAACTTAAGGAATATAAGAAAACAAATCGCATTTAGTCATTATACTATACATGCGCAGTACAGCAATTACATAACCGCGTGCTAACATCTGGTGAACGAACATGGTAAAGGTGTGTTATCAAAAGAGAGAACAAATATGTTCTAGCCCTTTATCCCCAGGCGGTAACGCTCCAGGGTAAGTCCGCAGTTGAACTCGTCACACTTTGGTACGAATGTTGCCTTGATGTACGCGAAGGTGCTGCAACAGATCTCTAAAATGGTATGAATTTAGTTCCGTGGGTTACAAATTTATGTACTTTCTTGTCAAAAGCTTCCCAAAACTTCCCGGAGAGATTTCTTCAGTTAGGAATATCTAACGTTGTCTTCACCTCACGCTACAATCCTGGGCCTCTTTATCTATTGTAGCCCACTCTCCTTTATCCTAAGTGTTTCTCCGCTACCTATATTCTTATTTTTTTAGGTCTTCTTGTAATCTGTCTAGTTATCTTTTCTTTTTTTTTTTTTTTGCTGGTTGCCTCTCACAGTCTTCTTATCTATTCTGGCATCGTCCATTCTTTCTAGATATCCGAGTCATCTAAGTCCTTTTATTTTCTTTATTTCTATTACAAGCTTTAGATGATACAAGGTCTGTCCGAAAAGTAATGCTACCGTCTGCAAGTATGGAAAAATCACTTATTTACATAATAATAGGAATAATAATACCTGTACATTAGCAAGCACTCGCTCGGTAGTTGAATAAAACACCACCATCGATCCCGGCGGGTAACAGAGGGCGATGCAAATAGTCGCTTCACAATAAAATGCATGACATTACTTTCCGGACAGACCTTGTATATGATCTTCAAATAATAATCCAAGAATCACTTATTCGTGTCCAGTCTAGGCGCATGGCAATTTTTTTTCTTTTATTATAAGCCAAAAATTAGGTTCTTATAGGAGCCTTAAAATATGGAGAGTCAGACCTAATTGCAATGATTAATTCATCCACAACCTCCTTCATAAATTAAGAAGACATTTCTTTGATGAACTCTACATTATTACACGGGTACCATATTTCATAATCTTTGCTAATTTTTCACTCCATATTTTCATTAACTCTTTCGTGTATTTTTTCCCGCGAAGAACAAGTCTTTCTCATATTCCCAGCAATTCTTTGACTTTAGCAATATGTTTGCAGGTCTCGACCCCCATATGGAACTACATATCTTATTATGGATCGATAGATAATATGTTAGAGTTTTTTTTGAGAGATTTATAGATCTCATTCTTTCTAAAACGCAAAGTAGAGAACCCGCTCCACGTTGTTTTTCTTGCTCTGATCACTGAATTAACCTTATTGTCTTTTGTTACAATAACTCCTAAATATTTTTATTTATTATTTGTGCACGTTCAAAGCTTCTAATTATTTCTTCTCTTTCCAGATATCTCACGTCTTCGAACCTTCTCCTGTTTCTTACGTTGATCATGTATTTGGTCTTATCAGTGTTAAGCCTCGTCCCTGGTTCTTTCACGCTATTTTCAAACGATCGTAAGAGTTCCTTTGAATTATTTAAAATTCTGTTCAATAGGAATATCTAGTTTGCTGAAGCTAGAGACTGTATGGTGCGATTAAAAAGTATGCCAGACGTGTTCGTTATCCGTATGTTTCTTATAGCCGTTTCCAGACTTAGGATGAAAGAAAATTAAGTTGAAATCGCAAACAGGAGTATTTAGGACATGCTGTGGTGTAAAAAGAAATAAGAATTAGTCAAGAGGAAATTTAATATTCGATCAGTACTAGTCCTTGCGACGTAAACATTTCATTTTACTTCTACCCTTTTCGAGACGAAATATTTACTGAATCAGTAAGCCTGAAGTCAATTTCGTTATAGCAACTCACATTCAAATGTTGCTTTGAATATTTCAGGAAAACTTTGATTTCCACGGCATCACAACTATTTTATAGCCCGATTCAAAATCCTTCTCTCAGAAATGAAACGATAATTTACAAGACAATTCTCAGTCAATGTGGAATTACAGTAAAAGGGAAAAAAAGAGAATTTAAAACTTCATTACATAAACGGAATAAAGCGAATGTAGATAATGGGTCCACTGAAAAAAATTTCCACGGAAAGCACTATTTGAAAATAACACGCACGTGTAAATTTTAACTATGGAAAGATTAGACCAATTTTTTTTAGTTAGCTCGGTTTTTGACTATAGAAGGGAATAAAGGAAATTACAAAAAAAAATAAAAATAATAATAGTAGTAGAAGGAGCAACACAGCAACGGATAAAAGATGACAACAACGTACAAAGATTGACCAGGGCTTACCATAACTAGTAAAATTTGACACTGGTCGGAATATACGAAATACAAATGAAGAAGGTAAAAACATATGGCGAAACATCAAGCAAAAACCATTTTCGCTTGATGAAGGGAACAGTAGTTCTCGAAACGTTGCGAATATTTTTGCAGACGGTAAATATCTTTTACCTTCTTCATTTGTATTTCGTATATTCCGACCAGTGTCAAAATTGTACTAGTTATAATAAGAGATGAATAATAACGCTTGCTCTGTTCAATTTTTGTAACTGTTAATTGTTTGAACAATTGCATTTTATTCTGTTTACCTCTAAGGCGATAATAAACGCAAACGCACATGCATACAGTATTTATCTTGTTGCTACATAATATTTTTTACCTTTCGTCCTGAAACGAAAATTAAAAGTGGTCGCAATGTGCCAAATAATGGAACAGGGGCTGTAGCCCCCGTAGATTTCGAGGCCAGTTACGACACTGCTTGTTCCTCAAACCATCGTTATCTATTCATAATGTCTCTTAGCTACTTTTTATGTTGATGGTGCATCTATTTAGCATGGTGGTGTAATAATAAGAATCGGGCAGAAATTCTTAACCACTTCGATAACACCATGGGCAGAATTGCACCGTTTTTTCGTAACGCCATTTGTCTAGATATTCGCATTAAAGGTCATTTTGATTAAAAATTTAATATTTGATAAATACTGATAATTGTAAAACTACTTGTCAAGGGTTGGAAAATATCTTACGTCAGTCATATCAACGACAAAAATTCTGTTTCGCTTTCCTTACGTATCCGTGCATTATCAAACCATCAAACTTCTATCAAACCATACAGACGAAATGTATCAATACATTGGACCCCAGTTTACTCAATAAAATTCAAACACATTTGGTTTACAAAATCTAGTACAAACATATGATGGAGAAGGTTGATCAATCCAAAATTAAATTAAAAACCTCATAAACCTAAAACGTCACTGCTAAGCTCCAAGCCAAAATAAAAATATAAACATTTCAGATATTCATATTTTTTTGCGAAAATTTATTCAACGATGATGAATTATGCTAAATTAATAGAAAACACTTTTTTGAAATGAAAATCATCAGTAGATATTTAGCGAAAGATCCATTCTAATTATTTCGTAAGCTTCTCAAGACACGGACATAAATCATGTTGCCAGACAGAAGGGCATTTCATGCAGCAAAAACATTTCCTGTAATGAAAATCATAATTTCATATAATCGAAAAATATATTTCAAAGAACTATTCCTCCGTTTTGAAACGGAAATTGAGGAAGGAATGCGAGAGAGGCAGTCCATTATTATTTCACAGAAATTGCAATAAAATCACCAAATCGAGTCTGCACAATACAAATGATATGAATAAAGTAGAGCCGGCATGTTCAATTATCTTGAATATAAATTCTCTCAGTACCACTTTTAGAAATTTCATGAAATATGGCAGCGAATTTGCAACCACGATATTTTCCAGAAAAATGTAATTTACGTATATTCAATATCGAGAAGGAAGGTGATTTTTTTAAAGTTTGCCTTTAAGCAACGTCAAAATTTGGCATATTTATGAAAAAAGTTTGTTTTCGATTTTACTTTTAGATGTTATGATAAATTTTATCATCGCGATTTCCATGTATCGAAAGAAATATGTTATATGCTGATATTATATTTAATGTCTGAAACAGGCCTTTAGCTAAGCCGAGGCCAGCAGGGGTGTGGCCCCCAGTTGTCCCTTCGAGCTATTTATATATATATATATATAGAACAATCCCAGGATGCCCTTTGCCATTGTCTTGTCCCCACCACGACATCCTGGCTATAGGCGTGATCTGAAATTCTGAAATCTTAAATGTAAATGAAGGAAAAACTGGTGTCCTGTCACTTTCTTTGCAACGAAAGTCTTACATGTGTGCTGAATATGTTAACAAATATTTTTACTAATTGCGTAATATGTTTTGAAGATTATTTGTTTCGTTAGTCATGTACATATATCAAATACTTAAAATTTAATTTGAGCACATATGATGCTTTTATGTTCGGATATGTACCTGAAATCTAGTTCCCTAGAAATTGCGAAATTTTAGTACATCAAAATTGTACTTACCGCGAATGTATAAGAAAAAATGTGGAGGAAAGTAATTTGTTTGTGAAGAGTAGCTTCAAACGAAGGCATGGAAATTAAATTTGATCGCTCTTCTATTCAAATCAAATTCAAAGCTACTTTTTTAAATTTATATTCGTTAATATAGTACACGAAGTCTTAATACAGAAACGGCTTTATTTTATGCTAGCTAATAACTAAATGCTCCTGAGAACAAAAGCAAAAAAGATCTTCTTATGAATTATTTGAAAACACATTACGTAACGAGATCTTTCCGAGTTCGGGTGTGTGCAATATATACACCAGTCACACAAATGTATACGACGAATCGCTCTATATAAAATACACGTGCATTTAATTATTTAAAAAAATACTTTTTGGAACCACAGCAAATGTTTATCTTTTTATCCAAAGTTTGCATTTATTTCAAAGTAAAAATTCTACGATAGAACATTCGGAATAGATGAGATTTATTGTTACGAGCTCTCGGGTTTGGTTCAAACTAGTGCCCTTTTGAATAATAAGAATCTAGGAAAGAAATAACCATATCCTCAGGGTGGACTCACACCAGCGGCCTTTGGCTAACTATCCTCGCATTCTGCCCATTAAACTATGGGAATCATACAGATATAAATCCTTTGGATTAATCAACTCTCCGACTTCCGCTTCAATATAAAAGGCTACGATACGATAGGTTGCAAATGCATACCTATAACACAGATATGTATTGCCGATACATCATATCAATAACGTGATCAATGCACTACTTGCACCCGATCCATGAAGTATCGTAATTTGAAAACAAGTCTTGGTTTAAAACAACACTTTTGTAGTAACTGCGCTAAAACTTCATCTTCTGAAAATTTCTCTGAATAGGAGACACGAAATCCTTTAAACCCGACTGTAGCAATCCGATATCTTAGATACTGAAAACCGTCGTTAGGGAGGATTTTAGTTTAGGAGAAACGTAAGGAGCACCCGAAACCACATCTTGTATTAGAAAAAGGAAAAACTTTGAGATTTCTAAATGTAGTGCTCCTTAACGATTTTCGAAAATAGCTTTTGCTATATAATTTCTATTTATTTTTGACCTATTCTCTTTAATTTTGTATATTTAAGGAAAATTTTTCAAGTTAATAGAAAAAGTGTCACATTTTGCTAGGTGTATAATTATGCATTCTCTCTCTTTGTCTTAGCGGCGTTACGGGGAAAACATTATGTTGAAAATAAAAAAAAAGACTTCTGTTTTCAAATATGAGAATTTTAATCGTGAAATTGAATTCTTAAAGGATGTGTTAAAAGTATCAATTGCAGTAAGATAATCAAGGTTTAATAGCATTGGATTCGATTGTTATTTGGGAGGTAATTGCAGTCGAATTCTCGCTCTTTGTATAAAGTTATTCAAGAGATCATTGAAATTTTAACGCTATAACCAGTGCATAATTATATATAAATAACCTACTTGGAGATTTCAGGTTTTAGACATAATATTCGAACTTTCGTTACAACTGAAGTTGTTATAACAGAGTTCAATAGTATCTGGGAATGGTGTGGGAGCTGGATTAAAAGGCACGTTTAAGAAGCGTACTAATTTAAGAGAATGTTATCCCAGATTGTATGGACCTAAAGTGAAATTGTATAAGGTATTGGTGCATTAACGAATGGGCATTAAATTTATTTTCAGAAAATGTATAATATTTTCTTTATTCTGTAGTAAATTTCATTAGCCATTTGAAGTTGATTTCCCTTCAGCTGTCATTTACAAAGAAAATGAGATGTCTATTATTGCTAACATTGCTTGTAACCTGGGAAGTATATTTGAAATGGTGAAGACAAGAAAAATAAATAAATTTATTGAGAATTTTCATGAATGTGACATCCAGAGTTGAAGGAAAAATATTTTTATTTTAATTTTATTGCTATATAAATTATATATATTAGTTTTATAAATTCTTTTATTACATTTTTTACAATTTTTGAATACATCATTTTATCATTTTAGGAATTTATTCGGGAATCAATCTTTATAACCTCACGTGTAAAATTATTGTACATGGGTAATTTTCAAGTTTTTTAAAATAATAACAATGCCATCTGTAAAATGTAAATGATGAAATACTTTTTATTTATCTGCATTCCTGTATTATTTGGTTTTCAGAATGAAAAATATTCTATTTATTAAAGGGAAGTCAAAATATCAGGGCATATAATGCTACATGCATCTTATACTTAGCATCATTGTCTATCGCGTTTTTGGTATCCTTATGCGATTTAAATTTAGCACTCTACACATAATCATATTAATAAACATATTTTTATCAGCCATAAGTTTTAGAGTTGATAAAAAAGGGTTAGATTTAGCTGGGCGAAAAGTAACGCAGCTTAGCCCGAAGACAACAAAAAAGTAAGTCAAATAAGAAAATTCACTTAATCTATTCAAAAATTCATAATACACCCGGTACCTAACTTTTATGTTAATAATGTATTTGAATTAAGAAAAATTACATTTGATAGATTAGAAATGCAGGGGGGCAGAAAACAATACTTTTTTTACAACTCTCTTCTCCAGATTGGTAACATATTATATAAACCATGCATTGCAATTCCGTTCTTTCGTCTATCTACATTCGTTTTCGTATTATTTTATACACTTATGACGAGCAGTAGATTGATTTTGATTTTATTAAACTTTGAGTTTAAAAAAAAGGCCTTGTGTTGTTTTGTAACCTCATTTGAGAAACTGCGATATAGGGCAGGATAAAGTTCGAGTTGACGCAAATATTTTTTATTTAGAAAGCATATGAAAGAAAGAAAGCCGTTTCATGTGTTTTCGTTATCCAAACTATGGTTTGAAATGAATCCTAAAGGTTAAAGGTTTTACCTATAAAACCAGTAATTGCTAACTTTGTTTTCGCGGGAATTATTTAATAAATATGGGATTGGATGGTTAAGGAAGGAAGAAGTTTTAGCATAGCCTACGCAACGGATGAATGTCGATGCTTTGCTATTGGTATTCCACTTAAGGCAATTTAGAGGGTTATCCTCCCTTTTTCGGTTATAAATCTAGATCATTTCCTATTCAGGGATAGGGAAAGTTGATGCCTTAAAGTCTGGGGAATGTTTCAGGGACAGTATAAATGTTACCTACATTTTTTTATAGGTTGAAACGTTTACTATTTCCTTTGTTATATTATTCGATTATTTATTAGTTTAAGTTCATAATTTATGGGGTAAGACTATATATATATATATGTATTCTTTCAAATATGCAAATTGGCCACAAAAATATTGCGATATCTACGGGAAAACGTGGTAATATGAAAATCTAACGACTACTAGTAATTAATTATCAGTAGCTACCTCATACATAACTTAGTATCATGACGGCAGAGTAGACGATATATGAGTTCTTACAAAAGTACTTATATGCGAGGAGTGGAGAACTGGACGTTTCACACCTGTGGACCCAGAAGTTTGCTAAATATATTACATTTAGTTTGGGATTAACTTCAAATAATGCTCAGACGATGTTTAAGCATGCTTCAGCAGCTATGCTGCTGGTGGACCGTCACACTGGTACTAGTATTGCCAGCAACAGAAATAGGACTGTTGGCGTGTAATAAACAGGTGTATGCATAGGCGTAGAGTTATATGGGCTCGTGGGGGACCGAGACCCCCCAGTAATTTGAAGTAAACTGCCATTTTACATATGTTGTAATGTATATAATATGTGCTTGCCCCCCGCCAATAATTTTGAAAACCCTATGTCGATGGATGTACGGCAGACCTGTGTGGTTACTGCTTCAGGAGTTTAGCACAATCTATAGAAAGTCGGCTACAGATTTCTATAGAATGGAAACGTTTTAATATACTATTTAGTAATTATACAAGTATCTCAGCACCAGGGTTGCAAACATCTAGGAGGGGTAGGGTACACCTAGACGAACAATATTTGTCATAGAACCTAGGGTCGCAAACCACTCACAGCGTCAGTTCTAAAACCGTCCAGCATGCACAAATAGTGACAACCAGTGCATGAGAAGCGCAAAATGCGATGTCCTAATCATCTATGCACTTGAGCAGCTGACCTGAGTTTTATCTGGCGCTTTTCACGCACTGGTTGTAAATATTTGTGCATGCTGGACGGTTTTAGAACTAGCGCTGTGAGTGGTTTGCGACCCTAGGTTCTATGACAAATATTGTTCGTCTAGGTGTACCCTACCCCTCCTAGATGTTTATAACCCTGGTGCTGAGACACCCTGCATTTTACTAAATATTTTATAACTCTGTTAGCCACCATTTATCATCTAATATATCTAGCATTATTCGGGCCCCAATGTTAAAACGTGTCTTTGAAAATGAGGTCAAGCAGTCCGCTCTATTAGCTGGGGTGGGGGAGAGATTGCGCATGTGCGTTGGTTTTCGATGATAAATTACCGAATAAATTGTTTAGAATTTTACACCACGTCGTTGCAGAAACATGTTTTCTGCAATTTGTTTTAAATTGATGATGCAAAGTTCTAACAAATGCAAATTGCACGGTAATTGGTTGGACCTTAATTACGACTAGCACAAAAAGACCTGATTTATCACAATTTTCCATGAATAATATGTGTTTTTTTTTATTTTTTTAAAAAGAAAGCGTTCATTCAACGTGCACTATAAACTATTACATGGTTGTTGGCAATGTTGCCTTTTTGCAGCATATATGATGCGGTCCTTGACAAAAATATGTATAATCTATTATATATAGTTAATAATTTCGACACCTATGTTTGAGCTAAAACTAGAGCTTTTTAAATAGTTTCTAGTTTGCATTCAAACGTGGGTGTCACAATTATTAACTGCAATAACTTTATCACGAAAAATCACAAAATCTGGCGCCGGTGGTTTTGTATGTTAATCATTATTTGACAATTGTGTTATCCCTGAGAAGAGTAACAATATCCTGCATGTATAACCTATATACGATATATGTACAAAAGGAACAAAGTAAGATTGCGAACATAAAACAAATGGCTGAAAAGTCCTCTTGAAGTCAGTTCATTGTATTCTAATAGCTATTGTTCACCGTGGATATCTGTTTTGTTAAGTAGGTCAATTATATCTGGCTGTAGTATTGGATAGCGTTGCTTGTTATATTTTGCACATAAACTTAATCGTAAGATTTAACATTGTTTTTACCGCCGTGAATTGGCGACGTAAGGGTTTCAACTCATCAAAAAAAATTGTTTGCTATTATTTTATTCAGAAGCTTGTGCTTTTGGGAACATTTTGATACCAAATTTATTGACCTATGTTAAATAGAACTAAAACTATTCCACAAAACGTTCAACAGAAAAAACATAAACAAAACACTTTAAAATACTTTAAAAAGGCTGTATTGTGATCTTTTTGATTTATGTTCTAGGATTGAAGGTCATTTCTGTGTAGTTAAAAATATTCACCCGGATATCACACACAAACTACGCTTGAGAACAAAAAAGGAGAAAACAACTTTACTTAAATGTAATTCGCTATTTGTTTACATTTGCAAACGTGGTTAGAGATTTTTTCGTCCTGAACGTTGAATTCCGTCGTATAGCGGCATTGCCGCTCTCAAGTATGAAGCCGCAATTTCCTTTAACAAAGGCAGCAGAGGAAGCCTGCGGCAGTTGGAATGCACTCCTGGCATGGGCGCCCCCAGAATTATATCCAGGAAGGTGCACCCAGGAAAAATTCCAATTGAATAATGTTGTTGGACTATAGTTTCTTGTGGATTCAGTTCTTTTTTCCCCCTTTTTTCATAAGCCAAGGCAGGGCCGGATTTAGGGTACGAGGTTCCCTGTGCACAACGATTTTGGCGCCCCCGCCATTGCTGTAACTAGGGCTAACCTCTAGAAAAATTTGTTCTAAGCATTACCTGTTTTGCATCCCCAGAAAAAGTTACCATCTGTAACTTAGAAGCTAGTTACGCCATACTCCTCCTCCGGCCGTACTAGCAGAAGAAATAAAACTCTGTCCTTCCGCCCCCTCAAATTCGACGAAAAATCGCAGAGGATAGGGAAGGGGCGACATTTATGATTAGCCTACCTTATGTGGATCATTATAAGATATAATAACGATATTTTTACAAACAAATTTAGTTTATTTGACGACGAGTTTTTAGATTCTTTTGGATATTGGGAGGGGGCAAGGGCGGATGCAGAACAAAATTTCAGTGAGGGCGCAAAGCTTGAAAATTTCACTTGTAAGTTTAGTTTTAAGTATTTTGTACTTGAAAATAATCATTTTTAATGTAAATTTATTGTTCTTAAGGGGGCGCACGCCCCCTGCAGGGATCCGGCCTTGGGGGCGGGTGTTGTTTCACGCAGTTTTTCAGATTTAGATAAAAGGTGGAGGGCTCCTTCTCGGGGAAAGCTGATCGACAGAATTCTACGGTATCGGTGGCGGATTTATAAAATTGCCGCCCTTAGGCACAGCCTGTACTGCCGCCCCCTCCCTCCTTTACAAAGAGAGGAATATTTGTTAAAAAAAAACCAACCGCATATCATACTCTTAACATTTGATATGTGAAGGAGATTTTTCGTACAATTATTCAAACAATAAGTGCTCTTTAATAAAAAAAAGTACTGATACGTTTATATAAGAGCTAAAATATTATTTTTGTTGACTTAGCCATTGAATCTGTTCAAATGAAAACTGTTCTAATTTGAACTATATATTAATTTTCTTATGAATAAAATTAAAATGTGGATATAAATATATGCATACAAAAAGACGTACACGAAGCAAAAAAATATTTTATTCATACATTACTTCGAGTAATAGAGTAAAAAGTTTGAGAACCACTGGACTAATATATTAGTAGCTAATATTTAAAAAGAGTTATATTTATTATTTACGATTAAATAATTTTTTATTTGTAAATTCATATTTAATTAATATAAATTATTTTATCTAGAGGAAGAAGACAAATATTTTTCTGTAATTAAATATAATTCGCTTCATTTTAGTAATTCATGCGTCTTATTGTGTCAGACAATCTGATTGAATGAAATTTAAATTAGAATTAAATCCTTGGACACATGAATAGGTTATTCGATTTAAAATTTTCGAAATCCCCATTATTTTCTCAGGGCGGCGCCTATGATTACTACTTATAGCAAGGACGCAAAAAACATTATCTTGCTTATCGATTAATATGAAAAACCAATTCATGCGAAAGAATACTGAAACTGCAATTAACCGCACAATAACCGTGATAGATATGAAATGTCGCTCGCGTCCATAGGCGTAGAGTTATATGAGACCGTGGGGCCCGAGCCTCCCCCGCTTCCCAATAATTTTAAATAAATTGCAATTACAGTCTGTAATGTATAAATGTACAAAATGTGTGCTTGGGGCCCCCAATAATTTTAAAAACTCTATGTTGATGCTGGCGTCAGCCGCTTAAGATTAAATCAACCAGCGTTTCATTTATCCTTAATGACGCCTGCAAAACGTATCCGTTATGGCTTTTATCAAAGCCAGGAAGTTGAAATTAACAACTAATGGCGATTTCCAGGTGTTGATACCAGATACACCCGCTTCTCTGTTGGGAGGTATCTAATATCCTAATATAAATAACATGGTCATAGCCCTTTGTCTTTTGATTTTGTAATTCGTATTTACAGACAAGTTGAAGTAGTCGCCTTATATCGTCGCCATGGAGAAGACAGGACAATAGGGATAATAAAAATGAACACTAATAAAAAGGAACATTATTTTCAACACTGTCGGGTTT
Source organism: Dysdera silvatica (assembly GCA_006491805.2). Lineage (NCBI taxonomy): Eukaryota > Metazoa > Arthropoda > Arachnida > Araneae > Dysderidae > Dysdera > Dysdera silvatica. Next base: position 220,500,215 of record QLNU02015360.1, read on the forward strand.
GAAAAATTATATTTTTTACCTCTTTGATGCCGCCCCCAGGACTATGCCTTGTGTGCCTACTTAGAAATCCGCCACTGAGCCAAGGGGGTACAAACGCACCCCCTTGCACCCCTCTCGAGGCGTCCATGATTCTCGGGTATTATGCATGTCAAGCTGCGGTCACCAATGAATTGCGGTGCATCAAGAATGCGGATTACCACGTTTCGCGCCCTGCGGTGGCGCAGTGTGGTAACGCCTTCTCCAAGTGCGCCGCTAATCCGGGTTCCCCCGTGCAATAAAGAACGCTTACTCAGCAGAGATCTCGTAAAAGATCGCACTGCTCACTGCAGTCCGGGGTTTGGTTCCCTAGGCCTTAAGAGGTTCGGATTCCTCGGAAAACAGTAGGTCCCGGCGCAGCATGACCACTGTAGTCTTTGAGCCGTAAAACCAAAAAGCAAGCAACCAACCAAGTTTCGCAGAAGAGTTTTGTGACTCGAAAGGCAAAGAAACCATTAAAACTTCGCAAAAGTAAAGCGGATGAGAAAAAATGAGGTTTATTGTATAAAGCTGGAGAGTTTCAATAAAGTAAGAGATAGTTTTACAGATTTTGAGGCTTTTATCTTTGTCGTTTTTCCCAAAACGTGAAATTTTAGTGTTTGTTGCATGATCACTAAAAAAGTATTCATCTAAAATTTAATAAAATTTAGCAAGTATATTTGTAATGCTGAACCACAAAATGCAAATAACTTGAAAATTTTGATATTTGTGGTGATACAAGCAACAAAAATTTCTTGGTTTTGCGTGCGTTTAAATAAAAAAAATATTAAAAAAGAATTACTTACATTTTTGTCTGATATCTGGTTTAGCATCTACCTTGTGTTGGTTATTTATTGATACCAAATTTACCCTTTTAATTTTACATAAAAATTCAATATCGTGCACCCACGGACCCATTGGTTGGAACCCATTGGTTTATGCTGTACGTACAAGGGCCATTTAGTTGTTTACTTTAAAAAAATGGCTTACTATATTTTTTGTCAGACCTTTAAAAATATGTATGTTTCACTAACATGTAAAATTTTACAATAATATCTTAATTATTTGTTTTAAAATGACCAGTTTTAAAAAAATATATATAAATCGCCGGTTTTCCTCCCTTTGAAACCCATACGTCGCTTTAATAATTACACATTTTAAATGTAAATAAAAGATAATAATTTTTAAGTTATATCTCAGATTTGGCAGTTGGCGATTAAAATAAAAGTTTTGTTTTACAGTTATGGATAATTTCTTCTATACGTAACCCTGTACTATTCTTAAAGTTATTATTTATTTTTTTTCGGCTGTAAGTCTTCCAATTTTGCCTCCGGAAGTAAATGTGGTAATTGACATTGTTCTACCCACTGCGTGTTAACGATAAGCTACTTTCTTTTAAATGCCTTCGTGGCATTTTATATTATTCTTTTAATCATGAAATCGTTTTTAATGTTTTATTTGATATCTTCAATCTCATCTGATTTTATTGCATCTTTTCGATGTAGTGTACATTAATACAAGTTTTACTTTTGTATCGGGTTATTTTTTTTTTAATTTTGATATCATACGTACAGTCTCACCTCGTCTGACGCAGAATGACCATTGTTGTTCATGAGCCATAAGAATTCAAGCAACCTTGTTTGGTGCAGAATGACGCTTGCTGCCCTTTCATCATAAGAATTCAAGCAACCAACTTTCTAAACATATGGTTTTAACGTTCTCTTTGAACTGCGTTTATCCCTAGCATTCTTCGTTGGAGATATTTATTCTACTTTATTTTCACAATTCTTAAACGAGGGCAAACATTATCCTCTGTCATCTATTTTTGATTTAATTTACTTGAGATTCTGCTTCGCTCCCAATAATCTTGGCTTTATGCAAATGTATGGTTGTTCGTAAGTCTATGCAGTCCATCTCTTCCCAGAGGATTCGTAGATCAATATTAGGACGTAATTTATACAAGTTTCTTGACCCTAGAATGCTGAGGAGGAATAATGCTCCCGGTTATCGAATTTCCTTAGTATTATGTAAATATTGTGAATTTTTTATAATTATCGCCATTTAATTTGGGGTGCGCTTGCAGTATAAAATTAATACGAAAGTAAATTTCATGTGAGAATAAAAAATTAGTTTTTAGCTAACAGTTACACACGTTTTATTTGCATAGTCTGTATTTTATTTCCCAATGATCTTAAATAGGTACAGATGATGTCGAATACGTTACGTTAAATTGGACTCGATACCTTCAACAGATGCACACGCTCCAAGCCACCTTGAAGAAACTACGCATTTTTTGACCATCAGTTTTTTTCTGAATTATTGAAGACGAAAGGAACTTGTTTTGCGTTTTAGTTTTTCGTGTGTAATTTGGAGTTTTAACTTGTTTTAATTTTATTGTTGTCATTATAATTTTTATTTATTTATTTTTTAACTGCTCCCTTTATTGTATTTAATTTTTCGTTTGTTACAATATGTGTGTTAGTTTTGGAAATTACTTCTGTATGCCTTGTGGTGTGCGAAGTGGATCATAGTAAGTAAGTAAGTAATACTTTATTCCTTATTATTATGTACATCAGGAGACCATACAAACGATTTGCTTGGGAAATGGAAAGAGAGCAGTAGCGATGCTAGTAACGGGGCTCTCTTTCCGGAAGACAAAGCAAGGGATTTCTCGTATTCAACAAGAAACAATAACGATATAGATTCGCGCGTACAAATCCGCATTGTTATTAAGAGATTTACATTCGCAGGTGTATCACATTTACAGAGTTTATGAGCAGAGTCTTGACTCGAAGATGTTACAAGTGAAGGTTGAAGTCCAAAGGTGGAATCTTTGTGGGCTGCAGAGTAAGAATGTTTTTCCTTGTAGCCTGGACCGAGAGAAGAAGTAGGAGAAACAAAAATAGTAGAAAAATGTAAATGAATTTTGAGTTGACCGTTGCGGGTGCAGTTTTAGAGGACATTTATAAGGAAAGGCAGACAAAAGAAAAATGGAAAAGGAAGAGCAGGGAGAGCAGAGGAGGGGGAAGAACTGAAAACTAAAAGGAAAGAGTGGGAAGGCAGAAGTAGCAGGCAGAGCATACTTGATTTAAGTACTAATCAAAGATTTTGGCTTTAAAGGCGTGAAAAGACAGGGCTTTAAATTCTTGAGGGATCGAATTCCAGATTTTAGAACCCGTAACGGAGACACTGTGTGTTTTATAGTTTGTGCGAGTCCGCGGTAGCCTGATATCGTCCTGGTGACGTGTATTGTAATCATGTGTCGTCTGTGAGATGGAGAAAGGTAAAACTAGGTCACCTTTTGTGACTTTGTACATAAGGAGTGCAAGTTTATATTTTACTAAGAGAGTGAAAGGAAGAATGCGCCATAATTTAAAAAATTGGCCAGCGTGTTCATGGAAGCCTGCAAAGTTAACTATTCGCATAAGCTTTTTTTTTTGCGTTCCTATCAATTGCCTAAGGGAAGTAAAATATGTGATTCCCCAGACCTCAAGACAGTAGGTAAGTTTTGAATAAAATAAAGAATAGTAAAGAATCATTAGGACATAGTGCGAAACGACATGTCTGAATCTCAAAAATATTCCCAGGAGACTGCTAAGAGATTAGTGTATTGATGTGTATTGGTGTTGCATGAGAAGATAAAGTGTAATACAATAAATAAAAAAAAATGCTTCTAAACAGACCATATATTTTTTAACCATATTACGCATTTTAAATATATTTAGAAATTCTTTTTTGTCAAAACATTGACATTGAATTTAGATTTTTTCATGCATAATGTTGGTAACTATTTAAGAATTTAAGCATATTCCTAAATTTTATTTTCTTGTTCTTATTTCTATTTTGCGATGTAATAAGTCTATTAATTATTCCTTAAAAAAATTGGTATAATATTTTTTATTAAATTATATGGCTTAAAACCTTTAGGATTCCCCTTTCTACCTGTTAGGTATTCATTTATGAGTTCTTTAAAGTATATTAAATATTAAATTTTAAAAACTATTACTATTTATGTCTATTGATTATTTGTGTACATAATTATAATGCATGTATACGCATACATAATTAATGTAGTGATGCTCATAATTAATGTAGTGATGCTCATAATTACAGTATAATCTAACCTGACATATCCAGGAGAGGACACAGATTTTTATTTGGGGGGGGGGCAGAATTTGCCATGGTCTTGGAATAACACCCTTCATTTATCATGAAAGTTGGAATTTTTTACAGTGAAAAAATATATTTAGGGGTCATGACCCCTGCGACCACCCTTCTGTATCCGTGCTTGGACATATCACATTCTTTAGAAAAAATGCCATTAGAACAGGTCTGTACATAAGATTCCAAGAAAAGGGGGTTATTGAAAATGGAGGGTTTTGATAGAATATTATTCTTAATAAATTTGATAATATTATTTTTGATAGAATATTATTACTTCCATAAGGAACTTGTAAGATTTTAGAGATGGGAAGCTTAATTCCAAAACCAAACCCCCTTTAAAAACACGACGTTTCGAGAGTCAACTGCTCCCTTTGTCAAGTGAAGCAGAATGCCCTCACTTGACATTCTGCCTTCACTTGACAAAGGGAGCAGTTGGCTCCCGAAACGTCGTGTTTTTAAACCTTACGCCAGTGTCGAAATAACTGTTTGTTATGGAATCTCCTGGTGAAACTCTGTATTGTTTCGTTACAGACCCCCCTTGTACATGGTCTTGATTTAAACGATAAACTAGGAAAATCTATAAAATACAATAGATACAATAATCAAACATACATTGCAAATATATTTGGAAACAAAGCAAAGAAAGAAGATTTTTGTATATGGCATGCTTTTTTTTTATTACTATATCGGAATTACTAACTTCTTTTATTGTGTACTTAAAATCTAACAATGGTTAAAAAAGACTTCATCCAAAGTAAAGATACGAAAGTTCCCTTTCAAGGGATTGAATTTGGCCATTTTACTTCTTTCATCACAGTTTTTACCGTCATGGCCCGTTTGAGTCGCCATTCCTTTCTCCAATAATTTTCCAAAGCTTTCAAGAAGTCAAACGACTTCCCCACAATTCCCTACAGGTGTATTCAATGTGCCCGAACTTGGACTAGGCTTTTGGTTTTGACGGACATCTAGACGTTTTAATGGTTTCTTCAGATTTGATTCAGTTACGATCAGCAAAGGGTAAATAAAATAGCCGTCTTTCATCTTCGAGAGTTAAAAAATGGTAAGGAACCGTAGTTCTATAATTTTTCGAATTGAATTCTGTTTAAATAACCAAGTATGAATTGGTCGAAATGAGAGAAATGTGTATTTCGAAGAATTTAGCCTTTCAACTATTTATCATCTACGAAGTCATCCGCGCACATACGTATATTTATAAATATATACTCGGCTATCTACTACTCAATTACTGTAAATAGCGTTTACATACGAATATTCATATTTTACAAAACATAATTATATTTTTATAACTTTCACAAATTATCCAACAAAGAAGCTACTATTGCTGTTTTGACCTACATTGCATCGTGTGCGTGCGTTTCGGAAAACGCACACGATGTACATTCCGATGTATATTGCGTGCATTCAATGAAGGCAGAGTTTTCTTGAGTTTAAATTTTAATAAAAATTAATGAAACTACATTTTTTGTAAAATTGATCCCAGAACGGATTACACCGGTGGATGAAAATAGTTTTAATAAAATATTCTCTTTTTCAAACGTGTTGTATGCTGTGTGTTGTTGCAAGGTTGACATGTTTCAAAGTGTTTTGCCAAAACGGCTTACGGCCGAGAGTGCGCCAGTTTTATTGATAAAAAACCGCCATTTTGGAACTTCCAAAATGATACAAATAAGAGGAATAGTCTAACTTCTTTACAAAACAGAAAAAAAAAACCGTACGTTCGACCGGTTTCGCTTTTTTTGGCGCAGAATGACCCTTGTTGTCTGTGCGCCAAAAAATTAAAATAAATAACAAGGACGAGTCGCTGCTCCAGAGCTTACCAATTCACACACCCGCTTAATTAAATTAAAACAAGCCCCCTAGGTCTTATAAAAAGTTCGGATTTCTAGGAAAACTATTGGTTCTAGGGCAGCATGACTTTTGCTGTCCTTGTGCCGTAAAACACGATCTGCATGTGCAACAATCAAAGCTGAACTTGCATCACACAAAACTAAATTTGCATCACACAAAGTTAAACTTGCATCACATAAAACTAAACTTGCATCGCATAAAGCTAAATTTCAATTTAAAAATAACTGAGCTCAGAAGTTATCTATCTATTTTCATATTTCCTGTGAGGTTTAATAACATACAAAGTTTGATAGAAAACGAAACGGTCCAAAATTGGCGGATTATTTTTCTCAATTTGGCTTTTTTCGAAAATCGGTTTTAGGATTACGGATTTTGACATTGGAATTTGCGGCTTGCAAGTGTTACTTATATACACTAAACGTACAAATTTTCAGGAACATTGACTTAATATCGTTTTAAACTACCTTTGGCTTCCAAATAGCCTAAAAAAACGAGTCTGTGATAGCGTTCCACAAGTATTTTCAAACAGATTGATGCGAAAGTATGTGCCAATTGGTATAAGGCCGGATTAGGGTTTTATGGGGCCTTAGACATCCTTTCTGTACACCTTGTAGCATAAATTAAACTTGTGCAATTACTTCTTTTGGGGAAATAAGTAAAAAGAGGAACTTTTGTTGCATGTATTAATCATTTATTGAATAAAGATTTATTCAAAACAAATACGCATACGTACTTTCAAAAATTAAAAAAAGATATGAAAATTTTACAGATTATAAAATTTGTATTAAAAAATTATTTTTCCTTGCCTCCTTTTTTTTTAGCAAAAATTATCAATTATTTTCTCATAATATCTAGGACGTCTTTTGCTTTTCACAATACAGCTAGATAACTTTGATTGACTTAATTGCGTAAATAACTTTTTAATAATAAACGTAATCTTTTTCTAGTTGTGCTCGAAATTGAGTTCGGTTTTCATCGCCACCACCCCCAAAAGAAAAAGACCATAGACTTTTTTCTTTTCGCTTATACTATAATGTGGCCCTGAACTGGCGTATAATCACTGGAGGATGTATTTTGCTACGAACAAACTCATTTCATATATGCTTCATAGGGTTTAAATCCGAGGATTGTGGAGGCCAATGGAGCACTTGGAAGTGATTGTCATGTTCCTGGAACCACTATGTTAATCTTAGTCCGTTGATGTAAAGGAATATTGGTAAGTACTATCCTGCTGATGGTATGAAAGTTGGATCTGTCCATTAGGAAAGGCAGTGCATATGGTGGGGTATTCCTGATCAGCAATGATTCTGAGCAATAAGCATTTATATGATGCTTTATGGGTACTAAGGAACCGAGGATGCTCGAACTAAACATGCCTCCACCAGCTTGAGCATTGGTCACTGGGCAGCTGGAATACATTGTTTCTTGAAGTAAGTTGACGCCATATTCTGGCCATCTATCGGCCTGCATCAGTTGGAAGTGTGGTATTCGTCAAACTAAACTATTTTGTTCCATTTGTTTTGAGCTCGGTTTTGGTGATCTCGTACTCACTGTAGATGATTTTTTCAGTTTGCAGCAAAGATGAGTGGGACTTTAATGGGTAGTTCGCTGTTAAATTCCATTTCTAATAATTTGTGGCAAGTTATATCACCAAAAAATGCATTTTTACTACTGCTATTGTATTGGTCTATTCTTTGACAAATTGGTGCGCATCTGTTCACTTATATTGTAGTTGACATTGAACTTGGTTGTCAAATTATAATTTTTGTGTGCAAGAAGATCACTCATTGCTTGAGTTTTGTTTTCTGCATCCCTCATTGCACACCCTTGATATAATGGTTCTAGAAAAGCCAGTCATATTTCCTATTTATATGAGATAACATGCTAGTTATCCGAGCACTTATTATTGGCTCTCTTTCGAAGTTGATTAAATCATATGTCTCTCTCGCATATATCACGTTTTCCAATATTCTAACACGTGTAATTTCTTTTCAACAAGCCCTTTATCAAACCTACTTTATGTCAGATTGACCGGAGCATGTTGGATCGTTATTGAGTGTTTTCAATAATTTTTACCTTTAGCGCGTGTGTGTATATATATATTCATTGAAAAAAATAATTCACCCATGTAGAAATGCCGGATTTTTGAAGAACTTGGTATGTAATTCTATCTCATCCAGATGTGTAAACGATTTGAATTATGGTATAATTGGACAATTGGTTTTGTCACCAGAGGTCGAAAAATCTCCATTCCACTTTAAAAGTCTTCGGAGGTTAGGAATGTTGTTGTTAATTGTGCAAGTAAAAAATAATAAAATTTCTAATAGCATAGAAAGGTTGAATGAAGTGGTGACACTGCATTTTCAGGAAGGATTGGACGAAGTCCAAAAGGTGTAGATCACAGACTCAACTCCCCAGGGATAAGTGAGGCTCTCATTAGAGATGTAGTCGGAGAAACTGAGTTGGGTTCAATCCATCAGTGTACGATGGCGAGTCTCAAAGTCCGCCAATCGTGCAAAATGGGAAAAAAATCACCTGGGGCTGCTCTTGGAATACTCACTCTTAAACCGAAATATTTGGATGGGCATGAGCAGCCCAGGTTAACAATTGGAAGAAAAGTCGCAGAAAACGAGAAAGAGGTAACAAGGGCTTCAAAAAGCGCGCCGTCCTGAAGAAATGGAGAAAGGGTTAAAATTATGTAGTTTACTTCTCGTTTTCAGTGGTTGAGGGTTGGTTAAGAGGTGCTGACCACTAAACATGCTTCTGCGACGAAGTAAAAGACAGTTTAGCTAGTTAACAAACTTTGAAAGGGGACGCATCATTGGACTCAGAGAAACGGGATTGACTTTTCAAAAAATTTCCCTATAAATCATTCTGACCTAGTTGTTAGAAGGTGTTGGAAGATGGGAGTAATGGTTAAATAAGGGCACATACACACAGCGAACAGGCTCCGGACGGCCCAGACAGGCCACCAATAGAGAGGATCGTTTGATCTGCGAACAAGCACAAGAAGATCAAACGACCATATAAATCAACGTTTATTGGCGTAGTGATACCGACGCTGGTATCACTACGCCAATAAACGTTGATTGATATTGTTGTTTGATTTAATCTGCGTAGTGTTCGATTTATATAAATAAAAAGCACAAGCAGCTTCACCAGTTTCGCTGTCCACCATCCAGAGACACGTGGCACCTTCATTACAAACCTCGCTTGGCGAAGAATGATCATTTTTGTCCTCGTGCGATAAAAATACAACCAACCAACCAACTTCATTACAAATTTCTGTGTCTGCCCGAACCACTTCCAGGCGCTTAGCAAAAGGACGTTCGGTGTCACGGCGCCCATTGCGTGTCCTGCCATTGACAGCCAGTCACCGTCGTCTTAATTTGCAGTAGTGTCGCGAATGAAAACGGTGGACTGTTACGGACTAGAGCCGTACTTTATTTTAGCGACGAATCCGTGTTCTCTCTGGGCTCTGATGACAGTCGCTTTCGTGTATGGTGGGCATGTAATATATATGACGTTGTCCCGACTGTTGGAAGGATAATTAGGAGGGCCATTACGCACGACAGCCGATCGTCTCTAGCAGTGATATGTTGGACAATAACAGCTAAGCAATATGTACAGTACATTCTACTACTACATGTGTTGCCTCTCATGGAAAGTTTCCAACAGGCATTTTTCAGCAAGATAATGCTCGTCCTCATATAGAAAGGCTTTCGCAAGAATGCTTCTGCCAGGCTGATACAATTCCTTGGCATGCGCGATAGCCAGATTTACAGCCCGTCGAGCATCTATGGGACCAGCTGGGAAGCGGCCAACGAGTATTCAGGATTCAGAGACCCAGTTGTAACATTTCTGGACAAATGCGTCTCAGGATACCATAAGAAGCTCGTACGTCACCATGTCTGATCGTATCTTATCTTTTATCCAGACTAGAGGCGGCCCAACCAGGTACTGAAGCCACCTTTGAATTGTGCAGCTTTTACCAATAAACCTATCCTTTTGTGTATGTGTGTGCTCTGATATTGTAATCACTTACATATGTATATTAACGTTATCTTCATACCTACACAGCTTCATTCAATTCCAGCAACTCTTCTTGTTGCAATAGTTATTTATTATTATAGTTATAATTATTATTTATAATAGTTTATAATAGTAACGATGGATTTAATAAAGGATAACGTAAGGTCGCATTTGTTTGTGCGCGTGCTTCAAAAGGGTTTATTTTCAAAAACATTCCAGCCGTTTCAGAGATCTAAATTATAAGACGCCATTTCACTTTAAGCTTCTTATTCGCTTAAGACTTTGTTCGCTGATCCTCTTTTTTCTATCTAAAGCGATTTCACAATGTACTTACACCGTAAAATTTTAAAACTCCTGTTCATGCTGTCGCAAAACAAGCTTTTAAACTGCAAACGGATATATGTGCGTGGTCTTAAAAACAAAATGTCCTTTGCTATACTTTATTTCTTGATGGGTGCCAGAGTGGTGTACATAGTCACGCTAAATTGAACATGGCTGGCTTTGCGTTTTATGTTTTAACCCACTTTCTAACTTAAGAACATCAAAAGTGATTTAACACATGCGGAAGTAGGTTTCCTGTATATTTAAGCATTCCCTCACTGCTTTCAAATGCAATTTGTATTCCAGTTGCTTAAAACCACAATTTTATTCTAAATGCTTTCAAAAATTTTCAGTAGATGAAGAAACATACAGAGAGGCCTCGATCTCGATATCTGTTAAGAGTATTTAAGATGAATAAGGCCTAAGACAGAATATTGGTAAACTTCCTCGCAGCTATTCTAAAGCAGCTTCATGACATGAAAATTCCAGAAAAAAGTAACCATTTATCATATCCGCAAAAGCACTACGTATGTGAAATTCTGTAATTTAAATTTTCATTTTTTATTAAGTGGAATTGCCATTTTAAAATAGTATTGCATATTTTGTCAATAAACCGCAATAATATATGTATATTTGTTTATTATATATAAATATAAATTATACATATAATATAAATATTATATATAAATATAAAATAATTTGTTTATTTTGAATATACGGGTTTATTTAAATTTATATTTTTACTAGTTAATAATTAAGTGTTTATCTTGAGTGTGACATATTCGTGTAAAACTTTTTGTTATAAATTTTTGGTATAATTAGTGAATTTTCTCACCCCATCATCTTCTCTATTCTTGTTAATTGAACTTTACATTTTAATCAATTTCCAGTCATTCACTACAAGTTTGCTTGAGTCCAAATTTAGATTGTTCTCAGTATTAATAAAGAGACCCTTCTAAATTACTAAAATATTGTTAAACTAATTATATTCTGGGTTTATACTGTTTTTAACTAATTTTTGATCAATATTGGTTCATTCAGTATTGATCACAAATCTCAATTATTGTAGTCAGAAAAAGCAAACCAATAACAGGGATTTTGTGCGGTCCCTGATGAAGAACAAAATTCTTGGTATTGTTTAATCTTTTACTCCTCTTCACCTTTTACTACTCCAATTGCATTTTTTATTCTGAGATGTTTCTACTATTTTAATTTACTTGGGTTTACTACCTTGTGTGATATTACTTTACAACTTTAACTTTGTCTAAATTAATATATGCTTAAGTGTAGTGTATTCATGTATATTACATTAGAAAGTACTACATGTCACAATCATACTACAATTTTGCTATATATAGACAAAAATGTACACAGTTTGCGACCTCTCTGACATTCGTAAATTCTCTTACACTTTCATCGATTGTTAGGACATCATGTAATGTAAAAATATTTCCGATCACCCTAATTTATTACATTAGAAAAAAAAATCGTCATACTAAGGCTTGATTTAAGAACACCGTTAAATAATCAATTATGTGGTGAAAGCAGGGTCTTATACATTACTCACGAAACTTTAAAAATAAGAAAAGATAAAACGTAGGTAATTTAAATAATAATATTTCGTAAAACGAGCGTTATTATTTTTGCAACTAGAGCACATAATAAACCCAATTTTAAAACTTTTGTCTTTTTTTTTTGTTAACGTTTTTTTAGTAATTGACAAACTGCAGATTTTCTGACAATGGATGACATCACTCATAGCATGCCTTTATGAGATGAAAGGCCTATAATTTTATTTTAATATTCAACATAGCGACTAGGTAGTTACGCGTTTAAAAAAATTAAATAGTTAGTGTATTTTATCAAATGTGAAAATCAGAAATCGTATTGTAGCCACTATAGATATAATAAAAATCTCAAATTACTGACTAACACATTAAAATTGAATTAAAATGAAATTTGTTTTTCACATACACGCGTACTTTTCGACAATTGCCTCAAAGTATCGACTTAGTGGCTGCAAAAGTTGAAATTCAACCGAAATCACGGTATTACCACCAGCTGTATTGCCACCACTTAAAGCGAATCTACTTAAATCACCCACCGTGTATTTCATATATTTTGCCGTGGTCTCTGTAATTTCAAATGTATTAAAACATTATAAGTATTCCTCGATTTAGTGATATCGAACTTCTGAAAAACAGCAAGGTTGTATCAGGTTCTCAAGGTACAAACTGTTGTACACAAGTACACACACATACACACATCGAAGTCTCTTACTCCTATCGATAATTTAAACAGATCCCTTTTACTGTACTTGATTAATAGCTAAATTAATCTGTTGGGTTTTGATGGACATTTTATAAAGATTTGTATTTAATAAACGCGTATATAAAAGTGCGTCGATGGTTTATTTGAGAGCAGTATTTGCGTATAGATAATTTATTACATATAATTCTCTACCTTGCTGCATCTGGCTTATTGATAGGTAAACCTGTTGATGGCAATTTTATATAGGATCTTTTTGCAAATATAGGAGGGTGCAGATAGTTTTGGTTAAAGAGTATTTACGTAGATGATTTAATGCATTAAATAAGTTTACTATTATGAGAATCAATTTTATTTAAGGGTATATATGTCATATTATATATAATATACACACATAGCTTACATATATATATATATATACAGAACATACATTTTAACTGAAATTTATTAATTTCAGTACATACCTTTGTCCTTCACATACACGTGTTTTTACCGTACTATATTCCAGCTGAAGACTTGAGAACGAATCAAGATTGCTTCGAGATTTGGATTCTTTCGACTGTGTGTGCTTTAGCACGGATCGCCAGGTCCGATCCTATGACAATCGGAACCCAGCTGCCGTTTTCGCACAGAGGCATGTCCGTCGTCTTTTGCATGAGGGCAACAGAATTCGATCAATTGTCCACACTTACATATTGAACGTAAGTATTTGAAAAATAAATGTACAAGCAACTCTCTAATAAAAGGTTTTATTGCGGTAAAAAATTTGAGTAGAAGAAAGTGTGTTGCGATTCAATACAATAATTTTCACACAAAAAGATCCTTTAATAAGGGAAAAATGTTTGATTCAGGAATTTTATTCACTCATTGCCCCTGATTATTTTCACTACATGTTTTCACAACTTTCGTTTTATATCTTTTTACTAATTTCAATTCGTATTTTCACTAATTTTATTTTATATTTTCCTCGTTATAAATTCCTATTTACATTATTTACATTCTTATAATTATGCATACATAGATTTTTCTAGATTCATGCGATGTTTTAGATCATTTTTTTTTTATTCTTGTAATAAATTTAAATCAAAGAAATCGCAAAGCTAGAATTCAAGTTTTTTACTCAAATGTTTAATTAAAAAAATCTATATTCTATTGATTATATAGAGCCAAAATATTTACCTCATGAGTACTAGTATTTTATAAATATCTAATAATAATAGAGTTGGAGAAAAGTTAGCAGAAAAAAAAAACTTTTTTGTGTTTCTGTCAAGATTTTCCCTACTTTTAGGCAAGCCTGGGCTGGCTTCTCAAAAACAAATAGTTTAAGGAGAGCATTTCACGTATTGGGAAGATACAAGGTCTTTATAATTAAAGTTCCACTTTGAAATGGCCATAAAATGAAAACTACTGGACCAAATGTTATCAAACTTGGTAATGGCTTACAAGAAGTCATGGGATTTTATTTTCCGCAAAAAATAAAATAAAAATAAATAAAAAAGAAAATAAAAATAAATAAAATAAATAAAATAAAAATAGAAATAAAAGTTAAAAAATCACCACCAGCGGAAATGGCGCTGTATGCAATAGTGTTAAACGAAATAAGACATGAAGACATCGTTTTAAAACGTTTTTAATCGTTTCTAAAACGTGTTACAAAGCATGTTGAATGTGGCGTCCACCATTTTCTGAAAGCAAGTTAAATCGCATTACTGCGTTCTCAACAGCAGCTCTTAGCATATCAGGAGGAATGTTGCGGACATGTCGGTGTATCGCATCTTTCAATTCCGCCAAATTGTTTATGTTATCACCATAAACAATTTGCATAACCCCACAAAGGGTTTCGTTTTAGAAACGATTAAAAACGTTTTAAACCGATGTCTTCATTTTTCTTATTTCGTTTAACAATATTGCATACAGCGCCATTCCCGCTGGTGGTGATTTTTGAACTTTTATTTTTATTATATTTTTTTTATTTTATTATTTTATTTATTTATTTTTTATTCGGAAAATAAAATAACATGACCTCCTGTAAGCTATTACCAAGTTTGATAACATTTGGTCCAGTAGTTTTCATTTTATGGCCATTTCAATGTGAAACTTTAATTATAAAGACCCTGTATTTAGTCATTAGATGGGGGCACATTTCCATTTTAAGGGAGAATCTTATCTCACTTAAATCGCATGAAATCTTGGTGAATCCTTACGCCAAGTTTGCTTACTATTTCAATATATTTCAGTTTTTACGATACACTGTGCAGAAATTATATTTAAAAACACATAAATTATCACAGCCCAAAAGGTTTCTTAAACGTTAAAAGCTGTTTCTGTAGCCACGCGCTACCACCTTCAGTATCGTTCGTCCTCGTCACTGTTGTTCTAAAGAAGGTAGTACATGTCTAACGAGTTAACTATTACCGTTTCATAAACCTTTTGGACTATGATAATTTGTGTACTTTAAGAATATGGTGCCATTTAACCAGGAAGCAGCATTCAACAGGCAATGTTGTATTAGTTCTGATATGTTATATAAATATTAGTAAGTTAAAAAAGTTTGTATCGTGTGATTTATCTTGAGTTCTTCAATTTGTACTTTCCACTATAAAAGCTATAAAAACTTTGAACAAAACATGATAAAAATACAAATTAAGCAAGTATAGAAATCTTGAAAAATAAAGTATATGCACAAAATAGGGTATTCCAAAACCCGCATGGTTTAAATTATATTTAGAAACCATCGAATATAGGGAAAAAACGCATAAATCTATGTTTAAAATTAAAATAACATTAAATTTAAAATCTAAGGAAAAGCATTCTGTATTTTCAGCCGAGTTCATATGGTTATAATTTCGTTCATATTGACGGAACATATCAAAGCAAATGCACATTTAGGTATATTATGTAGAAGTGGAAATTTATATAACATATATCACATAACTCAGATTTTAAATAGGCCGTCAACTTACGTTGTGTGGGGAAGATACTGTATTTATTAAGTAACATTGTAATTAAAACAGAGTTTGGATCATTTAAAAAAATCAGTTTAAGACTATGGGCTCTATCACATCGAACAAATTCTGTTATCGAAATTTTATGTTTGATCTGCAATTTTATAAACTGCGGATAAAATAGAGTAAGGCCTTACAAACTTTAAGTAAGTGCTTCAAATTTTAAATGAATTCAGACTGCATCCTTGCGAAACGCAGCTTCTTTATTCACCTGAAATGTTAGAATGGCTTCAGTGTTTTGAGCTTCAATTCCTTTTTTTTCGTTTATATAAGTTATGGTGCAGACAGAGATCTTCGAAAGATTGGGCGAATAAAACAGAGAATTTGCCCGAAAACTTCGAGTAGTTTAAATACAGCCAAACTTTTATTATTTCGCTGAATAAATTCCCACTGATTGAAAAAGTTTCTGCAAGGCTGAACTAAAAGTTTCGCTAAAATGCTAAATGTTGGATTTTTCTTTTTTTGTCATTTTAGCCTAGTGTGGAAGTTTCTAGAAAGTCATCCAATCGTTTTGAATAAAGCAATATGTTGACTATTGGAATAAGCGTACGATGAATTTTCCAATTAAGAGTATTCTCCAACTGTAAGAACCTTCATTAAATCCACATTATAGCCTCCATATTTTCCATATTTAAAACTTTCTGGGCATTTTTAGACAATCAGAAGTAATTTTTCGCTTTTATTTATTTTCAATGCTAACTCTTTTGAATAAGAAAAATCACCTTCAGGAAAAACTTTCAAAATTTTATATCTAACATTGAATCCTAGTGTTATTGAACCGGAACCGTTGAAATATATTAGTGTCCGTTTCTTTGACTCTGTGGTACTAGAGTGGTATCGCGGTCACCTAGAGTGCTGTTAGCCTGGGTTGGACTTCCAGCGGTGAAAATGAACGCTTACCGACCAATTTCTCACTGCAGTTCGAAGGTTTATTCCCTAGGCCTTAAGAGGTTCACATTCCTCGGGGAACTGTAGATTCCCGCCCAGAATTATCTTTGCTGTCTTTGTACCGCAAAATTCAAAACAAAGGAAAATATATTAGAAAGCATCTGTTAACTAAAAATAGGAAGTAAGTCGTAATAGAATATGCAATGTATAGGGTCTTTCAAATTAAACGCTCCCTGTTTAGAGGGGTGTACACTGTACAAGGCGCTATAGTGGAAGGACTTATATGAAATTTAGCACACATATGTTTCTCGGTGTGCGCTCGCGAGCTGTGCCAAAAAAAGGTAATGTGGGTCCCACGGTTACGGTTATAGTTACCGAATTTCAAAATTTTCGAATGAAGAGGCACAAATTTTTTCAACGGCATAATGACAGGCACCATCAGGAACCGTAAATACCGTTAGAATTTTATTTTTAGACCTAAAACTGACAAAGTATTGTAACGTTATGTAAAAGATAAATTGAGAGAAAGGAAAGTACAGTTAACTGAAAACTTTTTTCAAAAGCTTCGAGAAATAGCCATAACCGAACAACTTTCGAAATTAGTGACGTCTGTGTTTGTCAGTATGCCCTACAGATGTACGAAACGAAAATTATCAGAGGTGTCATAACGTATTTTCAGTTCGTAAAGCAGAGAATTTTCGACGAAAGGTAGAGTGTACGCATTAATTTTGTATACAAAATGCTCATTACATACAGCATTTGTCATTATGGCAGTATGTTAGTAAAAATCTCTTCAATAGTGCTATAACTGTACAATGTGTTCTCCATTGTGGCCAATAAGAGTTTCAATTTGATGAACAGTGTTTTACACAGCCTAGTGTAACATTTCAACTGGAAAGCCCAGCACATGGCATCGTATGCTGTCCTTTAGATTGTTCAGAGTTAGACATGGTTCGCGATTCACATATCTTTCAAATAACTCCACAACCAGAAGTCAGAGAGAGTGCGGCCCGAAGATCTAAATGGCCGTCTGAAAACATCGGCCGATTACTCGTTCGTCAGTGAAGTCCTGTCTCAGCAATCTTTGGATAAGACGAGCAATGTGGGGTGGCGTACCATCTTGAATAAATATCGATTCATGGGGGCATTCTCGTTGTTGTAGCTGCGGTATGACGAAATGTTCCAACATGTCACGATACCTCTGTCCATTTACTGAACAGATGCAGATCCCAATTTGTATTTTCTCTTCGAAGAAATATGGACCAATAAGAAAAGTGGCCGTAAATGCACATCATACTGTCACTTTCGGAGAGTGCAACGAGGCTTGTTGAACAACATGAGGATTTGTTGCAGACCAAATACGGCAGTTTTGCATATTAACTTGCCCATTTAAGGAGAAATGGCCCCCTTGTCACTCCAAACAATATTCCACGGCCACGTTTTCTCCACTTGCATTCGGTCCAGGAACTGACTTGCGAAACTGACACGCATATCTGCGTCACCAGGCTAGTTGCTGTAGCATGTGAAGCTTGTAAGTATAGTATCGTAACGCCTTATGCAGTACTCTCCATGTAGTAGTAGCCAACATGTCCACTTGACAGGCAATTATTGACACACTGGCATTACCACATGCACATTGGCTTAATATAAATGTCCACAAGTTCAGTAGCCACCTTTTCAAGATGAGCGGAGTCCACCCTTTTTCCACCACGGCCAGGTTGAACACCAAGATTCCTTGGTGCATCAAATTTCGTCATCATTCTGCATATAGAAAAAACAGCAATAAGTCCACGTCTTTGTCGTTTCTGACACTGGAATTCCTTGATTGTCGCAGCTGCATTATTTCTGTTCTGGTAATATAGCTTCACTAATAACGCCTTTTTATATAAAGATGTTGGCATAGCTACCATTACTTCACGGAAACATTTATGCTTTTTAGTGACTGCTGCGCTTTTATAGTACCTACTATGATAGAGTTACAGTAGTAACCATTATGCAAATCACAAACTGTTATTGCCACACAGCTATCTATCGACAAATACTGTAATCAATGAGTGTTTTGTAGGAATATACGAAATTAATGCGCACACTCTACCTTTCATTAACAATTCTCTGCCTTCCGAACTGTGATACCTCTGATAATTTTGGTTTCGTACATCTGTATTACATACTAACAAACATCGACGTCGCTAATTGCGAAAGGTTTACTCAGTTACAGCGTGTTCTCGAAGCTTTTGAAAGATTTTTCCGTTTAACGGTACTTTTTCTTTCTTTCAATTTATCTAGTTACATATTTTCGTTACATATATTTGTTCAGTTACATATATTTGTCAGTTTTAAGTTTAAAAATAAAATTTCAACCATGTTTAAGGTTTCTGATGGTGCCTGTTATAATACCGTTAAAAATGTGTGCGTTGCCATTTGAAAATTTCAAAATTCAGTAACTATAACCGTAACCGTGAGACGTATATTACCTTTTTTTTAGCACAATTCGCTAGTGCATATCGAGAAACTTTTCTGCGCTAAATTTCATATAAATCTGTGCATTATAGCTCTATAAATAGTGATTTGGAAGATCCTGTACATATAATGTAGTTGAGTAAGGAAATGCAGTTAATAATTATGACAACACAGAAAGGAACGGAAATTGTTAATAAACGAGCACTAGACCGAAGCATTCAAGGAAAGAGAAGAGTTACGGCAAGAAACACACATGAAGAACTTGAAATGAAATCAAGAATGATAGGAAAACATAGAGAGACATAAAGAAATTCGCAAAAAGAAAAGAAAGAAAGTGACTACCTTTTACAAAACGCCTCCTGGGGATTAAAGAAAAAAGGCAGAAAATGTGATTGAAAGCAATTTACAAACCCTTTATAAAATGGAACAAAGTAACGCAATTGATTTTTTGGTTAAAATGCTAAAGTTAGTGGCCCGGAACCCGAAAACGAAATTATGGAGATTAATTCGTGAAGCCCTATAAATAATTCTATAGCATAAAACTTTCATTAATACGTTTAAAAAAGATGAAATTTTTGCAATATTTTACAAGATTCTCTTAAAACGCATTAGTAAATGAGTTTAGAAAAGATTTTATGGTTATTTTGAGTTGCCTAGGGGAAAAATAGAATTTAAATTAGCAAACGAAAAGTTGGAAAGGGCCATAAATCAAATCAAGGAATAAATATAAATTACGAAAGGGCTTTTTGCAGAAAGCGTTTCTAATATAAATTCGTTTACTGCAGTTACGAAACAAAGTAGTACAGAGAGGCATTAGGAAGACACTTTCAAAAGGACAAAGGTTTTTGATGGGAAATGAAAAACTATCACTTTCATAAAATACGGTAGCAAATTTTGTTACGAGAATATAAAATTTTATAGTATAAATTAGAAATATTCATGCTAATACTTTATGTAAAAGCAGTTGTATAGTTTAGGAATTTTAATGTCCAATGCAAATTTATAAAGCATGCGGCCACAATTAGAAGTTCAAATGCCGCATCTTCAGAACAAACATTGCTTCTATGGTTACAAATTTAATCAAAACGTATAAACGTTGTACATCAGTAGATCTCTCGCCACACCCCGTAATAACGAACATACAAGGTGTTTCCGAATTCATGGAACAAACTTCTATGATTTAAATAAATTGAACACTACGCAGATTAAATTAAACAACAATATAAATCAACGTTTATTGGCGTAGTGATACCAGCGCCGACGTTATGGCGTGATTAGATGGTAAAACGTTCGAAAGCAAATACGCATTTCTTCGTTCAGTGGGACCTAAAGTGGAAGGTCGTGGGTTCAGGTCCCACCGAACGCAGAAATATTTATTTTCTTTCGAACGTTTCACCATCTAATCACGCCATAACATCGGCGCTGGTATCACTACGCCAATAAACGTTGATTGATATTGTTGTTTAAACGTCTATGGGTTGTTGGGGACGCCAAAAAAGGCATATTTGCCCATATCCCCGTGTCCGCAAGGGGGCCGGTTTGGCTGTAGAGAGTAACTACTGTTCACGATCATGTCGTTGCTACGTAGCCAATTACATGCATTAAATGCAATTTTTGATACATAATTTAAGTGATTGAGCTAATAATACAGCAGAAATAAAGAAATCCGGAATTCAGTTTCCTGATTTTGATCTGTGTTACTGTGTAGTGAAAATAAGCCTAAAACTGCCTTTTTTAACACACTGGAAAAGATAAACGGAGGGACCCTGGTTCGAATCCAGGATGGGGAAAGCGTCTCTTTTTCTCCAAATATAAAAAAAGCTCTAGTTTGAGCTAATTAATACGTGGGTGGCAAAAATTATTGTATAATAAATTCCCCCACGAAAACTCACAAAAATCTCGCCCCGGAGGCTTTCTTGTGTTGACCATATTTGGCAATTGTGTTATCCCTGCGGAGGGTAATAATACCTTAACATCTTTACATACGGAGAAAGAGAGCGTTGTTTCCTGTCCTCATTCGTCTAGCGGTCCAAGACACTCCGGGCTAAACGGAGGGACCCTGGTTCGAATCCAGGATGGGGAAAGCGTCTCTTTTTCTCCAAAATTACATAAGCTCTAGTTTGAGCTGTAATTAAAACGTGGGTGGCAAAAATTATAGTATAATAAATTCCCCCACGAAAACTCACAAAATTCTCGCCCCGGAGGCTTTCTTGTGTTGACCATATTTGGCAATTGTGTTATCCCTGCGGAGGGTAATAATACCTTAACAACACACTAGAAAGAGTTGGGAACTGCCAAGTACATGCAACAGGTGAAGAACATCGAAATAAGAAATTTTTTGTACAGTGAATTTTTTCCAAAAATTAGCCATTCGGGCACTACAATGAATTCAGTGTTTGCATCCACTGCATTCAAAGTTTCCACAAATTGCTATAATGCTCCATTTCAAGAATTTTTAAAATTATTTAATGTCAACAGACGTCGGGCTCTCTCCGGCAATTTTTTAAAGTCAGTTAAATTCACCGGAATTGTATGTGTAGAATTCATACAATCGCACCTGAAGCGGCGAATTCTACACATACAATTCCGGTGAATTTAATTGATTTTAAAAAATCGCCAGAAATCCCATCCGACGGCATTAAATAATTTTAAAAATTCTTGAAATGGCACATTGTAGCCATTTGTGGAAACCTTAAATGCAGGATCCAAATACTAAATTCACTGTAGTGCCTGAACGGCTAATTTTTGGAAAAAAAAACTCACTGAACAAAAAATGTTTCTTTTGATGTTCTTCACCTGTTACACATACTTGGCAGTTCCCAACTCTTTTCTAGTGTGTTAAAAAAGGCAGTTTTAGGCTTATTTTCACTATATAGTAACACAGATCAGGAAACTGAATTCCGGATTTCTTTGTCTCTACTGTATTATTAGCTCATTTACTTAAATTACGTATCAAAAATTGTATTTAATTCATGTAATTGGCTACGTAGCAACGTGATAGACGTAAACAGTGGTTACGCTCTACAGCCAAACCGGACCCTTTGCGGACACGGGGATATGGGCAAATATGCCTTATTTGGTGTCCACAATAACCCCAAGAGATTTGTCCCATGAATTCGGAAACACCCTGTATAACGACTGACTTTTTCTTTGCAATTAATACATCTTTTTATACAAAGTTACAGTCGAATTCGCCATAATAAAAACTTGGCTACTACATCAAAATCCTTACGTCCTCTCACGAGATTCCTTAGATTAACGCCATTTTGATTTGCTCATAACCGCACAGAATTTTCAGAAGCTCAGATATTAGGTTAAAATACTCAAAAAAGTTAGGAGAAAATTAGTAATTTCCTTGTATAAAATTTCGTGCGTATGAAATTTTTTATTTTTTAGTTCTGTTTTATATTGTCATACTCAAACTTTAGCTTTCTTTGTGTTGCAATCTACATTTTTTCCTAAAATAGAACAGTTAAAATAAAAATACATATATGCACTGATGCCGTTTTGGCACCATGTGCCAACATTTTAAAGGTATTTTTTGTTATGAGGTCGCTTAATTACAGCTTCTAAATTTTGTCAGTTTCTTGAAAGTCTTTAAAAGCTGGTACCACTTTAGTTACAATTTAAGAAATTGTTATCAAAAGCGGGTTCGACTCTAGTTACAATTTAAGAAATTGATATCAAAAGTGGATTCGACTCTAGTTACAATTTAGGAAATTGATGTTGATAAAGAGGAAATTTCCGGAAAGGAGTTTCTTACGCAGAGTTTCCCAACATGTGGGTATATACAACCCCTGGCAAAAAGTATCCCATCACCTGTTTCTGCAATGATACCGCATTCAATTTTTTTTTTATTTTTAATACATTTGCATTTTAAGAAATGTAGATATAGAATGAACAGAAACACATATCAAAGAATAGAAATATATATAAACTGAATTATATATTACAGTTTTGATGGTGAAAACTTAATGGAAACCATATTACTTCGAAGAAAAAAAGTATCCGATGATTAAATTTAATATTTTGTCAATCCTCCTCTGGCACGAATGACGGCTACTATTCTATTCGGCATGGACTTTATGAGACCCCTACAATATTCTGGGGTAATTTCATTCCAACTTTCTTGTATTGCTTGGCACAATGCAATTGAATTTGAGGGATCTCGAATTTATTTCCGTCTTTAGAATGTTCCATATATTTTCAATGGGATTGATGTCCGGTTTACTTGCAGGCCACGTCAGAATATTAATTGGTTTGTATTCATTGTTTTGAAGACACCTTTTCACTCCTCTTCTACAGTGGCACCATGCATTGTCATCTTGGAAAATGAAACGTTGGAATCACCAAACCATTCTTCGACGTTAGGAAGCAAGAGGCGTTACGATTTACAGGTGTGAGGATTATACATAGTTTTCCAACTCCATAGATCATCATGCAACCCCATACAGCAAATGACACAGGAAATTTTGCTTTAGTGTTTGCACATACTTCTTTGAATTTTTCATTCTCTTTTCTCCAGATAACTGCGCCGTTATCGCCCTGCGGTGGCGCAGTGTGGTAACGCGTTCTCCTAGTGCGCCGCTAATCCGGGTTCGACTCCCAACAGTGCAAAGAACGCTTACTCAGAGATCTCATAAAGATCGCACTGCTCACTGTAGTCCGGGGTTTGGTTCCCTAGGCCTTAAGAGGTTCGGATTCCTCGGAAAACAGTAGGTCCCGGCGCAGCATGACCACTGTAGTCTTTGAGCCGTAAAAGCAAGCAAGCAACTGCGCCGTTATCATTACAGGTCTCTAAACAAATACGTGATTCATCACTAAAAATAACGTTTGCACATTCACTAAAAATAACGTTTGCACATTCAATAAAAATAACGTTTGCCCATTCACTAATTCCTCATTTTACATGTTCTATACACCGCTTTAAACGCAACTGTTTGCGCTGAACTCTTAAATAAGGTTTCGTTTCTGTTTTACGAAAGTGGAACTCTTTCGAACTCAGTCGGTTTCTCACCATGCGGTTACTTAATTTTATGCAGTATTTAGATCATTCGGAATTCAGCTGTTTGGAAGTGGAGCAACGTTTCTTTTTAGCATGATCATAAAGATTTCTGTCCTTTCTTGGTGAGGTAGATGACGGGCGACCGCTACGATGCAAGTTTCCCACGCCATGAATTAACGCAGTACTTTTCTACAGGACAGATACAGTACTTTGAGTACAATTAGCCAATTTTCCGACCTGTCTTTGGAAAAATCCGTCCAGCAGCAGGTGAAAATTCTTATTTTAAAATCTGTCGAGAGCTCTGTTTTGAAAATCATTTTTTACACTACATGAACAAGCGTCGAAACCGATGTAAAGTTTAATGCTTGCTTTACCTGCTTTCTTATATTATCTGCGTGCGCGCATAGCTCTAAATTTGCATAAATCTCAAATTTACGCACTTGAACCTCTGTGATCGTACAACTTTTTCCAACTTACTCTGAGAACGGATACTTTTTTCCAGCAAACTTTATTGCTGTTTTCCTTTTTGGCATTGTATTATTTACACAAAATATTAATTTACAATTTATAATATTCAACTATCATCACACATTTTGATGACATGTAAAAGAAATTATATTTGATTATTTATGCATAAGAATTTCTGTTACATACCAGCTGTTGCGCTGTTTAATGCAGTGATCGGATACTTTTTACCAGGGGTTGTAAACCTAATAACTTTTACTCACTTTTCTTTCCACTTCATTAGAAAAAGAGAGCAGTTGGCTTTCGAAACGTATTTTAAGACTTTCACCATTGTCGAAATAATACTTTTATTACGGAATCTCCTAGTGAAGTTTTACGTTTTGTTTCTCGTTATAAATAAAGAAAAGTGGCGTAAACAGGACTAAGCTAAGGGTGGCGGCGTCCCCCTAAAAATGAAAAGTACAAATGAATGCCATGGGCCGTATATTAAGTTACGGCTATAGCCCCTTCCCTCCCCACATCTAGAACTTCAAGGTACTTACGCTAATGACAGAGAGTACTTTGCTAACAATCCCAATTTACACGTTTTACATCTCTTCCTTGCAGTTATATAAATTTTGGACGATCAGAAAGATGATGCAAACTACGAAACAATGAAAATAGTTTAAGCAAAACCACTCCCTTTCTCCAAGGCCCTGCTTTCTATTTTATGAAACTCTCTCCATCTAATTAGTAATTTTCGCTGATTAAAACATACTCGAGGAACTTTGATTAAAGGATGCTCAGAGAACACCAAATTCAATTAGGCTCAATTAGGCATGCTGCTATTTTGCGCAAGTCCGATGAAAATAAATAAAGCTTGACTTATTTAAATATTTCTTTCGAGCTCTCATGAAAATCTAATTCCGAACTCCTACCACTGATGCATTTCATTTCCTTTAATCCAAAACCTTTCAGTTCTCATGTATCAAAAGAAATTCATTTTATATTAAAATTTGAAATACAATGTAAATACAGGAATGGATAGGGAACATTTGATGCAAGTTTCAAGGGTAAATGTAAATATATACTTTTTAGGACATTTGACGAATATGCAGATTGTGGATTTTCTTTCGCCCATGTTATGCAAAATTGTACAGAGAGTAATCAGGCGTGGGGTGAAGTATATCATTAAAATATGTTTATCAATGTCGGACTTACGAAATTTTTATCCCTAACCGCAGGCTGTAGTGTGCCCCTTTCTCTTCCTTAGAAAGAAAAAATATTTTAAAAAAAATCACGCATGACGTATATATATAAAGTTAATTTTTCACTCAGTTAATCAAACTAATATTTTAACAAATGATTTTATATAAAAACTAATAAATTACTTTTAGATGATTAACTACCGCTGCCCCAAGAATTTGAAGACAATATTTTTTTAGGCACGTCACGTAAAATGCCTTTGACACTTAATATTTTACAACTTTGCATTGTACTATTCACTAAAAATTTAAGTTAATAAAGACATTATACTTACATTTATTGCAGATTTGTTCTACAGAAAATATTTTTAAATATTTTCGAGTTCGAAAATTTTTATTTTTCAGCTCCCTGCTGCCCCTTCTCCCCTCATGTATTTCCTCTAGGTACATGCCTAGTCAGCAATTTACCACTGTTTTTTTTTTATTATATTATTAAAAGATGCCTATAAAATAAATCATTTTATAAAAACATTTCTCTTATTTCTAATAAATTTCATTAAAATGCATTAAAACATTAAAATACTAGCACCTAAGATATGCTTTGGTATAATATACAAGTATCACGTTATAAAGAGATTGGTTTTTTTTTTAATTACTGTTAAGCGTTACCAACTGTAATTTGCATGCTATAATTTGCCATGAAAATAGGGAAGATTTCCTAATCTCGAAATGAATTCAATTAAAATGAGCGTGAAGATAATGATCATGAATAAGATTTAATAATTTTATATTCTAAAAACAACACACAATAATCCCACTCTAACAACGTAAGATCACTAGTAATGAAAATGTGAAGTAACCAAAAGGAATAGAAAAACATTTTATGTATAAAATATTTCATCTGATTAAAAACTATAGTTTAAGGAAGTTTTCACCAACATGCTCGGAAACATAACGTTCGTTTTAATTTTAACTAATTTTGGTATAGTGATCCCCGACTGGCACCGTCTCGTACTTGCATCGTTTCTAGCTAACCAATGTCGTAATATGAATAAACCACTCCTTGCTGTCAAAATCTGGAATTTATGCAATACGTAGGAAATGTTAGTCATCAGTAATGGATAGATCATTTACCGGTAATGGGGATTCAAGTTAACCAATTGCAGTATTAATAACGAGACATAGCACATTAATGTTAGAGAGAGTATGTGCCTCAAAGCTTCCAGCGTCTGGTCGGCCAGAAATTTCAAAGCGAACATTATATAAACAATCTTATGTGCAGAGACTACACGAAATAAAATTTCCTTTGAAGTCTATTTCCGAAATATATTATGGAATTAAAAATCAGTATGTTGTAGCACAGGTAAACAGAATAATACTGGAGTTTAAACCAATGTGCTAATTAATGGGTTCAGATTAAATTGGGAAAATCATATTAAAAATTATTAGCCGTTGAAAATCATAGTATAAGTACCCAACCCGTGTTATCATCCTGCAAAACGTAGAGAATTATTGTCATATCGAAGTCGATAGTCCCATAAATTTCGGTATAAAGAAATCGTTTGGTTTTAACATATGTATTGTGTATAACAGTGGTTCTCAATCTGTGTTCTGCAGAGCATTTAGTGCTTCGCGAAACCTTTTCAAGTGCTCTGCGTACTCCAGTGCTCAAAAATGACAAAAATCGCTAGATTTCTTGGGCTTCATTATTCTTTTTCGATGTAAAGTGGCAATTTTAGTTTTGTAACTACAAAAATGGTTTTAGACATCATATCGATATAGGTAACACAGTATGAATTTAAAATATTTGCTTTGAATTTGTTCTCAAATGTTTTTTTTTACCTTATGTTTTTGTTACTATTTTTCATTTACGTTTATGTAGTTAAATACCCCCATTTCTGTGAAATTTGTGAGAAATGTAGCATTTCGAATAAAATAAAACTTGACGTTTTACGCGCCCAAATGCTTCAAAAATACCTTCCATCGTTAATACTGCTGTCATTGGGTTTAGGACCTATGTTGGTGAAAATATTTTCGGCCGTATGAGAAAAGAAAAGTATAAAAAATAATAAAAGGATATAAGAAGGTATATGCATAATTGATGTTTTTGACAAACAATATATATATAAAGTTCCAGTTTTTAATGACTTTAATTGGGAAAATTAATTTTAGGTTCAAACTT
>QLNU02015360.1:220536769-220550746 GCA_006491805.2 Dysdera silvatica
ATATTATTATTATCCTTATAAGGGTAATAATATCTTACAAAAATACACTTCTTTCAATGGCGTATGTTCGGTAACGGCATGGGAATTTACCAAAGGAGCTTAAAAGGTTGTCTGATACAGGAATATGTAAACAGACCCACACATCATATTTAAGAGCTCCCAAGTGAGAAATTCAAGATTTTTTAAATGTGATTCAGTCTTTTGGTACCCGTTCACATGATGATAAGTGGAAAGTCGGTATTTTTGAACTATTTATTGAATGATAGTGGAACTTTATATGCTATTAGTGCAGTATTCATTATGCTAAGGCATGTGCGAAATATCTTGGTGGTAACACATTTTTTTAATGATGGCTGTTGGGATAAAACTATTGCGTCACTAGTAGGCAAAAGAGAAGGTTCAACTTATTGTTATACACTTCTTTAGCGTGATCTGCGAAATTAATATTAACGAGCATTTTGTATTAAACACGGAAAAAAAGTGGAATAGATTCTTACTAAAATTAATTAAATTTTATCTGCCAATTGACGGGGATACTGTTTTTTTCAGAAATGAAATAGGGGAAAACTTCCTCCTCCATAAAAAAAAATTAATGGAGAGAACTAAAATAGTTTGAGAATTGTGTGTAAAAGGAAACGAGGCAATTAAAAAAAAATCCCTTTTCTGTGAAATAAGAAAAACCTTTCTTAAAACGTTTTTTCCTAATTTAGTCTTTTGAATCCTTTTACTTGCATGATGTTTATAATAAAGTTGTGAATTAAGCGATAACAGCGGTTTCGTATATAAATACAGCTTACTGTTGGTTTTTAATGAAAAGTGAACATAATCGAGGCGTGAATTCGTTTACTTGAAATCATTGAAAGGAACGTTTTTTAAAAAGAAGTGTATATCTTTCTAAATTATTTTTCATTGTAATAAATTAACCGCCCAATATAAAAACACTCACGGAAATAATTCTGCATAGTATTATTTTATTGGAAATGGTACGTATTTTAATTCTGCTATGTGGAGGTGCAAATAAAAAATCCCTTGTATATTTACCATCTTTCAAATACACTGGCGTCTAAAAGTTGAGCGAAATCTCTATACTTGTGGATATTTCTCCAAATAAATGCCAGAATGTTATGAAACTTGGTATACTTATGCAAGAAGGTGATGCAAGTACAAGAACAAAAAAAATGAGGATAAAATTTTTATGTAGAAATTGTACATTTTTAAAAACTACGCCAAAACGCGTTTTTTAGTTTTCTGCAGAGAAAAATGTCGTAGAATGCTAATGCATGAGCAATGTAAAAAGGGGATTCATGTATAAGTTGAAATATATATAAATGTGCGATAAAAATGGTCACATTTTGCAGCCATATAAGCCTTACATTGGTATTTACTGTTTTCTAGGTGGTCGTCCATGAGTTGTGTTGGCAAATGATCCCACCCCCTAATTAGTTCAGTTTCCAGTTACGAAATGTTTCTTACTGGGAACTACCGTATAGCACGCATGCTTAATAGGATTTATACTCGGAGCGTTCGATGGTCACTGCATACGCAAGATATCTTCACTTCAAATAAACTCATCAACCAGCAGAAATCCATAAGGCGGACGTTATCGTCCATAAATAAAAATTATGGACCCACGGTACCTCGAAACAGCCGAACGTAAGGTTCCAGTATGTTATCTGTGTACCTTTCACCTGAAACAGAACCTTTGTCAAAAATGTGGGGTTTTGTACACGTGTTTAACAGTATGCTTGCCCATTCCATGACGCCACTGCCTCCAACTCGATCCCTTGCGGCGAAGTGAAGAGGAGAGTAATGTGTTCGTCGTTATCACTATAGAGTAGTGCGACGCGAATCTATACGCATACTGAATCTGTATTCATCAATAACGAACGCATTTCTCCATTCATTAAGAGTCCAGTTTCGGTCGATGTTCCTGACTTCATTATAAATACGCAAGCCTATGTTAAAAAAACTGCTAAATGTCTTGCACATATACATCCCCTTCCCTAAGCCTCCCTTGAACGATTTGTCGGAAAATAGTTGCTCTTGTGGCGAGGGTCAGCTCTCCGAGTTGCATGTAGACGTCGTGCAGTTAATGATAAATATCTTCCCTGCCGAGGAGTTGTGTCTTTTTGACGACCTTGTATGTACTTGTTTTCTAACATCTCCAGAGTTTTAGAACATTCTGTACAATATGAAGGATACAGGTTTTGTCACACTGAGTGGTTTGGAAACTTCTGTCTGCAACTGTCCTGATTTATGGTGATTCCACCCTTCAAAAAAAGGGTTAAATTGCTGTCCTTGTGTCATAATAAATTTCTGTCAACAATTACAATAATACTTCTCACGAAGATTGCATGAAACTAAAATATACACTATATGCCCAAAAGTATCCAGACACTTTGGATTTTTTGTTTTTTTTTTCGAATTTCTAAAAAACCACTCGGCCAATTGTTCTCTAACTTTGGAGGTATATATGCGCACTTTCCAATAAAGTTTCGGTGACTTGTGCATTTAGGGGACCACCCACATATTGACAAAGTGAAAAAATATATTTGATCACCCTGTATCATAAAAAGCTGGAAATTATTTGTAACTTTCAGAAAATATTTAACCAGCTATGCTTAATGCCTGTGTGCATTTTTGTAAAATAAACATGTATATTCATGAAGATAGAAACGTTTCTTTAAGAAAACCCAAATTTTGTCACATATTTTTTGCTTATAATATCCACAATTTTCAGTCAAATTTCACGAAACTTACAGAACATTTGTCAACGTACAAGAAAAATATTATACTTAAATTAGAAATTAATATATTGAATACACGATGAGATATGAGCATTTGAAGAAAATAATTTTTTACTGCGCATGCGCGAAAGATATGAATAACTTTCTTTCATAATTTTGTAGTCAATAGTATAGGGCAACTTAAAAAAAATACCAGTGGGATATCTTGAAAATTCAGAAAGTTATCGACGATATAGTGAGCCGTATTTCTCTAATTCTCTGAAAGTAGCTAGATGATAAGGGTTTTTTCCACAAATTGTCATATTCCAAATTACCAAACACCCCTGTTCTGAAAATGAAATATTCCAGATTTATGCAAATAAGGATCAAAAGTATCTGGACACCTGCATGTTTTGCTTCTCCTTTACAGAAGTCAAAAACCTTGCTTGGTGCAGAATGACCATTGTTGTCCTTGCGCCATAAAAATACAACAAACCAACAAGAAGTCAAAAATTAGTATGAAGTGGGACCACCTTTTGTTGCAGTGATGACTGCCACTCTATCTGGGAGGCTATCTACTAGTTTCTGGAATTTTTCAGTGGGAATTGCATGCCATTCTTGCAAAAGAATATTAGTCAGCTCTTGCGCCAATGTGGGCCATTTTGGCCTAGCTCGCAGTCGACGTTCTAATTCATCCCATAGGTGTTCTATGGGATTTAGGTCTGGGCTCTTATCAGGCACGTCCAATTCCTCAACATCCATGTCAGCAAACCAGCTCTATACAGCCCTTTCTGTGTGGATAGGAGCACGATCTTGTTGAAACAAGAATGAACCCACTCCAAACTGTTGTCACAATGTAGACAACATGGAACTGCCTAAAATGTCGAGATAGCCTTCCATCTTCAGAATTCCCTTCATAGGAAGCAGAGGGCTCAGCCCGAACCATGAGAAACAGCCCCAAACCATTATGTTTCCACCACCAAACTTAACTTGCGGCACAATACAGTCAAGTAAAAAGCGTTTACCCAGCATTCTCCACATCCAGTCTCTACCATCTGATTGCCAAATAGTGTACCGTGATTCATTGCTCCATAACACTTCACGCCACTGCTGCAGGCTCCATGTTTTGCACACTTTGAATCATTGTAAGCGACGCTTGACATTGATTGCAGTAATGCTTGGTTTATATGCAGCTGCTCGGCCATGAAAACCAAGACTTTGCAGTTCCTGACGAACTGTTTTTGTGCTGACGTTGCATCCAGAGGCTTTTTGAAAATCCGCACAATCGGATTTTCCGTCGATTTCATGCGGTTCGCTTTCACAACTCTTTTCATCACTCTGCGTTCCCTGTCTACTAGACGAAGTGGTCGACCAGGTCGTGGATGCACCGTTGTAGTCCCCGTATGTTCCCACTTTACGATAACATCATTAACGGTGGAACGGGGCACTCGTAACATCACAGAAATCTCACGAACAGATTTTCCACAGCGGTGACAACCAATGACTTCACCACGTTCAAAATCATTTAGCTCGCCCTTTCCTCCCATTTTACTTTTCTAGCTTTGAAATTATAATTGTTAACTCGTCAGACTTCTTTTATACTTGTCTGAGAGCTAGAAATTTGACGTCACTAACAGAATC
Source organism: Dysdera silvatica (assembly GCA_006491805.2). Classification (NCBI taxonomy): domain Eukaryota; kingdom Metazoa; phylum Arthropoda; class Arachnida; order Araneae; family Dysderidae; genus Dysdera; species Dysdera silvatica. The sequence goes on from QLNU02015360.1 coordinate 220,541,137, forward strand.
CACCACGTAGAGGGGTGTCCGGATACCTTTGGTCCTTATTTGCATAAATCTGGAATATTTCATTTTCAGAACAGAGGTGTTTGTTAATTTGAAATATGACAATTTGTGGAAAAACCCCTTACCATCTAGCTACTTCCAGAGATTTAGAGAAATACGGCACACTTTATCGTCGATAACTTTCTGAATTTTCAAGATATCCCACTGGAATTTTTTTTAAGTTCCCCTATGCTATTGGCTACAAAATTATGAAAGAAAGTTTTTCATGTCTTTCGCGTATGCGCAGTAAAAATGTTTCTTCAAATGCTCATATCTTATTGTGTATTCAATATATTAATTTTTAGTTTAAGTATAATATTTCTCTTGTATGTTGACAAATGTTTTATAAGTTTCGTGAAATTTGACTGAAAATTGTGGATATTATAAGCAAAAAAAAACAACAACATGTGACAAAATTTGGCTTTTCTTAAAAAACGTTTCTATCTTCATGAATATACATGTTTGTTTTACAAAAATACACAGAGGCATTAAGCATAGCTGGTTAAATATCTTCTGAAAATTACAAATAATTTGCAGCTATTTATGATACAGGGTAATCAAATATATTTTTTCACTTTCTCAGTGTGTGGGTGGTCCCCTAAATGCATAAGTCACCGAAGCTTTATTGGAAAGTATGTATTCAAGTATGTTGTATAAATCTCGAAAGTTAGAGAACAATCAGTAGAATAGTTTATCAGAAATTCAAAAAAATTAAAAAATCCAAAGTGTCCGGATACTTTTGGGCATATAGTGTATATACAGTCAAGTCGCATTACTATGACCGCCAGCTACCGATAGAAACGGCGGCGTACGGCATAGACAGCAGTTTGATGGGATAGGAATAGCTCAGTAAGGTGCTAAATGATTGTCATGGGTCTCTGGAGCCATGCTGAATACAGTACATCCGACGGTTGCTGGATAGAGCGTGGTTGAGGACATAGACGTAGACAGAACGTTCATAAGGGGGTTATATGCTTAATGGTGGTGGTAGGCTGCAGAGCTACAACTCATATATTCCTATGTTAAATATACAAAATTTCATTGCGATGGGGGTTACAACTCTCCAAACTACCCCCTGACTACGCCTATGATTGAGGATCCATAGATCGAATGAGATAATCGGTGTGGTCTCACAAGTACTCGATTGGGTTCAAGTCTGAGGGATTAAGAGGCCAGAGGGGAAGTACTTGTATGTCTTTGTCGTGCTCTTCGAAGCCCTGTCGGACAACTCTAGTCGTGTGACACGTTGCATTTTCTTGTTGGAAGATCCCATGGAAAGACAATCACCTTGTATAAGTGTACATGATTTACAACGATGGATTCTTAACCAAATCGGCCAAGAGTGCCTTCCAAAGGAGTGAGTGGAAACACTTTAAAGCCACAAAAACATCCCTCGGACCATAACGCTGCCACTACCAACTTGTGTTCTTCCCGAAATATATGCAGAAAATTTGTCCTCTGATGTTTCTCGCGTAACACGCCGACTTCTATCCGTTCGATAAAGTAGGAACGTTACCCATCAATGAAGGCAACACTTTGCCAATAAGCGAAGGTCCGATTTCAATACTGTCGTGCATCTTCAAGTCTTTTTTCCCCCCATACATATTCGTTAGCATAGGTGTGGTAAAAATTTTTCGAATTAACATTAAGCCTCGCTCCTTACAGTAGAAATACAGGGTTTCCATTCTTTTCAAAAGAAATACACGTTTTTTAAGTACAACCCGCATTTAGTAAGAACTTTAATTTCTGATGTTACACATAAACTATACGTTTTTTTTGTGTAATTTAAGTAAGGTATGCCACATAGAGTTGGCAATTTTTTCTACTGTAATCGCCCTAGTTAATTGCAGAAAAAAATATTAAAACTCTATTCCGAAAAATATAATTTTATTAACAATAGTTTTCTTTGCACGTTTTAATGTTTTAGAGCACAGAAACTGAATTTGCCAATTTGGAAAGATCCACTCATAAAGAGGTATTTTATATTCGACAAATACAAAATATTTTATACATATTTAGTGCTAAAATGTGTAGTTAAAGTTTGGGAAGTCCATCATGATATAGAAGTTATTTATTTTTATTTTACTACTCATAACTTAAAAGCTAAGTAACATAGGCTTCTAGAATATAGTATTATTATTTTCATTAGATTATATTTTGATGTAATTACTTCCACGATCGTATTCTAAAATTGTTTTTTTATATATTATTTTAATGTATTTCATTTTCAAAGATGCAGTAGGACTTGTATGTAACGAGGATTATATAATTAGTAAATGGAGGATAAGTGATTTTCATTAAATTTAGTAATAAATTTGCTCGAATTTTAATGTCCTGCCAGTACATAAAGCGTTAACATAAAAAAATATATGCTACATGCTAAAAATTTACATATAATTCTATGAGAAAATACTGTAGAAACTGTGTTTCGAATTTAGCGGTATTGAGAAAAATATTTGAGATCGAAAGGTTTCGAGATGTTAGAGGTTTCTATACACTTGTGGACCCAATGGGAGCGATGGGGCGATCGCGCCCCCCCTTGAGCCGGGATTGGATCATGAAAAATGAAATAAAAAGTATTTGACATTTGGCTAATACTAGGAATCGGAAACAAATCTTCCCCCTTGAAAGATTTTTGTATCCGCCATCTTTTCTATATGCAATACACATTGAATTTAGACTGCAAATGCAAGGAAATGCGCAAATTTCAAGATAGAATTTTTCGAAATATACACTTTAGATACCGGTACTACTGCAACAAAAGTTTCGCAAATTATTATAAAAAACTCTCTTCCTGTCCTCAATTTAATTTCATTTGGCGATAGTTTCGTGGTTTTCAATACCCTGCCAACAAGAGATTTCCGCACACACGTTGGCTTTCAAAGTAAAATTATCCAAGAAAATTTTTAATTTTTATAGCACACTTCTCCAGAAAAAAAATTATATAATTCGCCTTAACCTGATTGTGAAGGAGTCAATGAATGAAAACTGCATGATGATTGGTTAGACTAATTGCAATTATCAAAAGGTATTGATTTGTCGCCAATTCGAGTTTTTCTTTTCTATATCGAAATTCATCAAGGAATACAACTATGTGATTCCCTTTCGAAGATTGTAGAAATACATGTATATGGGAATTTGAAGGGAAAATTAGTGTAGTTTGATAATTCGTTAAAAATTTAAATCGTACTTTAAGGGATTAAGATAGCCACTACGGTCATGGAAGCTTAAATTTAAAATATATCTGAATTCCGGTAATGTGTACCAATGTTTCCATTCTGGAAGATTTGAATGTTTCCTGTTCCAAATTCATTTAATTATACTGCTAAGCTTTGGATTAGGCTCATCACTGTATGAAATAGGATACAAAAGGTAATCGGAAATGAAATAAACTAGGAATGTGTGTGCGCGATAGGTGAATCGGAATACGTTATTATCGGAGCTAATAATTAAAATATGAGAATAATGTAGGGGTGACGTGGGGAATAGGAAAACTTCACTGTGATGATACGAAAATAAGATTTAACACTGAAGAAGTAAACACTATGTTTCGATAACCTATTTATCTCACATAAACTAGCTAGCGAGAAATTTAAATGTGCTTAAAATGAAAAAGTTATTTTGAGAAAATTTTCAAATAATAACCCAAAATAAAGTACTTTATTTACAGCGATATGAGATTAGAAACAGTTGTGCGATAAAAGGTCTCGATGTTAGAAATTTTAAAGGCAGGTGAATCTAGGGCTGCGGTAGTTGTGGGTAGGCATGCTGTAGCGTGGGGTGGCAGCCAGTTGGGTGTTATCTTCGGTATCCATAAACTTACGACACTCCCAATGAAGCAAAACCTTTCGCCATTGAGAAAGCATACTCAAAAATTTCCCGTCCATAGTTAGTGGAACGAGGAAGCACTGTTTAGGTTTGATGTGCTCAAGCAGTAGCTACTGAAGATACTCTTGATGAATATGAGATGCATGTGTCACCACGACTAAAAGCTAAAACGTATTTTTGTTATCTCATGATATTCAAAGGTCGGAAGATGGGTCTAAGTCAAGGTTATTGTTGAAGAACAAACTCTCCAAGGGGAATCAATAGCCTTCAGCGTTTATGTAGGCCGTTGTGAAAATAGTTGAACAGCTGAGAGAGAAAAAGAGTAATATTTATTGAAAATCGCTGTAAGCTTTGGCCGGAAGTGTTTTTCAAGTAGAAACCTCTTACCATTTTTGACAGCATGGAAGCTCATGTAAAGGAGTCCATTAAATAGCTTTCCGAAAAGCAACTCGCGCACATATGTCTTCATTGTTGCGTTGCACTAAGTGTATTCATAATTTTATGCAATCACACGTGCAATATTTCCAAGTTACCTTATGTTTGAATTGCATTTATAAACAACGGCTATATTAAAATTTTATTGCACTGAGATTCGTACTTTGGCACTAAGGTTTACAAACTAGTACGCGCTATATAAAAATTAAAGTCGAAATTTCCGAAAATAAATGAAGCTGCGTGTAAGCTGACACTCTCAGTTTAAAAACTATTAGAAATAATTGTCCTGGGGGGGGGGAGGTGATTCGCTAGGCCTTAAGAGTTTAAGATTCCTCGGAAAGCTGTAGTTTTCCGGGCAGCATGACCTTTCCTGTCCTTGCGCCATAAAAGACACACAAACCTTAGAAATTATTGATAGAGTAGTAAAATAAATGAACCACATGTGGCTTTTTTAACAACAATTTAAGAAAGTAAAAAAATAACTGATACATTGGATATGGTCATATAATAAAGTATATACATTTATGTCTAAAAATCAACTGAAAAAAAGATTATCAATTACTAATAACAATCAACTTAGAGTTTAAAATCTAAAAAGTATAATATAAACATGCTTGAGTAATTTGTTAATTTATTTACGGTGCAGCAAGTTTTCTGATTAAATTGTTACAAGGTTCAAAATATGTTGATAAGTAAAATTATAATTTCATAAAAACATTTTATAAACCTGTTGATTTTATAGTTCGCTTAAATGCAATGTTGCAATAAATTATTATTTCAAAATTCTACAATTTTTTAATTATACTTCTGTTCATTATTTCAGAAAATTGAGCGAACGCTTTTCTGGTCCTGAAACAAAATTTAACCTTCATACGCTGCTCACATTGATCAGGCTTTTTAAAAAATTCGCCAACACAGCACCTTACTCATCAACCTTTGTGACATTTTATGTGATTCTTTTAATCATGAAATCATTTTTAAATTTTTATCTGATATCGCTTTTTTTAATCTCATCTGGTATATTGCATCGTTTCGTTTTTAATGCATTTTAATAAAATGTTTACCTTTGTATTAGATTAATGCTGTTTCATTTTAAAACCGTCCGTAATACCTCATCATGTTTTGTGAAGGATCCCCCTTTCTGTCCTTGAGGCATGAAAATTTGATCAATCAACATTACTCATCGCCAGACGAACCTTTGCTAAATAAAACCTTATCAAGAAAGAACGTTATGCCCAGTGTCTAATTTTAAAACAAGAACTCTTTTTCACAGGTGTCGTTATTAGAGGACACCTGCGAAATTTCGATGCGACTTCAAACTTTCGCCTGCTTGGAAATTATGGAAACTTGGAAACTTCTCGAACAAACCTTGTGTATAAAAATATATAATGCTGTGTATCTGAAAAGTTATTAACGGTTAAGTATCTTTACTGCACACAAAATTTCCTGAAATCACCTTTATATAGACTACCGACTACGTCATAATATTTGGACACAAGATCAGGTTCAGATAGTGATTTATTTTTGAACTTTAAAACAACATTCCATTATCAAGCAAGCAAATCGTACGAAAGCTTAACACAAATTTAAATTTCTGTTTGGGATTCGCTATTGACTAAAACAGCAAAAGGATGTACATGGATGTCCTTTATCAACTTGGCTAAAATTTTCCATATAAATTGACATTTATAATTCGAGGTGAATAGACAAGCTTTACGGAGGGAAATTCTAATTGGACATTTTAAAGATACCGCTCACTTTGCTCATACTTTGAAAACCCAATTAACCAAAATTAAGTTGTAGGCAAATTGCCATTAAAAATAGGGAGGATATTTTAAACACACCTTTAGCTGGCAGATCAAACTCCCTCTAGTTACGTTATAATAAATCGTTTTTGTACATTGGGTGCGTGTTTAATACTTATATACCTTATCAGGTCACCAAGAGTAGTTTATAGATCTTTTTGAAACTTAAAGTTCAATTCTTTGAAAGTTTGAATATATTTGTTGTCTAGAACCTAATTATTGGTAGTTAATAGGAAAATTTCGTTTCGTTTCTCAATCATATTTTCTCATTAATTCGTAGTTCACCTAAAGTGTGCATCGTTCCCATAAACTAATTTAATCTTCGCTTGTACATCGTTGCGAGCAGGGCCCTTGGAAAATGTACAAATGACTATCCACTACATGCAAATATAAGCTGTCGAATTTAATAAAATATTCCAACCCACGCAAATTTTAAATATAAGTGCAGTTACACATCTTCAGCGAAAACACGCCAGTAAGAAAAAGGAACAGAAATTTTCTAAATGTCTCCAAAAACTTTTGACATGTATTTCGAATCTGAATATGAGACTTCAAACTCTCTTTTTGGATTACTTCAGTTTCTGTGAATCCAACGTAAAATCGAAAAAACTTTTTCTAGTTCACGTCTTCGGAATAACGTTGCTTCCTCCCAGACGAAAATCAATAGAAGTTACATTTATTCTGGAAAATATGCACATTGAAGTAAATTGCGCAAATTTTTATTAACATATTAAGTGATTATTTATATCAATAATATGAGGTCGCTTACAGGAAAAAAATGCTAAATTGATAATTAATTTCTGGCGCTTTTCGGTACAGTTTGAAACTGGGATTCTATTTTAATATCCCATAGCGTCCAGAGAGTAAAGGGAATTATCTCAATTCATTGGAAAGAAAATCCTAAGTTCCGTGGTTTGAGTACGGTAATTGGTAAATGTCTTTTCTTCTCAAGCTCTTATGAGGCAGAAAAATGAAATTTTACGATAAAATTGCATTCTGGATTATCATAATTTAACCACTGATTAAATCCTTTCAGAGCCTCCTCTCCTTACTCAGAGAGAGTCGACAGAAATAAATTTTAAGCAGCAGAAACAACGTTCTTGATTGCACCGACGCGGTCCACATGAGCGTCGTCCTACGTTTCCGTTTTGGTTTGAAATGGCGGTACGTCGACTCTTTGAACGAATCTTTACGTTAACGGTAGATGAGCAAACTCGTTTATTTGATCCGTTTAGGGAACGAACTGCCACACCAGTCTTTCGAAAAATTAAAGCGATTCTCAACGAGGGTATTTTCCAGGGAGCACTGAAAAAGAATAGAAGGAACGAAAGCCTCAAAAGGTGTAGCAAGTTTTCCGCCATGTTGTTGATACCTGAGACCATGTAACCGAAAGCAAGCAACAGAAAGGTGTTTCCGTTTCCTGCATTCGCCTTAGCTTTCGTTTACATGGACTCGGGAGTCAATAACATGGAGGAAAACTGTCTACACAACTTTCAGGTGTTGGAAATACAGTAGGCTCCTTCTATTGCTTTTCAGGGTTCGCTGGAATTTTCCATGGAGAGAGACATTTGGATGTCCGGTTGGCAGTGTAGCCATTGTCCCTGTGATTGGGAGGAGTGAATTCCCAGAAACAGAGGCTACTTTAAAAAGGGCTATGCCTGGCATTAAAACCAGGTGATCGTCAGAGATGACATTACGATGTATTAACGTTGAGACTAAGAGTCCAGCGATTCTTTGTTATCTTAATTAAATGCTTAAAGAAATGTCCTAATTATCTGAAAAATTTAAACATCATGCGCACCTACTATACGATTACAAAGCTGGAAACAGACATGACAAATTACAGACCCACACTTCACGCCAAATTCGCACAACAGTACCCACACCTGGACATCAGTATAGAAAGGATAACAACCCAACGCAGGAACATAATAACCAGAAATCTCTTAGCAGAGCCCATACTACAAAGGTTAAGAGATGAAGTCGCCAATGACCTGGCAAACACTTCAACCAGTGTGGCCAACCCTGAAGCACCAGCTAGTAGCGCAAGAGAACCGCTCCAACCAAGCATAGAAGAAGAAGAGAGGAGGGACGTGGAGAAAATGGAAGAAGGTTTCCAATGTGCCCTGGCGGAATATGAAGGCTCGGATGCCGCAACAAGGCCAAGAATACCACGCCAACCGGCATCTTGGAAACTCTGCAAAGCAACCAAGATCCTCAATGAACATACTCTACCACTACACCTACAGAACCACAACTCCCTACAGGAAATACACACCGCCATATACTGTGCAGCAGTAGCGGCATCACGCGCCAATGGGTACGAAGTAAGGAACGAAGGCCGAAGTAACAGAGGAAACAAAGCCCAACCACCATGGCAAGTGAGACTGCAAAAAAGAATAGAAGAGCTCCGCAGCAGCATAGGGCGAATAACCCAGTACATGCAGGGAAATAGGGGTAAGAAATTAGTGAGGAAAGTGAAGATGGCCCTTAAGAGAAATAGGATTCATACAAGACACGAAGAGCCCAATAAACACATCAGCGAATATCTGGATACCCTCAAACAAAAACTGGGTGTATACGCCAGAAGACTCCGAAGATACAAAGACTATACCAACAAAAAACAACAGAACATGCAATTCCAAGCAAACCAGAAGGCCTTCTACAGGAAGCTTCGAGAGACCCCAGCGAACAAAGACAAGTACGAAGCCCCAAAGCCAGCAGAAATAGAGACCTTCTGGAAGACACTATGGTCCAATGAAGTACAGCACAAAAGCGCCCCCTGGATTCAGCAAGAAATGGAGGCTACGAGAGGAATAGAGGAGATGGAGTACACGGGCATCACGATAGAGGAACTCCAGCAGGTAATCCAACGTACGCACAACTGGAAAGCCCCGGGTATTGACGGCATACACAACTTCTGGTACAAGAAATTTACCAGCGCCCATGGCCCATTAGCCACGGAAGCGGGGGTGCATCTCTGAAAAAATAAGCCGGCACAGCGAAAGCAATAAAGAAAGCAACGAAAGCAACAAAGAAGATTTACCAGGCATCGAACTCGAAGACGGGAGACTACTGAAGACCTTGGACGAGGGCGAAACCTACAAATACCTAGGGATAATGCAAAAACGGCAGCAGGAGCACAAGAAAGTCAAAGTCCAGCTCACGCAAGCATTCCAAGAAAGACTTAGAAGCATTGTGAAGACGAAACTGAGCGGGAAGAACACCACGCAAGCAATTAACGCATATGCGGTACCAGTGCTCACCTACTCCTTCGGGATCATCAAATGGTCCAACACTGAACTAGAACAACTCCAGCGGAAAATGAGAACCATCCAGAGAAGAGCCGGACAACTACACCCTGCAACGGCAATTGAACGGCAAACACTACCCCGGGAAGAAGGAGGACGCGGACAAGCGGACCTCAAAGACTTACATGACAAGCAGATCCAGAGCATGAGGCAATACTTCCAGTTGAAGAGTCCCCGATCGCCACTCATCCAAGC
>QLNU02015360.1:220555302-220583265 GCA_006491805.2 Dysdera silvatica
CTTACAGCGTTTGTTTGCAGCATTTGTGATATTTTCGCTACGATCAGCAATGCTGCAATGATTGCAGAAAAATAGGTTTACGAATTTGAAAGGGCACATAGGTTTAAGACAGACTCGCAGAATGTTTTCAGTGCTTACAAAGAACTGAATAACTGAAAAATTGTGTGAAGTTAAGCAATCACGAATTCCGTCGTATTTCAGGTAGTTAGTTTAGGTTTTATGCGTTACTTGGTACGATTTGGTTCGCAATTCTTCTTGTATCTGGCAAGGCCAAAAAAATTCCCCATATGAACAAATGATAGTTGCTTCTTCGTTTTATGTGATTTCGACTTGAAAAGGGGTTCCTAGGAAGGTTATACTTTCATACAGTTGAGGAAACCTGTATAATTATGTTACCTGTATAGTTATGTTATATGTTAGCCGGGAAAGTACACACAGCCTCTCGCATCCGGCATTTCACCTCGCGGATATTTCGCCCCGAGACATTTCGTTCCCTGTAAATAATGAGTAAGCTACACAAATATGTAAATAATACACCCAAATTTTTAACAGTAGAACCCCGGTCCTCCAAACCTCGCTTAACCGAAATAAATTTCTATATGATTTGTTTTTAATTATTGTTTTTCAAATGGACACCCGTTCAATGTCTTTTGACAAAAATACTCACATATTGGAAGCTCTTCATAACAAACCCCGGTTATCCGAATTTTGCTTAACCGAAATGACCTTCCATACTATTTTTACTTATTTTTTAAGTGGACACTTAATAAAAAAAAATATAGTAGGTCGTTTCGGTTAAACAATTTTCGGATAACCGGGGGTCCTTATAAACGATTTCCACTGTATGAGTGTTTTTGCCAAAAAACATTGGGCGAATATCCAATTAAAAAACATCAATTAAAAAAGCAAATTGTATAGAAGGTCATTTCGGTTAAGCAAAGTTCGGATGACCGAGGTTCTACCTTTAAAAAATTGGGTGTATTATTTATTTATTTGTATAGTTACTCATTCCCTATAGGGGGCGAGATGTCTGGGGAGGGGGAAAAAATGCTGATGGAGAAATACTGGGGGCCACTTTTCTGTAAACCCAAATATATAGGTACAAAGAGCAGCCTTCCTCATTCTAACATACGTTCGTAATTATATTCAACGTATTTATACTTTTTTTAATTATATTAGGAGTTCTTATTAGTATTAGTGGTAGTTAAAAAGATATAAAACGTCTGTTTTAAGATTAAAGTTTAATTTTAAAAGAAATGATTTATTTAAAACCACTTATTCTTTCCTGGATTTTGCAATTGCCCTCCCTTCTTCGGGTATTGAAAAAATCTGCTGTTGAAATTTGCTATTTATAACTCTACTGAGTAAATTTACTTTTTTTTTGATAAAGCTGGAAATATTTAAAAAAATAGTAGTGTCTCTCTCAAACGACAGTTAATTTTTGTTATTTATATGCAGGGAAATAATTCCACTTATTGTATCAATAACTTTGAAGCTTATAAGCTATCGTATGTACGGTCTCAACTTGTCTGGCGCATAATTACCCATGTTGTCCCTGCGCCATAAAAATACAATCAATCAGCCAACCAAGTTTAAATGCTAATTAAAATAAAATTATATCTAGATCTCTTTCAGTCGAGTTCGTACTTTCTTTACCACTGAACATAGTACAATACGCGTTTACAATTATTACTTTTCCTTCATACCCGCAATTTATTATGTATAAACTAAATTTCCCATTTTTGAGGTATTTATGCCTTCTGTTTTGACTGGAGAAAACAATGGCCTTCGATTGCGCCATGTCATTAACTAATTATGGAAAAGAAAATGCGGTATTATAATTGAGACAGGGATCACAAAACATCCTCGAGACAAAGGTCGTTCTAAAAGTATGCTAAGCAAGAAAGGTGGAGAAAGAGAGAGAGAGAAGCTCTTAAGACAAAAGAAGTCATTCTATCTCTAATATGCAGATACAGCCGAGTAGGGTGGAAAGAGGATAGGACGCACAAAATGTCGAAATAGCATTTAGCAATGAAGTTTCTAAGTGTGTTTTCTTAACTATTGAGGAAGCCATTAGTACGTGACAAGTAAGGGAATTTCAGCTCCCAAACAAGATTGCTCTCTCGTCTTTCGCATTTACATTCTGACATCTGCGAACAAGACAAGAGGTGATTGGGGAATTGATTGGTATAGAGGAAATCCTCCGATCGAATTACGGTTTAGTTTGTGAAGCCATTAAAGGCGATTTTATGTACTAGCATCATCATCACATCGCGGAAGCTGATGCCAGTGAAAAGAGTCAGCGAAATCATTTAAAACACTAACAAGGAGTGCAGGTGAAGGCCTTAGATAAAGTTCATAAAAATAAAATTTTTAACCCAGTCTTAATGGGAGAAGCATTTAGCAGTCGAGAGAAACCTTTCACATTGAAATATTATTTGAGCCAATGAAAACGGAATAAAATTTTAATTAAACCAATATAATTAATAAGGAATGATATGCAGTCTAACCTCGATTTAACGATTTTCACAGGACTAGTGAAAATAATCGTTACATCGAGGAATTCTTTAAATAGGGGAATCACATTTATAGGAACATTATCTTCCATAACTCGATTTTCGCGCGCGAAAAACGAGTTATGGGAGACGCTCTACCCTCTACTGCAATGAAACAGGCCGTTTGCTAACGGGACAGGTAGTCAATTTTCCGCGAATGGACTATAGCAATCTTCGATTTCACGGTTCGAGCACGACCAGCAAACCCTGTTTGAATACATACAGACCAAGAATAGATTTAAGATTTGCCCTATCGTTAAAATAAAATCAAACCGAATATAAGCTACCTATTCACAAAAGATTACCATTAATAAGACAAACTATTTTTTTTTTTTTTTTTTAAATAATTATGTTTTTTCAATCAAAAAAAATTCTTCAGATATTCTCCCCATGTGTTATTTCAACCTTAAATAAAACAATTTATATTCCCATATACCTAGAATTTTTATCTCCTAAACTAGATTAACGTCATTAACAATCCGTTTTTGTCAATAGTTGTAAATCAATCAATAAACCACATTGAAGTTTTTTATTTTAAACATATCTCGTTTCTTATTTAATCTGATTTCACTTTTTCATTTGATAACTTTAACATTTATTGAAATATACTAATGAAGTTCTCAAAGAACCTTAAATGACGCCGAAGTAAAAAAATAATCAAGAATTATTAGGCTTCCTTTGTATAAAAAGCAAAATCGATAGCAATCTAATATCGATACTCAGCTTTCAAATAATAATTTCATTTTTAGAAGTTGTGAATAAATTTTTCTGAAAAACATTTCAACGTTTTTCTTATAGCTTGGTGGTTAACTTGAAACAAAACATTGGTGGTTTTATTGCGTCACACACATCAAAAATAAGGCTGCTTTTTTTCTAAACCAGAACTGAATTTGCAGATTGACGTCAACTTTAGATAAGAAATGAAAGAAAAGTTCAGCCTTTCGTTTCAAGTTTGGAACGGCCCTTCTTTTTTCATTGGGCACAATATTATCTGAAAAACCCTTATCAAATATGGATTTTCGATTATGGTAACCATTTGCAAATTTCTAGATACGGCGCAAGGATTACGAAAACATAAAATTAGTACGGTGTTTTTTAACACATTGTATACTTATGAATTAAAGTTTTTCATAAATACGTTTATCACATTTGGTTTAAAGAGAACTGTAACATAGAAGTAGAATTAATTATAAACTTCAAGAAAAGGGAAATTTTACGAGCATGGAATTGGTCCTTGTCTATTTCAAACACATTTTGAAATATATGAATAGTAAATAGTTTTAAAAGAAATGTAGATACATTTTTTCATGGACATTAGTAATATTCAGAAAAATGAAATATAAAAAAAAATTCAATTATTAATTTGAGTGAATATATTTGCATAATCATCTTTTTTACAGAAAATTTCGATAGTACGTGAAGCTCACGTATTTCGTATTATAATACACTGTATACAAGAAACAAATTAGTACACATGCTGACAATCAAAGAAAGAAAGGAGCATCTCGCCAAATCGTCTGACAAGAAAAAACTGATAGGCTACTATTAATAGCTATGTCATTTGTACATTGTATAATATTCGGACTATTGTAATGTTGGGTAAAAATATGAACAGAAGAGAATTTGGGAGTGTGGGTGTGTAGTTGATGCGAGGAAGGCTAGTTAATCTATTTTGGAGCCTGGAGAACTTTTGAGTTATCCTCGTGAGATGATCAGAAGTCCGAATCCCGAGATTATGGGAAATTAGGCAATACTTCCTTCAGCGGGTAAAATCTAACCTTTCAATAATTGCCACTCGAGGCGAGCACAGGAACCAGATAACTATGGCACTTAACGATGGCGAGACTGGGTTTACATCTTTACCTTTGTTTAATTCAAGGCACCCGAAGGATTATGGCAATTAAGTGAAAACGAAAGGTCTAATTAGACGAATACCAATTCTGACTTCGAAACGTAACGACAGAGAGATAGTTGACATAGAGCAACAAAACTTTGGACCCATCCTGCCAATCTGGGGTATTATAAGCAAATAGAAAAGGAGGTGTGAAGTTCTGGGAGCATTTACACGGGCTATCTATAAGTTTTCCATTTACTAAGCCATCCTCTCACCGTAAAAAAGATGTATTAACGTATTTAAACCATCTATTCACTGATAGCTAGCCTTTGTCGATAGAATAATTGTACCTTTCAACAATGAAACCTCCAATTACGTCAGTCCAGATTAACAATCTATTGGTTGAAATAGCATTTTGGTGAGATTATTGCTTTCGACTGATCCCAGCCCCATTAGATCTGAGATCAATTGAGTATATGCGGAATGAAGTAGGATAATCCATTTGATGGAATTCATCTCACTAGAAAATCTACTAATAGTGATTTTGCATCCATCGACCAATACATCTCCAATGTATCAGCAACGATATACAAATTAATATTAGTAAATATTCGAAGTTATTTTTAATAATTGTTAAGGAAAACAAAAAGTTATAGATATTTTTTATGACCAGTTCTGGAGAAAGGACATAAATAGTTTTGGTGATATACAACAGAATAAAAACTCGCATAATAAATATATTATACGAAGATTACAATAGTTAGAATTATTGAGCATGATATGGGTACATTTTTTATTCTTTAACCCATCGACAAGAAAATAATTTTTGAACTGATCAATTCATAAATTAATATTAAGTGTAAATAATTATCAGAGGAACTGCATTCCAGTTAATAACTGTTAGTAATCAATACTACAATAATCGAAACGTAATTAGAAATATCATGTATATATATATATATATATATACCGAAGAAAATATATATCCCAGAAGGTCGTTGACAAACTTCTAGGGGTTGTAGAGGACAAATGAAACGTATCGGCCAATGGAACCTATGTCCGAAACGGAACCGGTTTCGCAAGAAAGTGAATTTAGTGTATACGCCCACCTCGCGGCTGCGTAACCAATTACATCAATTAAAATATTTTTTCAATATAGAATTTAAGTGATTCACCTAATAACACAGCAGAGACAAAAAATCCGGAATTCCCTTTTCTGATCCGGATCTGTGTACCACATAGTCAGCAATAAGCATAAAAGTGCCTTTTTTAGCACACTGGAAATGAATTGTGAACTGCTAAGTGTATGCAGCAGGTAGAGAACACGCAAAGAAAGTCGAAAGCGGTGTTAACATGACTTTATTAACAAACTTAAGGATGCATTATGAAGGAAAAAGTCATAGTTACATCATAGAAGATGTTTAAAATTCCTTCCATTTTCCACAATGCAGGCTTGACAACGTCGCCGCATGGAGTCTCGTACGCATTGAAATTGGCCAAGTTTTTCACGGACACGTGCCGCTGCTTCCACGATCCTGGCGACAAGGTTGAAGTCGGATGTTACAGGTGTGTTGTGTACCAGAGACTTCATGTATCCCAACAGGAAAAAACCCAGGGTTGTGAGGTCGGGGGATCGTGGTGGTCATGCCACTGGTCCGCCTCTCTCGACTTCGACCTTGTCGCCAGGATCGTGGAAGCAGGCGGGACGTGTACTTGGACTTGGCCAATTTTAATGAGCCCGAAACTCCATACGGCGAAGTTGTCAAGCCTACATTGTAGAAAAATGGAAGGAATTTTGAACATCTTCTATGATGTAACTATGACTTTTTCCTTCATAACGCAGCCTTAAGTTTGTTAATAAAGTCATGTTAACACCCGTTTCGACTTCCTTTCTTTATGCGTTGGTCACGTTGCTGTAGCACCGCACGGTTTCATTTCCAGACACAACTTACTATGTTAAACTTGTTTGTCATGGTCTGACAGATCAGAAAGTAAAGTTTGTAAATGTTGAAGTGTTGTAATTACTGATAAGTGAATATCTCATACTGTATTATTCCAAACTGGGGTCAAACAATATTGACAATGCTAAAGAAATCTCAGCTGTGTCGATAAAAATGTCGAAGTTATTTAATATTATTGAAATACATATAAACTGACATAAATTAATTACAATCTATGTATAATTCATAATACATATTTCAGTCAGGGCCGGCGTTAGGTGAGGGGGGTATGGTTTACTGCAATGGAATATTATTTATGTAGTCTTCCATCGGGTCAGAAAAGAATTTTCGAGTCCCTACTACGTGCTACTTTCCCTCTATATAGATATGGAGTATACCTGCATATGTGTCTACAAGGAAAGCAGCACTTAGGGGCAATACCAAGTCGCCAAACAGAGACAGGCCGCCGTCCGTTGGCGTTAAATAATTTTGGAAATTCTTTAAATGGCGCATTTTGCCATATGTGGTAACCTTGAATGCGCTGGATGCGAACACTAAATTCACAGTAGCGGCCAAACGACTAATTTTAGGAAAAAGTGACTGAACAAAAATTGTTTATTTTCATGTCCTCTACCTGCTGCATATACTTGTCAGTCCATAATTCATTTCCAGTGTGCTAAAAAGGCAGTTTTATGATTATTTCTCACTATGTGGTACGCAGATCCGGATCAGAAAAGGGAATTCCGGATGTTTTTGTCTCTGCTGTATTATTAGGTGAATCACTTAAATTCTGTATGAAAAAAATATTTTAATTGATGTAATTGGTTACGCAGCCGCGAGGTGGACGTATACACTAAATTCAATCTGTTGCGAAACTGGTTGCGTTTCGGACATGGGTTCCATTGGCCGATATGGTTCATTTGATGCCCCCTACAACCCATAGAAGTTTGTCAACGAACTTTGGGACACCTGTATATATATATATATAGATATATATGGTTTGAAAAAGGGTTGCTGGTGTCTAACTGGAAGGAGATGCAACGCTAAACGTATGTGATGATGTGTGAAACGGTCGGGTCGGTAACCTAGTGTCCTACTCCGCCTTCAAGTGGTGCGGGCCGGGCTTTCTATTTATGAAGCAAATTAATATTTGCTGCACGAATAGAAAGGGGGAAGGTGAAGGCTAATTCACCAATCCGTCTAACCAGCGTGGTGAAATGATGGCTAATTCCTCCACTATCATTATACACCAAACCCATGGCCTCTAGTCTCCAGGTGCTGGAGTGCTTCTGACCAAGGCAGCGGTCAGCGTGGCATGAAAGCAGGGGCTTCTAAGAATCACTTGAATGGCCCAGGTTGCCATTTGTTATTGATCTTGGCTACGTATAATGGACGATCCTTTGCTCCTGGAACAAGACTTCAGGAATTACAAGAAAAACTTGAAAAGATCAAATGGGACATTATACGACTCAGTGAAGTCAGAAGAAATGGTAAAGAGTTAGTGGAACTCTTAAAAGCGGACATTTGTTTTAGTACCGAGGAACGGAAACTGGAAGAACAAGTGGTGTTGGCTTCTTAATCAACAAAAGAATTAAAGAACATTCTCCAAGTTGAAAGCACGTCGGATCGAGCAGCGAGGCTCGCTGTTCAACTAACCCATCGATACCAACTTCAGATAGTACAAGCATATGCACCAACGTCAAGCCATACCGACGAGGAGGTTGAAGAATTCTATGAAGAAATCAAACAGCTACATACCAAGGGGAAACAACACATCAAGCTCATCATGGGAGATTTTAATGCAAGAATTGGACAACAGAAACAGGGAGATACATCGGTTGGTAAATATGCATACGGGGAAAGGAATGAACGTGGCGATCAACTCATCGAATTCCTTGAAGCTGAAAATCTTAGCATCATGAATTCATATTTTAAGAAGGAACCGCAAAGAAAATGGGCATGGAAACACCCCAATGGAGTAACCAGGGAAATTGGCTATATCCTGGCAAACAAAAAATCAGTTTTTGTAGATTTCAGCTTATTGAGAAGATTTAATACCGGAAGTGATTATCGAATGGTGAGATGTCAAATGCAATTAAATACTAAATTAGAAAGACAGAAGCTCATTAGGAAACAAGTATGTAAGATTTCACCAATTATAAAATCAAGTCGCCAATCTCAGCAACCATAAAAAATGCCAACACGCCTGGAAACCTGTTTGACGAGGCAATGTAGCAACCCCGCGCCGGAGTTGAAATTTTCGGGGGAGGCAACTTCTTGGTTTGTAAGTGCAATTGGTCATTATAGATCCCGCCTCTGCGAAATAAAAGTATGCATAACTCCGTGGATATTCATTTCCGACCCTCCGACCCCCCATGTAAAGGGCCATTATGGTCCATTTTGCACAAGGATCACGGTTAGATACTTTTGACTCGATGTTTTTGGAACACCCTCTATATAAACGGACGCCGTTAGTGAGGGGACAGGGGGACACGTCCCCCAATGTTGGTATTAGGGTTCCATGTCCTCCCAATTTCAAACAAAAATTTTATAATAGGTAACGTCTTTCAAAATTTAAAATTTTTTTTTTCTTTTTTTTTCTTTTATTCTAATATAATATATAATCTATATTTTTCGGCGTAGTGTATTTAGTACGAAATAAAAAAATACGCTTTGTCACTTATTTGATGCAATTATACCTTTTGTTAGATTGCATTATATAGAGCTTTTTCCTGCATGGCAGCGTTTTCATTGACGTGTTATTGTTTCAGCTTTCAAACGAAACGCTTTTAATAACGTTACAACTATAGTTTCTATATTTCAATTTCGCAAGCTCAAGGAAATTTTTGGCCCTCTAAGCTCATTATCAACGACATAAATTAAAGGGACTGTCTACACCATCACTATTAGCATAATAAATACGAAATTTATTAAGGAGCAGCATTGCATGTGAAAATGAAACTGGAAATGTAACTAGAATATTAATTTTATGGTAAAGTGAACGTCATCAAGCAGAAGCACATTTAAATTAAACACTGCTTTGTTGATGTCTGTTATCCCTGTAAAGAGTTGTTAACAATAAGGCCTTAACCAGAAATTTTTTTGTGGAGGCAAGAATTTTTTACAGCCTCGCTAATGAATAAGTATTGGTAGCAAAAACATTACGGAAGGGGGGACGGGCCTTTGAGACCACCCGCTGGCTACGGCCCTCATTAACAACAAGCTGCCTTTCACTGGTATACTGTCCCCTGTCCTCCGTCCCCCTTAATATTTTTCTGCCGTCGGCGCTCATGTATGTGTATATATCATCATCATCATCATCATATTCAACCATTATCTATCCACTGCTGGATGAAGGTCTCTCCAAATGCTTTCCACACAAGTCTATCCTGGGCCATTCGTTTCCACGTCACCCCAACCTCTTTTCTTATTTCATCCACCCATCTAGTTTGAGGACGTTTTCTAGGTCTTCGGTGGTCTCTTGGAATCCAGTTCAGAATTTCTGTTGTCCATCGTTGATCAGTTCTTCTTGCAATATGCCCAGCCCATCGCCATTTCAGCCCTTTTACTTTAACAATGATGTCCTCTACTCTAGTTTGCTCTCTCACCCAAGTGTTTCTTTTTCGATCTCTCCTAGTTATTCCAAGCATGCACCTCTCCATGCTCCTTTGCGTTGTCTGTAACTTTCGTATTGCTCCAACTGTTAGACTCCATGTCTCTGATCCATAAGAGAGGACTGGCAATACACACTGGTTGAAGACCTTTCTTTTTAGACACAAAGGCAATTTCCCCTTCAGGATAAAACTGTTTCTTCCAAATGCACTCCAGCCAAGTTTAATACGTCTGTTGAGTTCTTTCATAATGTTGCCATCCATTGAAATCAGCTGGCCAAGGTAAATATATGAATCAGCAATTTCTAGCTCAATGTTGTCAACTTGTATTTTTGTTTCCTCTACAAAATTATTGAACATGATCTTAGTTTTTTGTAGGTTCATCTTGAGTCCAACTTCTTTACTTCTAGTTGAGAGCTCTTGTACCATGTCTTGGAGTTCTGATGGGTTCGTTGAAAAAATAACAATGTCATCAGCAAACCGCAAATGATTTAAATATTCACCATTTATTTTTATTCCCTTGTTATTCCAATTTATCAGCTGAAAAATCATCTGTAAAGCTGAAGTAAAAAGTTTTGGAGAAATGGTATCTCCCTGCCTCACACCTTTACCAATTTTGATAGTTTTGGTATCTTTATGTAACCGAAATTTTGCACTTGCATTTTTATACACACGTTTCACCATGTCAATGTACACATCCTCAATGTCTGTTGATCTTAAAGAGTTGATGACTGCTGATGTTTTAATAGAGTCAAAGGCCTTCTCATAGTCAATAAATGCAACACACAATGGAAGTTCATATTCATGTGTTCTTTCAATTAATTCTCTTAATACTTGAATATGGTCCACTGTACTGAATCCACTTCGAAATCCAGCTTGTTCTCTTGGTTGAGCTGCATCTAATTTTTTCTGCAGGCGATGTGTTAGCACTTTTGTGAAGATTTTATAAATAGCAGGTAACAAGCTAATTGGTCGGTAATTTTTCAAATCCTCTTTATCACCTTTTTTATGCAAAAGAATTACTGTTGCAGAATCCCATTGGTTTGGTATGTTACCGCTGTTAAGACATTTGGTAAAGAATTTTGCAAGTATGTCTTCTACATATTCTCCAGCTTCTTTTAGGATATCTAATGTAATACCATCATCGCCAGGGGCTCTTCCTTTCTTCATACTTTTTATTGCAAATGAAACTTCTTCTTTTAAGATTTTAGGAGCTGTTCCTTCGACTATTTCAGTGTCTTCGTTTAATCCACTGTTACTTTCATATAGTTTTTTGTAGAATTCTTCAACTCTTCTAAGTATTTCTTCCCTATTTCTTGTTACGGTGCCATCCTCTCCTTTTAATGCAATGATGTGTTTCTTCCCAACAGATAAACTTCCTTTAACAACCCTAAGGCTCTTGTTATTTTCAATGGCCTTCCTTACTAACTCACAATTGAATTTTCTTATGTCTTCTTTCATGCTTTTGCGCAGAGTTTTACAAAGTTCTATGTACTCAATCCTGGAACTGGTATTTCGATTGTCCACCTTCATATCTCTTCGCCTTTTCATGAGCTGTTTCGTCTTCTCAGATAATTTGCTATTGTGCTTTTTACAGGTTACACCACCAATTTCCCCAGCAGTTTCAACTATTGTCTTAACAATGTTTTCATTTGCTTCTGAGATATCACTTTCATCAATAAGTCCTTCCAGTGCAGAAAAGCGATTTTTTAATTCCAACTTGAATGCCTCGGTATTTTCTTTTAATTTCTTTAAATCCACCCTCTTACTTACTTGTTTCCTAATGAGCTTCTGTCGTTCTAATTTAGTATTTAAGTGCACTTTACATCTCACCATTCGATGATCACTTCCAGTATTAAATCTGTTCAGTACACTGCAATCTTCAATAATTGATTTCTTGTTTGCCAGGATATAGTCAATTTCACTAGTTCCCCCATTTGGGTGTTTCCATGTCCATTTTCTTTGCGGTTTCTTCTTAAAAAATGAATTCATGATGCTAAGGTTTTCAGCTTCTGCAAATTCGATGAGTTGATCGCCACGTTCATTCCTTTCCCCATATCCGTATTTACCAACCGATGTCTCTCCTTGTTCCTGTTGTCCAATTCTTGCATTGAAATCCCCCATGATGAGCTTGATATGTTGTTTCCCTTTGGTGTGTAACTCTTTGATTTCTTCATAAAATTCT
Organism: Dysdera silvatica; assembly: GCA_006491805.2. Classification (NCBI taxonomy): domain Eukaryota; kingdom Metazoa; phylum Arthropoda; class Arachnida; order Araneae; family Dysderidae; genus Dysdera; species Dysdera silvatica. The sequence goes on from QLNU02015360.1 coordinate 220,567,428, forward strand.
TCAACCTCTTCGTCGGTATGGCTTGATGTTGGTGCATATACCTGTACTATTTGAAGTTGGTATCGCTGGGTTAGTTGAACAACGAGCCTCGCTGCTCGATCTGATGTACTTTCAACTTCCAGAAGACAGTCTTTAATTCTTTTGTTGATTAAGAAGCCAACACCACTTGTTCTTCCAGTTTCCGTTCCTCTATAATAAAACAAATGTCCACTTTTAAGTTCCACCAACTCTTCACCTTTTCTTCTAACTTCACTGAGTCCTACAATGTCCCATTTGATCTTGTCAAGTTCTTCTTCCAATTCCTGAAGTTTTGCTTCAGAAGCAAGGGATCGTCCATTATACGTTGCCAAGGTCAATAACAAACGGCAGCCTGGGCCATTCCAGTGATTCTTAGCACCCCCTGCTTTCATGCCACACTGACCGCTGCCTTGATCAGGAGCACTCCAGCACCTGGAGACTAGGGGCCATGGTTTCTGGTGTGTCAACATAATGGAGGAATTAGCCATAATTTCACCACGCTGGCTAGACGGGTTGGTGAATTAGCCCTCCCCTTCCGCCTTTCTATCCGTGCAGCAAATATTAATTTGCCACATAAATAGAAAGCTCAGCCTGCACCACTTGAAGGCGGGGTAGGACACTAGGTTACTGGCCTGGCCGGTTCCACACATCGTCACATACGTTCAGCGTGTGGGTCTCCTTCCAGTTAGATACCAGCAACCCTTTTGCAGGCCATATATATATATATATATAATTCTTTTGCGATGTCTGTAAATTATGCTGGATTGAAAACCTTTTCATTGACTTTTAATTAGCGCAGTTTTATTTTAAATGGTTATTTGGTTAGAAAAACGAAACAGGATAAAATCCTTATATTTTTAAATATATCAGTCATATGTTTACAAATTCGAGTAGTCCATAGTTCTGGTCGAAGCTAACGCGTAAATTAAGTGTAATTTCAGTTAAATTAGGAAATAAAAACTATACATATTGTAAAGTATAATCAAATTATTAATTTCGAAATACTAATTTAAAGAAAAAATACTGCGTGCTTAGTACTTTAAACACATTTGTCAGTATGGTTATGATAGTTTGCAAACTCGTCTAATACTTTAAAAGTGAAGCGAAGGAAAAAGAGACACATACAAAGGCAGTGCAAGAGTTTTATTGAACACTCATGAGCCCCAGGTGAAACAGAATTTGCGATTCAAAATTGGAATGTGCTCTCCAGTTTAATTGCTAGAAAAACACATTTTTAATGCATTCTTAGAATCTTTGCGCCTTAGGATGCTGCCCAGGTTCTCCCATTAAGCGAGTCGTTCTTAAAAGGGGAAGGAAACTAACTACTAATTGTTATTAGACATTAATTCGTTTTCCTCATTTTATAAAAAAAAACCACTTTCTTCTATATCTTCCATTACGTTTTAAGAAGCAATTATCAAGTCCATTCAAAGGAAATCTGAAATGAAACGAAACCAATTAGACAACAAATTTGATCAAAATAATTTTTCCATCTCCAAGAAATAACGAAAGACAAAGGTTCGCCTTTGACAATGTTAACTTTATCAGGTTAGTCAGCTACAAATAAATAGTATAGCCACTAGACTATAGGGCAGTTTAACGAAGTTTAACTGAAAATTATTCCCTGATTCAAAATGTTTCCACTATTTTAAATAGATATGATTTATTCAACGACAATATTCATTCAATTAATCGGCAATTTTCGACGTATCTTTAATTTCTGCACATTTTTTTGAAATATTTTTCAAAAAAATTAAGGTTTTCAAAGATGGCCTTTTCAGATTGAGGAAAAGACGCTGAAGACTGAATTTGTTTTTCTTTCGTCTTCTCTTTTAACTCATTCTTTCCTCTATTATAACCTGAAAATCCCCTTCATTGTAACTTGAACATTCCTTTTATACTGTAACTTGTCCATTCCCAGTACGCAGGGCCTGATCACCTCAAAGGCGTCCAAAGCCCGGGCTTTGGGACTAGATTCTATTCTACGCATGTACGTGGACCACGCACATGCGCAGCAGGATTGTTCAGCGCGCAGTTCCTACTCCAGCTAGAGTCCAGTCCCAAAGTCCGGGCTTTGGACGCCTTTACGGTGATCACTCACTGCCAGTACGTATACTCTTGTGCTCAAAGTTAAAGAAACATACATTAAATGTTTTAGGTTATATTCCACATATTTTTGCCTATGAGTTATTAATTTGTGTACATTTGTGTACCTATTATTAATTTGTGTACATTTGTGTACCTATTATTAATTTGCGTACATTTGTGTACCTATTATTAATTTGCGTATATCTGTGCACCTATTATTAATTTGCGTACATTTGTGTACCTATTATTAATTTTGTGTCTATAAATATAAGATACTATACAATATAAAAAATATAACGTTTATTTCGTTTCTTGATTAAGGTTTTGTGTATGTTGCTTTAATGTTGCGCAACAATGTATGTTATGTAAATTGACTTAATATTTTGTTACGATCTTAAGCTAATGTGTTGCAAAATAGACTCTGAATAAAATCAGAGAAAGATTTCCAACTTTCAGAGTCACAAAAATTTTCAAACCCTTACTAGAGATACATATCCTTTCTTCGCTATCAGTATTTCATCCAGGTTTACCATTTCAATTTTGTTTTTCTTTCTTTCTTTTTTTTTTTTTGAACTACCTTTTATACTAAAAAAACCGAAGTATATGAAAACTTATACGAATATTTTAACAATATGTTCAGCTGAAAGCAAAAAGTTTAGTTCGGATTTGATGTCCTCGAGAAACTTTGCTGTCGCAAATTTTATTCTGCTTACTGCAGGGGTTATTTGTATTTCATTTTATAAGTCCCATAATAATTTCCATCGAAGAGTGTGTATTCTATGCCGGTTGTTAAATAAATTTGTTTCTTGCTTGAGCTGTAAATTATTCTGCTGGCAAAATAGACAGTTACGTTGATATATAAGTTTTGTTTGTTTTTTGGTTTTACGGCTCAAAGACTACAGTGGTCATGCTGCGCCGGGACCTACTGTTTTCCGAGGAATCCGAACCTCTTAAGGCCTGGGGAACCAAACCCCGGACTACAGTGAGCAGTGCGATCTTTATGAGATCTCTGAGTAAGCGTTCTTTTTGCACTGCTGGGAGTCGAACCCGGATTAGCCGCGCAATAGGAGAACGCGTTACCACACTGCGCCACCGCAGGGCCAAATATATAAGTACAGTAAGTGTATCCTGTAGAATGGAAAACATTATGCCACCTAAGAATAACTTGCAAAGTTATAAATTTTCAACTAAGATTTGCGTTCTTTCTGAATTATTGAATAATAGTTATTTCTACCAGTTTTTAAGTTCAGTTTCAATTAAGAACGAAACAATGTACAGACTACTTTATCAAATAAGATTTCTTCCGTGAGCTCCTACGGTAATACAGTCATGGTCAAAAGTATTAGGCGCCCCTAAATTTTGCCTTTAACAGCAAGAGCGTTCTTTGGAATAACTTGTTTTGTTTATTATAACACTGTTGGCATTAGGGTCAGATTAACGCATAGATAAACAAGACAAATATTTAGGGCCCGCTTTTTATGAGGTGCCCGGCGCGGCAGTTGAACCACATTATAACGAGCTTGGTTATACCGTTTTTACCGTTGAAGCGCCGTTAAACTTGGCTTCGAACGCGGATGACAGAAGAGACTTTTAATACACACCCATAGAGACATTCATATTGATGTAAATAAAGTGATTGACAAATTTTCAAAGAAACCAAGATGGCTTGACTTCGCACTATAAACTTCAAATTTTTTAAAAAGTTGTTTGTTATAAAAAAAGTAAAATAATTACAATGTTTTTATAGTTTAAATTTAAACTTGTTCTATTAATTACATTGTAAATTATCGTTTTTGGTTATTGTATATGTCTCCTTTACTAGCTTATCCTTCTGTCATACTTGACTATAATCTACCCTAAACCATATAGTTTAATTAAAGAAAAGCCCAACTTTAATTCATTGACGTAAATTAAATATTTTGGTGAGCATAAAGGAAGGCTAGTAATATAACAACATTTACCTAAACTATTTAATAGTCCAAAACTAAAAACTCAACTAGAAGTAAAGAAGTTGGACTCAAGATGAACCTACAAAAAACTAAAATCATGTTCAATAATTTCGTAGAGGAAACAAAAATACAAGTTGACAACATTGAGCTAGAAATTGCTGATTCATATATTTACCTTGGCCAGCTGATTTCAATAGATGGCAACATTATGAAAGAACTCAACAGACGTATTAAACTTGGCTGGAGTGCATTTGGAAGAAACAGTTTTATCCTGAAGGGGAAATTGCTTTAATGTCTAAAAGGAAAGATCTTCAACTAGGATGTGTTGCTGGTCCCCTCTTATGAATCAGAGACATGGAGTCTAACAGGCGGGGCAATATGGAAGTTACAGACAACCCAAAGGAGCATGGAGAGGTGCATGCTTGGAATAACTAGGAAAGATCGGAAAAGAAACACTTGGGTGAGAGTGTAAACTAGAGTAGAGGACATCGTTGTTAAAGTAAAAGTGCTGAAATGGCGATGTGCTGGGAATATTGCAAGAAGAACTGATCAACGATGGACAACAGAAATTCTGAACTGGATTACAAGAAACCACCGAAAACCTAGAAAGCGTCCTCAAACTAGATGGGTGGATGAAATAAGAAAAAAGGTTGGGGTGACGTGGAAGCGAATTGCTCAGGATACACTTGTGTGGGAAGAATTTGTAGAGACCTTCATCCAGCAGTGGATAGATAATGTTTGAATATGATGATGATGATGATGATGATGATATAAATGAATTGCGGTACAAACGACTTACGCAAAGGAATTTTACCAAAGGATTAAGTGCAAAGATTAGTTAAATTTGAGATTACGTGATTACATCATAATTTAACTGTGCAATGTCTACCACTTTTATAATTAAACCATAATTAAGCCTTCCCGATTAGTTTTGCGTTTAAAATAATTCCGAAAATAATATGTAAGTAAACTGTAAAGTACCATAATAGCATTAAATTCTTCTTCTCCTTCGAGAAAGCACTTTTAATACGCAGAACCGTTAAAATTGCATTAACAGTATCCTCAAATATTTGGTAACTTGATTTAAGAGCCCCCCGCACACACACAAGCTAAGCCTGTTTTAAATGTATGAAAAGAATATGGAACAAAAAAACTGGAGTTTTTTAGGAATCTAAATTGGAAGTTAAATAAAAAAAAGGGCTTACGATCTTAACTTATTAATAGGCTGCGTTAATTCCTCAAAAATTAGTTGCTTTTTTTAACATCCACTTAAGACTTGTCTATCATAATTGATAAAAAAGGTGGCGAGCGATAATTAAAAGAAGGAAAAAATTAAAATCTTTTAACATTTTTCCTTAATTTTAACTTACCTTTAAGTAAAACAATATTAGGATATTTTAACTTCTTTGCAAAATGCAATATAATGAAAAGGGTAAAAAGTAGCTGTCTAAAAACGGAAAAAAAAATCAGCATTTTTTACTAGCCTTTTGCCTATCCATTTACCTATTTTTAATCTAACTTTGTTTACTGAGTTTACAGAATGCATAACCATTACTCATAAAAATGCAATTGATTCATAAAACATGAAAAGTCTCGTGGTCATTCCGGTTTTAGAGAATCACAAAATATGCAAAATTATGCTTATTTATATATATATATTAAGAAGAAACTACAAAGAAAATGGACATGGAAACACCCCAATGGAGGAACCAGCCTATTTACCTTGGCCAGCTGATTTCAATGGATGGCAACATTATGAAAGAACTCAACAGACGTATTAAACTTGGCTGGAGTGCATTTGGAAGAAACAGTTTTATCCTGAAGGGGAAATTGCCTTTGTGTCTAAAAAGAAAGGTCTTCAACCAGTGTGTATTGCCAGTCCTCTCTTATGGATCAGAGACATGGAGTCTAACAGTTGGAGCAATACGAAAGTTACAGACAACGCAAAGGAGCATGGAGAGGTGCATGCTTGGAATAACTAGGAGAGATCGAAAAAGAAACACTTGGGTGAGAGAGCAAACTAGAGTAGAGGACATCATTGTTAAAGTAAAAGGGCTGAAATGGCGATGGGCTGGGCATATTGCAAGAAGAACTGATCAACGATGGACAACAGAAATTCTGAACTGGATTCCAAGAGACCACCGAAGACCTAGAAAACGTCCTCAAACTAGATGGGTGGATGAAATAAGAAAACAGGTTGGGGTGACGTGGAAGCGAATTGCTCAGGATAGACTTGTGTGGAAAGCATTTGGAGAGACCTTCATCCAGCAGTGGATAGATAATGGTTGAATATGATGATGATGATATATATATATATATATCATGATCATCAACAACAACAACAATAACTATTTTCAATCCACTGTAGGATGGAGGTCTCTCTGTTATCACACATACACGTAGTACGATGAAAGAAACACACAGAGAGTAAAAACGCAGCCCGCAACTGCGACCCTTTTAGCACATGACTGTGGAAAGACCCTTTACATATAGGCTTATTTTTTATTTAAATTTTAAATACCATCCCTAAATAAATAAATTTCAACTTATGTGATATTTAATCGAAATAAATAATCTAATACTTTCACGAAGGCTTTCATTTACCTCTGTAGTATTTATATTATTTAGAACTGCAATTATTTCGTCAGTTATCGAGAACTTGACGTTTGACACCCGTGTACATCATCATAAGTAAAAATTTTTAAATCAAAATCAAAACAAACCGACCAGGTCCCCCGCGAATAGACTCTCACCCGGTTGATAATATATAATACTTATTAATAATAACATTATACTTATATAATTATATACTATTATACTTTACATACTATATATTATTATACTTCTAGAGTAAATTACATAATATTATACTTACAATTACATATTATTATACTTATATTTTCATTATTATAATACGACCTTAGGCAGAGCAACCAGAGAAGTCTGTTTGCAGAGGGACTCTGGTTTGTTGTTTTTAATTTTTATTTAAAATTTTTTACTTATGATGATGATGTACACAGGTTGCATCAAACGTCAAGTTTTATAAAATTAACACGCAGGAATATCCGCGAAGTTCTGGAAACAGTATAAATAATCTAATCATTATAGAAGGACCAGAAGTCGAAGATCCGAGTTGGGGAAAAGAGGTTATATTTATGTCCTAAGACTGTCTTATAGGCCATCTGGCATGAGGTTTAACGTAACCCTCCGAACAACGACATATTTACACACTACCGAACTTAACTGGAAGTTGAACTCCTCAGAGGTCGCGACCACTGCGACGCAATAAAGGAAGTAACTAAGAGGAAAAGTTTTGTAAGCAACCACTTGGCTAAAAAGGAATTAGAATTCCAAACTTAATCTCAACGCATGCAAACAATTTTAGACGGAGTTCGGAAATCGGAACGTGGATTTTCTGTCAAAACTTGTAGATTTGTTAAGTACGTAAGCTAAGTACTGTTTTGAATCTCCCGTTTTTATGCCAGTATGTTTTGTTTTAATTATTTGACACTGTACAGCTTCGTAAGACCATATTCCTGACCATAGTCCACTATGGATTGGGTAAATTTGCCGATTAAAACTGCGGAATATCAAACAACGCATCAATCACCTGACGCTAAAGCTAAGAGATAAGAATGAAAGGCGGCGAGATGGTTAGCGTTTTTTTCCTGTTCTGGTGAAATTCTTCACCAAGACGAATCGTCTTGATGAAAAACGAAACATCGAAGTAAAATAAAATCCTGAGTGAGGGTAATAATACCTTAACACTCTTTACATACGGAGAAAGAGAGCGTTTATTACCTGCTTCATTCGTCTAGCGGTCCAAGGCACTCTGGGCTAAACGGAGGACCCTGGTCGAATCCAGATGGGGAAAGCGTTCTTTTCTCCAAAATTACACAAGCTCTAGTTTGAGCTGTAATTAAACGTGGTGGCAAAATTATAGCATAAAAAATTCTGCGGCTTTTATTTATATTCGTACTGTTGTCAAATTCGGTTGTAGCAACTTCGATTATAGCCACACCCGGCTTTTGCGTCAAAATTATGAAATTCAATGCCAGTTTATTTATATGTACGCTGTGAGGAAAATGAATTCGGACATACTGGTCATCAGTATGGTTATACCGCGGTTGTCAGAAAACGAAACAGTTCACCCAGATTAAAATGGTTAAAGGAGTGCAAACAGTTAACACGGGGATGTGTTGTGGATCTATGTAGAATCGCGTATGTCAAAGTGAAAATAAATATACATAATTAATAATTTAAGGTATCAAGTCTTGAAAGTTAATATTTTCTAGGGGAAGGGCGATAGCATTTTACATACTTGGCTGAGGTGCGAAAATGCTTTGGCACGGCCCTGGTTCAAAGGAAACCCAATATTACTTATTAACTAAAATGAATACAAACTTTCGTCTTTATGATTGCAACGATTTTTCTAAATATGACCTCCACGGCATATCGGTTGGTTTGTACCGTAATGCCCTTCCATTACTCTTGCAAAGTTTCTGTCAGAATTTTTTAAATACAGAAAAGGGTTTTGAATCGTCGATATGCATTAATTTTATTTAATAAATGCTACTTTTTCTTGCTTCAGATAACTGAATATGTTTTTAATTGAATATAATTCCAATTAGTTTAATAATAATCTTGTTCATTTCAATATATATATATATATATATTTCTTGTGACACGTAGCGTGAATAGTATAAGAGCATGTTTATGTCACATTTCTTTCAAAAGAATACTTTGCTCAACTTAAAAGGACATTGCATTGTTACATCGTGTTTTTTGAGTACTGCTGCCCCAATATGGATCGATGGCGTGCTGAAATGTTGTTATGGAAATGAAGCGAAATTTTGTTCTTTTGTGCCCTTTTAAACGTCTTTCTGTAACGGCATTTTAGCCGACTGAAGGAGTACGACATATTCATACCTTCCGTTACAATTCAGCCTTCAGAAATGGAATTATATTGGAATAATTCCTGAGGATCGATATACGCGCTGTCAGTATAAGTAGTCCTTTACTATTGTTTGGTTGAAGTTGGCAAGGCACCAGTAGATCAACTATCGATTATGCTTCCACAATTTCACAGACACAAAAAAATAAACATCACTGTTATTATACAAGATGATTCGGAATAGATATAACCGTAATTATCTTTTTCATCGTAAGTCGTAGAAAAAATTCTAGAGGAGCGAGAAATGCTCAGATTATAAGAGATGTTGAATATGTTATTTTACAAAGGGTTGTATATGTATAAAAATGAGGCATTTAACTTTTTATACGGGCCCCCAATCAAAAAATTTCTAATTAGAAAAATAATACCTTGTATCTAATTAGAAAAATAATACCATGTATCTAATTAGAAAAATAATACTTTGTATCTAATTAGAGAAATAATGCCTTGCATCTAATTAGAAACATAATACCTTGTATATAATTAGAAAAACAATACCTTGTATCTAATTAGAAAAATTATACCTTGTATCTAATTTACCTTGTATCTACTAAAAGAATACCTTGCATCTAATTAGAAAAATAATACCTTGTATCTAATTAGAAAAAGAATACCTTGCATAATAGAAAAACCATAGAAAATTATACCGTGTATCTAATTAGAAAAATAATGCCTTGTATCTAATTAGAAAAATAATGCCTTGTATCTAATTAGAAAAATAGTACATTGTATCTAATTAGTCAAATAGAAGAGAGTTAATGCTTCTACTTGGAAAAGTCGCTGAGATATCTTATCTTTAAAATTCTGAATTTCATCGCCAAGTAATTAAGGGCTTTTCACAAATTGAAAAAATGAGATACCATTTTGATTAAATTCTGAGTTGGTCTGCCGTTCAAGACAAGTTCACAAGTGCTTTATTTTTCTTTCCAAGAGTAGTCCACTAAGTTTACTAGAATTTTATCAAAATAACGATAAAAAAGCTTACAAGTGATAAAATTTATCTTTTATAACTTCGTGAATATTCTACTTAGAAATGTGGATTTCAATTTTACTAATTAAATACAGAGCAATAGTTTTCCAATTGAAATGTTTTGGTTTAGGGCGCTTATAAAAGTTAAATTCTGTATATTTATACATATATGCAACCTTTATAAAATAAATAGCATATCTAAAATCCTTACATAATTTGAGTACTTCGTTCTCCTCTTGAATTTTTTCTACGACTTAGAGTTAAAAAGATAATAGCGGTAACATCCATTCTGAATCATCCTATACATTCGCAAGTTATGGTATGTCATAGCTAGGTATAGCAGGAGGTAATCAACATTACCTAAAATAGCAGGATGCTAATTTTACTCAAACATCTTCAGTTTCCATTTATGGTAGCTGGACCATTATATCCTCGGATTTGAAAACGTATTTTCTTCAAAATTAATGGGATTAATTCGTCACCAGGTGGCGCTTAAGCTATTGTGCAAGGAGGTTAACTCTTAAAGATTAGCAAAGCAAATTATGGACACAGAAGCAAATTATATTACAAAGAAGCAATTATAGAAGTTCATTAAACATTCTATGTATTATCTAAATATTGTATTGAGAATTTCACTTTAGACCGGGCAGAACTCTAAACTACACAAAGATTTATTCGTTTATGTTAATTCTAACAAGAAACCAGATTTATATAAGGGTCTACGTACCTTGCAATGGAGATAAAATTCATTACAAATTAACAATGCGACTTTTGTCATAAATTTTAATTACTTTTCTAATTTGTCGGAAACATGGAGATTAATCTTAGTTCACAGGCAAGAAACTAAATGGGGGGGGGGGATTTATTGGTAGGACCTAACCCACCAATAATGCACATAGTGGTGGATCGGAAATATCCCAAATAAATGGTAAAAAGTTTTATTCCACAGATATTTAAATTTCAATCTATCTTCTCACAACAGATGAGAACACGTCAATAATAAGGATTTTTATATAGTGTATTGGTTGGTAGAAAGGGGTTACTGATTTTTCCTGAAAATCCTGCTGCTTAGACGATTCAAAAAGGAACAAAAGAAATAGGATTAAAATGCATGGCGTAGTCTGGTTAGGTTGCTTGCTGGTGGTATATGACTAAGGAGCGGCTCACAGAAGCAGTGGAAATAAACGGATTGTTGAAGTATGTAAAAGAACGTAATTTGCGGGAACGAGAAGGCAAGTATTATAACAATCACAACCTGGAATACTGAGGGTTTAGTTTGGATAATTCGAAAAGATACGAGCAAATAGGAAGATGGAGTTAAGTAAAGTAAAACGGAGAATAGAACTGTAAACTCGATACCCCGCTATTGATGTTTGATTAAAATATAATAATGAATATTCTAGAAAGTTATTAGCCAAGATTAAAAAGAATCGAACTGTGCGTTGGTGATTCTTCCACGTGGAAAATATCCGACAACATTAATTTCATCGAAGACCTTAAACGAGGTAAAAACGGAGGGCAACGCATGACAAAAAACGCCATGAGTTGGACAAGATTGCCACATAAATAAAATAACTTTGTCATGCAAAGATGCTCATAATTTATTGCCATCACTTTAATGCACAAAGTTAATTTGCGTGAAAGTTTAAAAAGAACAAAATGAAAAAAATAACAACCTTAATATTAGTAGGAAGACACAAACGAAAATTTGAAGTATTCCATTAAAATCGTGCAATAAAGTGAACATGTAAAAAATAGGAAGTTAGAACATTTCTTAACTTAAAAAAAAAAACTGAGAGTTTTTAGAAAATGTGCAAAAGTGAGAAAATCCCAGAAGCTATACTTTTCTGTTTTTCGAAACAAAGAAGTCATGAATCATTAAAAAAGGACTTCTGGTAAAATTTATAATTACATAAATTTCAAATCGAACTTCAACAGGAAAACAAATGTCCTGGTGTTCTGATATTCAGCGTTGTTTTCTTTCCTTTACACTAACTCTTTAGCTCCTCAATTTGAGTATATAATTTTTGCATTGAAAAGAAAATGAGAAAGAACAGTTTGTTTTTAATATTCTCGTAACGATCATTTCTGAAAGTAATGATAGCTATTACACTTGTTTTTTATGGTTTTCTTTTGATTTAGCCTATACACATATACTTATGAGCATTTAAAGGAGTTAAAATAGCTATTAATGTTCAGATTCTATCTGGCTGAAGGGTTATACTTACGTTTGCGTCACAAATTTTCTTCTACTTATTTATCCCCTGACAAGTTGCTGTTGAATCCTTAACTTTTGTGCGTCTCAGTTTATTTATGGTTCTCTTTATCAAATGTAATGTTAGAGATAGAGAGAGAAAGAATATATATATATATAGGGATATCAAAATGCCTTTCTCTTAGGCAGCATCACAAAACTTCTTTATAAACATACTATTAAAACATACTATTTAAAGGCGTTTGAGACCCCACAAATACCAGAGGGCACCCCTTGAGTTTTGAATTGCAACGCTACTATTTTAAACGATTTTTCACTTTCTATATGTGTGTCACTTCATTTCATAGAACCAAATTACATTTATTAACCGAATCTTAAAATTTGAAAAAGATAAAATGCGTTCCATCTGTGGGAGATCGTGCTTTCTACCCTATGATTTAATAACAAACTTGTTTTATCAAGGCTGTTTCATTAAATACATGCTCTTGCACCTGTTTACCAGTTTTATATGTATACCGCTTAATTTCACAGAACCAGACTGCATCTATTACGCAGAAAATTTAAATTTGAAAAAGGAAAAACGCGTTCCCATGTCGGAAATCGTACTCGCTATCCTGTGCTGAAAACTAAATCGCTTTTAACGACGTTGTTTCTTAAAAAGACTTCCTTGAACCAGGTGTAGGCAAAAGAGGGGCTTAGGGGCTCAAACCCCAATTGAATATCAAAAACATTATTTTCTCATAGGCCGCATCGCAAAATTCTTTTTAAAAGTGCTTGAGTCCTCCCCATAAGTTTGAATTGCTACACTACTGTCTTAAACGATTTTTCGCTTTCTGTATGTGTGTCGCATCATTTCACAGAACCAGGCTCCATTTATCAGGCGGAAAATAAAATCAAGAAAAAAAATGTCTTCCCATGTCTAGAATCGTACTTGCTACCCACTGTTGAAAGCAAAAGGCGGTTTTATTGATACTGTTTTTTGAAATGCCTGATCTTGAACAATTTTCCCTTTTTATATTTGTGTCGCTTCCTTTCACAGACCAAAAAGCATTTATTAGGCAGAGAGTTAAAATTTAAAAAAACAAAAATGCGCTCCCATATCGAAATCGTACTTCTTACCTTTGTTGAAAGAAGCACTGTTTTTTAAAATACTTTACTTTGAACAAGTGGCGTATGAAAGGGTGGGGCACAGGGCTGAAGCCTCCCCATTTGATATCAAAACCTTTTTTTTTCTCATAGGCCGCATCACAAAAACTTCCTTAAATGCGTTTGAGTACCAATCCCTATGTTTTGAATTTTTACGCTACTGAGCTTAATTTTCTTTTTCTTCGGCTCTACATTCCCTGAAGGACCTAAGCCTCCTTACCGATCGTCGCCAATTCTCCTCTATCCAAAGTCTTTCTTCGCCATTTGCTTACTCATATTCTTTTGAAATCTTCCTCCACTACACCAATCCGCCTTTCCCTAGGACTTTCCAATCTTCTTCTTCTTATTAGCTTGGTTGTCAGAAACTTCTTAGCCATCCTAGATCCTCCCATGCTTTCTACACGCTGCAGCCACTTAATTCTTCTTTTCTTTATTTCTGTCACATGTAGCTTGATTTTGAAGGCAAATATGTTCTTTTAGTGAAAGCACGAGAACTTGCAAGCTGTTCTCTGAAACTTACAAAGGAAACTACGTAGCGGTGCCTATAATTGTCTGAGGAATCCGAACTCGGGAATACAAATTGGTATAAAATAGGATAAATGCTCTACAGTATTGGGGTTCAAATCTGAATTTTCTGTACGAAAGACAATTACATTACTTCTATGTCATTGCGGCGTTCATGTTACAGAGTTTCAATATAAAACAACTTAGTCACCAAATTATGAAACCTTTGCTAATAATTTATTTCAAACCCCGTATTTTCATATAGATGAGCTAGAACATATTTGGAGAATTCAGGAAACACGCTCAATTTGTCTCAAATTTGATAATTAATATCCCGGAGGTAACAATTGCTGACCTAACTATCCCTCATTGTTTTCAGGTAGTGCAATTGTGTATTTCGTATTATATCCCCCTTTTGCCTGCTTTAAATTACATTTCCATTTTATCATAATATGTCACGTTTGTCTACTTAAGAATGTTATATTATTACGTGACATTCTACGCTTGTCTTGTGCTTGTAAGATTTTATTCTTGACGTTTCTACTTCTCCTGAAAACTTGGACCACAGAAGAAAAATAAACACCTTCCATGGTGATAGGGGGAGCACAGTCGTACAAGTATGTTGCCTTTCTTCCTCCTCTCCAACGGCCGTCATCTGTCCTAGTAATAAAAAACTTCCTGGACCCAACAAGCTATAATTCATCTTGACATCTGAAACGTGGACCCACAGGATATGGTCGAAGCCGCAATTTCCTGCGATACGCTTTGAAACTAGAGCCCTAGGTTTACTAGCTAAAATATATCTTTTATCGTAAAAATTTCTTTTTAAAACCAAGGCAAAACTTTGCCGAATAAAAAAGATTATTTTACAATATAACAAGATATAAAAGCAAGTTTTAAACTTCGAACGAGAAACTGCACACAATACAGCAACCATGCTACCGCATGCTGTATTTTTTTAGATGTTTGTGTAGCTTAATTAATAAAATTTTGGTAATTTTAAAATTTTACTCCGAGGTGCTCTGAAAAAATACTAAAGATCTGTGGCGGCTTGTTGACAATAATGTTTATAGAAAAATTTAAATCTCAAACCATTGATTGTTTTCCTAATTAATTCTTTCTTTTTCACAGGACAGAATTTCTCAAACCATTAATTATACTTTGGTCCCGTTAATTTATCAATTATATAAACCTTTTCATTTGGGAAAAGCATATATATTTTCTTTGAGGACTTTCAATTTTTTCGTGCTTTGTGTCGTGTCCATGGTAAGTGCAAATAATTTTTTTACTTAAATGGGTTTTTCCTGGATGTTATCTCAGATTTTTATATTCATAAAATTAATTATATCTCCTCAAATTTAATGCTTGAAAGTAAAATAAGAATTTAGTTGGAAATATACGTTGTTTGGTAAAATCTTTTAATAACACAAAACTTGTGAGAATTAAAAGCATTGATTGCCAAAGGCTGACTAAATAACAATTGCTCGAAAAGCTTCACTTCTCATCCGCAACACATGAGCACCACAATTTATTTTCCATGATTAATTCCCCGTCAAACTTCAGATTAAAAAAATGTGAGTTTAAAATAAGAATATAGATGGACAGGAGAGTTTATAACTATAAATAGGGTTGAAGGTTTATTGTATATAAAGAAAGGAGGAGGGCGTATGGGATACAATGAGGATTTAAAAAGTTTATAGGCCAGCTAGATCGGAGGAGAGGTATATATATATATATATAAAAGTTTTCCTCGCCCATTCTTGGCGGAAACAGGCTTTGGGACGGGCAGAGCGCCATGTTCCCAAGCCTCTTTTTACATCACTTCTTAATGTGCCATGTCTAGAAACTTCCTGACAATGTGACACGTGTTTAGGATTGTGGCTTTTTGTATTTCAATGTAGGTGTTTGGGTCAATGTTGAGTATCTCCAAATTCGTCGCAAGCGTTTTTGGTACTATCCCTGTTGCTGAGATGACCAACGGGATGATGAGGAGC
>QLNU02015360.1:220586282-220606046 GCA_006491805.2 Dysdera silvatica
CTCTGGTTGACGTGTTTGCTAGGTCATTGGCGACTTCATCTCTTAACCTTTGTAGTATGGGCTCTGCTAGGAGGTTTCTGGTTATTATGTTCCTGCGTTGGGTTGTTATCCTTTCTATACTGATGTCCAGGTGTGGGTACTGTTGTGCGAATTTGGCGTGAAGTGTGGGTCTGTAATTTGTCATGTCTGTTTCTAGCTTTGTAATCGTATAGTAGGTGCGCATGATGTAGGTGTTCATATCTATTGTCCATGACATGCGCTGGCGTGGTCTTTCAGCCCTAGTGGTTGCACCTATACTAGGCTGCAAAGCACTTTGGGCTGTGTTGGTTCTAGTAGCCGTACAGTTGGAGGCGCCGCTACAACCGCCGACACCTCCAAGGAGAGACTGTTGCATATTTTTCGAACTGGCCCCTCTGCTTAAAACTCGAACGCGGTTCTGATTTAAGAGCGAGACAACCGATGCTCCATTCATATTTTCATTATGGTTCATATCATCAGAGTCTGAGATAGCCTTTTTCACGTCGCTGGGTTACCGATAGTTATCCCAACGGCGTTCCGGATGCTGGCATGTCGTCAGCAGGCTACAAATCCGGTTTTAATGGCCCAATGGTATTTTTATTCATTATTAATACTTTCACCGATCAAGACATCGCGCCATGAGCGTAGTAACGCTTTTATTTTTTTCCCCCATGCTGGGGATCGAACCCTTGGCTCTACCACTGGGCCATCTCGACACACACACACACACATATATATATATATATATATATCATCATCATCATCATCATATTCAACCATTATCTATCCACTGCTGGATGAAGGTCTCTCCAAATGCTTTCCACACAAGTCTATCCTGGGCCATTCGTTTCCACGTCACCCCAACCTGTTTTCTTATTTCATCCACCCATCTAGTTTGAGGACGTTTTCTAGGTCTTCGGTGGTCTCTTGGAATCCAGTTCAGAATTTCTGTTGTCCATCGTTGATCAGTTCTTCTTGCAATATGCCCAGCCCATCGCCATTTCAGCCCTTTTACTTTAACAATGATGTCCTCCACTCTAGTTTGCTCTCTCACCCAAGTGTTCCTTTTCCGATCTCTCCTAGTTATTCCAAGCATGCACCTCTCCATGCTCCTTTGTGTTGTCTGTAACTTTCGTATTGCTCCAACAGTTAGACTCCATGTCTCTGATCCATAAGAGAGGACTGGCAATACACACTGGTTGAAGACCTTTCTTTTTAGACACAAAGGCAATTTCCCCTTCAGGATAAAACTGTTTCTTCCAAATGCACTCCAGCCAAGTTTAATACGTCTGTTGAGTTCTTTCATAATGTTGCCATCCATTGAAATCAGCTGGCCAAGGTAAATATATGAATCAGCAATTTCTAGCTCAGTGTTGTCAACTTGTATTTTTGTTTCCTCTACAAAATTATTGAACATGATCTTAGTTTTTTGTAGGTTCATCTTGAGTCCAACTTCTTCACTTCTAGTTGAGAGCTCTTGTACCATGTCTTGGAGTTCTAATGGGTCCGTTGAAAAAATAACAATGTCATCAGCAAACCGCAGATGATTTAAATATTCACCATTTATTTTTATTCCCTTGTTATTCCAATTTATCAGCTGAAAAATCATCTGTAAAGCAGAAGTAAAAAGTTTTGGAGAAATGGTATCTCCCTGCCTCACCCCTTTGCCAAGTTTGATAGTTTTGGTATCTTTATGTAACCGAAATTTTGCACTTGCATTTTTATACACACGTTTCACCATGTCAATGTACACATCCTCAATGTCTGTTGATCTTAAAGAGTTGATGACTGCTGATGTTTTTATAGAGTCAAAGGCCTTCTCATAGTCAATAAATGCAACACACAATGGAAGTTCATATTCATGTGTTCTTTCAATTAATTCTCTTAATACTTGAATATGGTCCACTGTACTGAATCCACTTCGAAATCCAGCTTGTTCTCTTGGTTGAGCTGCATCTAATTTTTTCTGCAGGCGATGTGTTAGCACTTTTGTGAAGATTTTATAAATAGCAGGTAACAAGCTAATTGGTCGGTAATTTTTTAAATCCTCTTTATCACCTTTTTTATGCAAAAGAATTACTGTTGCAGAATCCCATTGGTTTGGTATGTTACCGCTGTTAAGACATTTGGTAAAGAATTTTGCAAGTATGTCTTCTACATATTCTCCAGCTTCTTTTAGGATATCTAATGTAATACCATCATCACCAGGGGCTCTTCCTTTCTTCATACTTTTTATTGCAAATGAAACTTCTTCTTTTAAGATTTTAGGAGCTATTCCTTCGACTATTTCAATGTCTTCGTTTAATTCACTGTTACTTTCGTATAGATTTTTGTAGAATTCTTCAACTCTTCTAAGTATTTCTTCCCTATTTCTTGTTACGGTGCCATCCTCTCCTTTTAATGCAATGATGTGTTTCTTCCCAACAGATAAACTTCCTTTAACAACCCTAAGGCTCTTGTTATTTTCAATGGCTTTCCTTACTAGCTCACAGTTGAATTTTCTTATGTCTTCTTTCATGCTTTTGCGCAGAGTTTTACAAAGTTCTATGTACTCAATCCTGGAACTGGTATTTCGATTGTCCACCTTCATATCTCTTCGCCTTTTCATGAGCTGTTTCGTCTTCTCAGATAATTTGCTATTGTGCTTTTTACAGGTTACACCACCAATTTCCCCAGCAGTTTCAATTATTGTCTTAACAATGTTTTCATTTGCTTCTGAGATGTCAACTTCTTCAATAAGTCCTTCCAGTGCAGAAAAGCGATTTTTTAATTCCAACTTGAATGCCTCGGTATTTTCTTTTAATTTCTTTAAATCCACCCTCTTACATACTTGTTTCCTAATGAGCTTCTGCCTTTCTAGTTTAGTATTTAAGTGCATTTTACATCTCACCATTCGATGATCACTTCCAGTATTAAATCTGTTCAGTACGCTGCAATCTTCAATAATTGATTTCTTGTTTGCCAGTATATAGTCAATTTCGCTGGTTCCTCCATTGGGGTGTTTCCATGTCCATTTTCTTTGTAGTTTCTTCTTAAAAAATGAATTCATGATGCTAAGATTTTCAGCTTCGGCAAATTCTATGAGTTGATCGCCACGTTCATTCCTTTCCCCGTATCCGTATTTACCAACCGATGTCTCTCCTTGTTCCTGTTGTCCAATTCTTGCATTAAAATCTCCCATGATGAGCTTGATGTGTTGTTTCCCCTTGGTATGTAGCTGTTTGATTTCTTCATAGAATTCTTCAACCTCCTCGTCGGTATGGCTTGATGTTGGTGCATATGCCTGTACTATCTGAAGTTGGTATCGCTGGGTTAGTTGAACAACGAGCCTCGCTGCTCGATCTGACGTGCTTTCGACTTCAAGAAGGTAGTCTTTAATTCTTTTGTTGATTAAGAAGCCAACACCACTTGTTCTTCCAGTTTCCGTTCCTCTATAATAAAACAAATGTCCACTTTTAAGTTCCACCAACTCTTCACCTTTTCTTCTAACTTCACTGAGTCCTACAATGTCCCATTTGATCTTGTCAAGTTCTTCTTCCAATTCCTGAAGTTTTGCTTCAGAAGCAAGGGATCGTCCATTATACGTTGCCAAGGTCAATAACAAACGGCAGCCTGGGCCATTCCAGTGATTCTTAGCACCCCCTGCTTTCATGCCACGCTGACCGCTGCCTTGATCAGGAGCACTCCAGCACCTGGAGACTAGGGGCCATGGTTTTTGGTGTATTAGCATATTGGAGGAATTAGCCATCATTTCACCACGCTGGCTAGACGGGTTGGTGAATTAGCCCTCCCCTTCCGCCTTTCTATCCGTGCAGCAAATATTAATTTGCCACATAAATAGAAAGCTCAGCCTGCACCACTTGAAGGCGGGGTAGGACACTAGGTTACTGGCCTGGCCGGTTCCACACATCGTCACATACGTTCAGCGTGTGGGTCTCCTTCCAGTTAGATACCAGCAACCCTTTTGCAGGCCATATATATATATATATATATATATTTTTATTTATTATTTATTTTATTTATTTATTTATGTATATATATAGTTGAACTCGGTGGATCAAACTAGATGGGTAGATGAAATAAGAAAACAGGTTGGGGTGACTTGGAAGCGAATTGCTCAGGATAGACTTGTGTGGAAAGCATTTGGAGAGACCTTCATCCAGCAGTGGATAGATAATGGTTGAATATGATGATGATGATGATATATATATATATATATATATTATTTTGTTATCAGTGGAAATAAATGAAAAATTATATGTACAGTGCTCGACAGATCGCGGTGTACCGTACTCGTACTCCTAAAAAGGAAAACCTAGTTTCGAGAAGATTTCCTATTTGCAGCTGCAAATATTTTATCGCCAATTACATGTTTATATTATTTTCGGTATATATACACAGGGTAGTTATGATTGAGGTAACAGACCTCCTTCAAATGACCGAGTTCGACCAAAAAAATTTCCTTCCTTCCTCTCCTCTCCTCTCTTCTCTTCTCTTTTCCACACCCTTAGCTGTCAGATACCGGATATTTTTTTCTTGATATGTTGATTAGAAGTTGAGATATAACAGTTTTTGCAATAGGCGGAAAATCGGATAAAACGTTAAGTTCTAAACTTTAAATGCGATTTCCGAAGAATTATATTTTTAATGATTTACGTTTACTCCAAACATGATAACTGAAAAAGTTCTTAATAGAATCATGCGACATTTTTCAAATAGATTTTCTGCATTATTATATGCATGACTAGAAATTAAAAAAAAAGTCCAAAGAACTCATGTTATATTCTTTTTAACAGGGTTTTTTCTTCGGGGGTCGACAAATATTTTTGACATATCTTGGTGTGATATTAGCATATCACACCAACGATTCAAAACGTTCTAATTTGCCAAGTTCAAGGTATGTATATTGCTTGTATGTATAAAATGAAACCAAAAATAGTTCTCTACCTTCATTATTGTATTAGTTGTGATGTTTACTCTATTTGCTAATTCCGGGATGAGATTTCAATTTTTTTCGCATACATTTCTCAAAATAAATAATTTTGTACATGTTATTGACAAATGTACCTAAGATACATGCAACCCATTAAAAACGCGATAAATTAAGAAATATAACTTCTTTAAAAAAGCACACCTTTGAACGAGGTTGGTTACCTTAAAGTTTCTCTGTTTAGAGCTCTCTGTAGCCTGAACTAATAAGGGGAATGATACCAAAATTTTTTAACTTACTACTCAAAACATGGGAAAAAGGTTTTCGCAAAAAAAAAAATTTAGTTCTAAAATTTGTTGATAGGGGAAAATGTGGCGCTCCAAAATAATAGAAACGTGGAAAAAGCACAATAAATAGATAACAAAGACAAATCAAATATCAAATTTTTTTAAGTTGACTCAGAGAAACAGAGTACGTTAAACTGTGTGCTCCAAAACACTTATACTTGCGTCTGAATTGTAATAGACTATCAGTTGAGTCACTGGCTGTCGCCGTCATTCACCCGCTTTGCAGATGTGATAACAACGGCAGCTCTCGAATACCCCATGAGCCGTGCAGTTTCAGAGATACTCATTCCGAGCCGTCGGATCATTACAATCTGCCATCTATCAAACTTGCTTATATCAGCAGCCCTAATCATCATACACAAACGTAATGGGAAGATTATACCTCAGAATCACCGGCATCCGTTAAATATCCTTCCCACCTGCTTGCCCTTCTGCTCATCTAGACGGGCCCATACGGACATGGTAGGGGCGGTCATAATGTTTCAGCACTTCAGTATATATTTTACGTAGTTAAAAACTAAGATCATACATAGCATAGAAATATCATTATTCCGGATGAACGACTGCTGCTGACGCGTCCGAAAGCTTGGGTGATATTTTTCATTTGCTATTTTACTAGTGTTTAACCTTCTTTATGTAAATTATATATAGTATACAAAGAGCCAAAGTATACAAAGAGCCAAAGTATACAAAGAGCCAAAGTATACAAAGAGCCAATGCGACTTTAAATATTGCAGAGTGTTCTCCATGATGATCTTAAATATGTGTTGCTCACATATCACAAAAATTCTTACTAAAATCTCATATGGATTTGTCTCCTAAATATCATTAATGATATCAAATATTATATTAATCGATCAAGTGTAGCTGATCTATTAATTGTAATTAAAAGTGTGCTATGCAAAAATTGGAGAATTATATTAATGCAGTTCGTTAGTCTATATAATATTTCATTTTATAATGAAGTTATAGTTATTAAACATAATTGAAGAACGTTTTCTGAAGCTATTATATTTGGTCCTAGCCTGGCCATAATCAGTTCCCTCTTTGGCCTTTGTTTACGTATCGTTTGCGTTTCAACGAAAACCTCTCTTTATGTCTTCGTTTTCCAAACAAAGTAGAGAATTACTGGTGGAAACTATTGTCCTGAATAATGCCTCCTCTGGCATCAATTCAAAATTTTTTGTTTCTTTATTACATTGGTTACAGATTAAAAGAACACTTCTCCTGAAACATTTTATCGATGAAGTCTCTTTTAGGCCATTTTCTCCCTGCCTCTCGGGATTCTAAATGAGCGGTTTTGATTTCCGAAAGTAAGAAAATAAAGTACCAGTACAAAGGATAAGTATCTGTATTTGAAAAAGGCTAAAAATATTCACGATAGCATCAACATTTGAAAGAAGGGTATCTTCCATTTTCATCTATTAATTGTATATGTAAAGTTCGATTTTTTGAAGTGGACAAATTTTTAAAGATCTGCAAAGGAATAATGCGGATCAACATTCTTATAAAATAAGAAAAGACCTTTAAAGAAATATATTCAAAACTCTTAGGAAATATTCTCAGGATACTGTTTGCGGTTAAACTGAATTACGATTTGCAACCAAAGAAATTATAAAAGGAAATTACAGTTTCCGCTAGTAATGGTAAACACTGTACTAATTTCCATAAATCAAGATTGAACTCCACTTCGAATTATCCATAAATGGAAAATTGTTGTCCATAGTTGATAATCTCGAAGTATTAACGATTTGTTCAGTCTTTGATCAAATGCCATTTAAGTTATTTATGTTAATGATTAATCATAACATGAAGTTAATTAATATTTTAATTAGTTAGTATTGAGCATTACAAGCAAATAAATCGTGCATTTTAGCTACAAATGATTTAATAATTAAACCGTTATTTTCAATTACTTTTAAAAACCCAACGGTACAATAATTTTTAATTATTTTTACTCACTAAAACTAAATAAAATTAATATAAACCGAGTTTATACACATTTAATTTAATCATTTTATTGGTAGTGGCTGAACTGATTTTGAATCACTTAAAACAATTGGTAATAAATCAAAGTTCTCCATAATCAATTTTGCCCACTCGTATATGTCAGTAAAACTACTAGGACCGTAAGAAATTCAGTCCTAAGTATAATTCACCTAACAAGTATTGTTTATTAATTCGTTTTTCAAAGAATTGCTTAATGTTTTTAGCATAACCGTATGAAAAAAATCTAGATATCTGATATAGGTAAAAAGGTTTCGGGTATTATCTTGGATTAAGCAGCAAGTGCAGATAGAAGGATAAGATAAAGGGGTTTTCTTCTGGAGCAAAGAAATACTATAAGTTATCTCGAAAAAACACAAAAGGATTTTTGTTATCAAAAACCCCTATCTCCATCTCTCAACTAAAAATCTATTGTCCATATTCAACGAAACAAGCAAGAATGTAATAATCGAATAAAATTTTCATAAATACATTTTAATTTTCAATTTTGGACCAATAAAAAAACCATAAAATATTTAATGCAGAAATTTAAAACTAAAAACTGCGATGCCTTTAACGCTGCTTAAGGCGCTGAGTTTTTATAATAATTACCCATTATTTGAAAAATAAATAAAAAGATTAATTTGAAGGCTGTACTTACGTAAGCTTCAAAAATATGTTCTTTTCATTTTTCGCACGCAAGAAATGCACTTATATATTTGAAAAAGAACAAAAACCTTTTTTTGGAAGCGAAAGTGTTTTTGTCGAACACAGCATTTAACAAATAAACTTGTAAGAATTAAACATCTGCACTGAGTAAAATTAAAATTATAATACCAAGAATGGGACGAGTAGTTCTCTTGAAACTTTGGAACAAAACTATCCAGATAGTAAGTAAAGCAGTTAAAATTTTGTCTATAATTATAATATAGGAACAGGGGAAAGATATTAGTATAAATAGTTTATCGCTATCAAGGGGCTGAATATGGTATACTCTATCATGAGAAATATCGTTATACACAGACTTCACTGTCCGTAATATTTCCAGAAAGGAAGAAGACATAATTCAAATAATTGCTTATATTTGTAACATTGCATTTTTCCAGCCGTCACGACATTGGATCGCTCAGATGCAGCATAAAATCTTGGAGTACTTCTTGTTTAACCTCTTGAAAAAACTCAAGAGTTGTTGTTATCTACGATGGCTATCTATATAAATCTGTACATGACTTCCCGTGGTGACTGGGATGTTTTGTATTGAGGCTAAATCTATGGACGTGACCAGAGCCGACGAGAGTGGGGAAAGCAGGGCTGCAGCCCGAGGGCCCGAATGAAATTTAGAGGCCCGCGCTGTCAAGGACCTATACTGTGAGGGGCTCGGCACAGGGAAGGGGTCATGGGGCCGGTTGAAGTGGGCTTGGGGGCCCCGCCTTGGCTCTCGACGCCCTTGCTTGTTGACAGGCTGTAATCGCATTTTGATACCTCGTAAACATTCCCGTAAGATGTTTGTAGTCTCTAGATGTGGGCATAATCTTTTTAAACAAGGCACTGCCTGCACAAGCAGTGAAAGATTGAAAGGCACAAGAATGAATGTTCTTTACATATATGTATATGTATTTATGTACTATTTATTAAATAATATTTATCTTTTTATTTATTGATTGATTTAATAATTTATATGGAAACGTGGCACAAAATAATAATTGATCAAACATGACCTTTATCTTATAAAAATAAGTAAACAGATTTTTAAAGAGATTCAAATTCAATTATTTGAGCATCTATGCAATTAGGTTAGGTTTAATTTTCATGCACTTTAGATTCCGTGCGAATGGCGATAAATTTCCATAATTTGAACCATATCGGCCCGGGGGTGACATTGAATCCATCCAATTCTATTTTCATTGAGTCATGATGTAATTTAGTCGTACAATTAGCTTAATGTTCAGTTTCCCAGTAGCGTTTTGGCAATAAAATTTATCACAAACTTTACTCCATTTTGCCCCTCCCCCCCCTCCACAAAAAAATGGCAGTTAGGATGTAGTAAAAAAGTGAAAGGTAATAACCCATTGTGAATAAAGTATTTTCCGTTACATTCAAATGTTAATAAGCTTTGTAAAATTTTAATCAAATATATCTGGCCACATTTAAACAAATATTGGCGGTTAAAGCAAAGGTTATTTCACTAATGAGGGTATTCGATTATCCGAATTCGATTAAATACATAGATACATGCGTACTGAGAGAAATATTATAGTACACAAGTCCTTGGATACATAATTAACATGAAATAGCAATGAAATGATATTTTGTACAAAAATAACAAACATTATATGTACCTATGTATTTTTTAATGACAGAAAAATTGCGGAGTAACGTGTGCTTGCTCTAACACTGAATGCAGAAAGAAATCAGCCAAAGTTGATTGGTTTTTCATGTTTAACGCTGAACGTTTATCAAATTCGTTTTCTGTTGCATAAAGTAAATTGCAGTCAGAGGGGAAAACGTTTGTAAGGAACAACTTTTTTCTGCCCACTTTATATTTTTATTCTAAGATTGTCCAGTCCTTATTTGATTATCCAGGGACGACCTGTGAATATTATTCTTTAAAACAGGGAAATTTAAAATTGATCCTATGGGAAAGAATTTCTCAGAAATTTTATTCTTTTAAGTGGAATATTCGATATTCGCGACCTAATTATGTAAGGCCGATTGCATATTAGTTTTTAACATTTTGTTATTTTTATTTTCATGACCGAAAATCAGCTGCTTTCCAAATTATTATTGGTTTCGTTTAAAAGAAAATTTGCATGATATACGATATTAGTTAACTGTCCATTAAGTACAAGTATATTTATATGTAAATTATACGTAATATAATATATTATACATATTTAGTTATAAATTGGTTTTTAAATTGAAATTAGATTTAAATCCGTTTTAATTACATTTGATAAAGGGTTTTTCAAATTCTCTAACGGATATTTTGGAGATAAATATTAAGTAATAAAATAATTCTACAATGGATGAATGAATGAATGAATTTCTGTATATTATTTCTTTCTATACACTTTGTAGCATTGGCAGATATTTTGCACGCGTTTATGTATTTTTTTTTAGTTATAATTTACCTTTCTTCATAAAATATTAATTTGATTGTATAATTTTATAAATGGTATATGTATAGGCAAGATCTGCTTTTCTGGCGCTTTTGCGTCTTAATAATGTTACTAAATATATGCTTTTTTTGATGAGGGAGTACATGTTTGATGTATAAACCTCCCGAGAAAGCGTCAGGAAAGTGAATTTATAAAAGGCCCCCGACGATGGTTCTAAAATTACACGCATATATGGTTATTAAAATTAAATTTAATTCTTTATATTAAACAATTTTATACATATTTTGTATTATGTTTCCCCTAGATTAATTGTATTTCTAATATTACTATGTAATTTTTGTGAACGAAATACATTTATAAATACTGAGATAATTACGTTACATTTGTGCTTATTTCCATTGGTTAATATATTGTCGTATGGGTAATCATACGAAACTGTATCTAGAAAAACTGATTTTTAGGGCTAAGTGCTAAGAAAAAACTCGTATTGGCAAATTTAGCGGATGGATATTAAAAAAAGGAAGTTTGAGGGTGGGGGTGGGAGGGTGGAGAAAGGATCAAGATTGTGCAGTAATTAGATTCCCACGTTAATTAATACCTAACCTTTAGTTTTGCATAATTAATATGAATTAGACGTGTTCGCGCTAATTGTAACCAGCTTGTGTGTGTTTACCATAATAGGCAGTTGAAACGTAAGGACGTATACATAACGCATGTTTGCTATATGCTAAACAGAGACAAAATATGATGAAAATATATGAACAGAATAAGTATAGATAATCACAATAAATATTATAAAGATCTGATAACACACTTAGTAAGCTTGTTTAGGCACATGTTAGGATGTAAGCAAATTAAGTGTTCAATGGATTTTAAAACAAGCTTTAGTAAAAGCTTACATTATTTACAAAGTCATCTGAAATTAGGTTGAAGGTGAGATGATTATTAAAATATTTAAGAATCTGAAACCTACTGATGGGAAAAACACTCTAGGTCAGAAAAAGTGTTGTGATGGAAATTCATATTGCAGAAGGTTTGATGTCTAGAATATGGAATAGACATCTTGAAAAAAACAATGAGTACTAAGAGCCTAGCCTTGCCTTTACATAGTAAGGACGAAAAGTTTAGGACACAATTTTTTATGTAAGGACGAAAAGTTTAGAACACAATTTTTATTTATGTGTGGCAGCACTTAGTTTAAATTGGAAAGAAACGCAGCTGCAATATGTAAAGGAAATCTTAGATCCATATTTTCTAGGTCCTTGCTCTACAGAGCGTTTTAGCAGTCTTAATAATATAATGAATCCTGTTGCATCAGCGTAATTCCACAACCAAGAATTAAGGGCGTATGTATGTGATAACCAGCCCATTAATAACAATTTGCCCACGTAAGTAGTAGTAAGAGCATTAATGCCAGAGATAGTTATAGCAGAGATAATAAAGAGCCTTAATACCAGAGAGATACAATGTTATTTATAAAGAGAAAAGCGACTACGCATTCGAATTAAAGGTTTAATATTTGGACTAATACATATTAAGGGGAAAGATTATATGGGAAAAAGAGGCTACCTATATACAGCGTGGTATCTATTTTTTGCATATAACTGTGAGTCTATTAACTATAGTCTATTAGAGAATTGTATTCCAATATAAAGTTAAACAAGTGTCACGTTAACAATACATGTTGTAAGTAATCTAAATGGCCGAGAAATTAACTATTTAATCTATGACGAATGAAACTGCATTAACTAGTTCGAATATTCCTGAAATTAATTATAATAATAAACACGGAAATCGTTAATTAGTTCAAAACTTCAAACTTAAATTATCAATGCCGACTAAAACATTAATCTTATGAGATCATATCCCAGTCACATTAATTTTATAAGCACTCCAATTAATTTACTTCCGTTCATTATTTTAAACGATATTATTTCATTATTTATTATCATTTGATTACTTATTTCATTTTATGATTATTAATTGTATCTTTATGGATTCAATAAGTAATCGTTTATCGCACATACAGTGTGCCTCTACGTAAATACACACCGCTCGATAGCTTGCGCGTTTCGTATGTATGGAAGTGGCGTAATAAAATAAATGTAACAGGTAATAACGAACTTCCCAACATAATAAATACATATCATCATATTCAACCATTATCTATCCACTGCTGGATGAAGGTCTCTCCAAATGCTTTCCACACAAGTCTATCCTGAGCAATTCGCTTCCACGTCACCCCAACCTGTTTTCTTATTTCATCCACCCATCTAGTTTGAGGACGTTTTCTAGGTCTTCGGTGGTCTCTTGGAATCCAGTTCAGAATTTCTGTTGTCCATCGTTGATCAGTTCTTCTTGCAATATGCCCAGCCCATCGCCATTTCAGCCCTTTTACTTTAACAATGATGTCCTCTACTCTAGTTTGCTCTCTCACCCAAGTGTTTCTTTTTCGATCTCTCCTAGTTATTCCAAGCATGCACCTCTCCATGCTCCTTTGCGTTGTCTGTAACTTTCGTATTGCTCCAACTGTTAGACTCCATGTCTCTGATCCATAAGAGAGGACTGGCAATACACACTGGTTGAAGACCTTTCTTTTTAGACACAAAGGCAATTTCCCCTTCAGGATAAAACTGTTTCTTCCAAATGCACTCCAGCCAAGTTTAATACGTCTGTTGAGTTCTTTCATAATGTTGCCATCCATTGAAATCAGCTGGCCAAGGTAAATATATGAATCAGCAATTTCTAGCTCAATGTTGTCAACTTGTATTTTTGTTTCCTCTACGAAATTATTGAACATGATCTTAGTTTTTTGTAGGTTCATCTTGAGTCCAACTTCTTTACTTCTAGTTGAGAGCTCCTGTACCATGTCTTGGAGTTCTGATGGGTTCGTTGAAAAAATAACAATGTCATCAGCAAACCGCAAATGATTTAAATATTCACCATTTATTTTTATTCCCTTGTTATTCCAATTTATCTGCTGAAAAATCATCTGTAAAGCTGAAGTAAAAAGTTTTGGAGAAATGGTATCTCCCTGCCTCACACCTTTACCAATTTTGATAGTTTTGGTATCTTTATGTAACCGAAATTTTGCACTTGCATTTTTATACACACGTTTCACCATGTCAATGTACACATCCTCGATGTCTGTTGATCTTAAAGAGTTGATGACTGCTGATGTTTTAATAGAGTCAAAGGCCTTCTCATAGTCAATAAATGCCACACACAATGGAAGTTCATATTCATGTGTTCTTTCAATTAATTCTCTTAATACTTGAATATGGTCCACTGTACTGAATCCACTTCGAAATCCAGCTTGTTCTCTTGGTTGAGCTGCATCTAATTTTTTCTGCAGGCGATGTGTTAGCACTTTTGTGAAGATTTTATAAATAGCAGGTAACAAGCTAATTGGTCGGTAATTTTTCAAATCCTCTTTATCACCTTTTTTATGCAAAAGAATTACTGTTGCAGAATCCCATTGGTTTGGTATGTTACCGCTGTTAAGACATTTGGTAAAGAATTTTGCAAGTATGTCTTCTACATATTCTCCAGCTTCTTTTAGGATATCTAATGTAATACCATCATCACCAGGGGCTCTTCCTTTCTTCATATTTTTTATTGCAAATGAAACTTCTTCTTTTAAGATTTTAGGAGCTGTTCCTTCGACTATCTCAGAGTCTTCGTTTAATCCACTGTTACTTTCATATAGTTTTTTGTAGAATTCTTCAACTCTTCTAAGTATTTCTTCCCTATTTCTTGTTACGGTGCCATCCTCTCCTTTTAATGCAATGATGTGTTTCTTCCCAATAGACAAACTTCCTTTAACAACCCTAAGGCTCTTGTTGTTTTCAATGGCCTTCCTTACTAACTCACAGTTGAATTTTCTTATGTCTTCTTTCATGCTTTTGCGCAGAGTTTTACAAAGTTCTATGTACTCAATCCTGGAACTGGTATTTTGATTGTCCACCTTCATATCTCTTCGCCTTTTCATGAGCTGTTTCGTCTTCTCAGATAATTTGCTATTGTGCTTTTTACAGGTTACACCACCAATTTCCCCAGCAGTTTCAACTATTGTCTTAACAATGTTTTCATTTGCTTCTGAGATATCACTTTCATCAATAAGTCCTTCCAGTGCAGAAAAGCGATTTTTTAATTCCAACTTGAATGCCTCGGTATTTTCTTTTAATTTCTTTAAATCCACCCTCTTACTTACTTGTTTCCTAATGAGCTTCTGTCGTTCTAATTTAGTATTTAAGTGCACTTTACATCTCACCATTCGATGATCACTTCCAGTATTAAATCTGTTCAGTACACTGCAATCTTCAATAATTGATTTCTTGTTTGCCAGGATATAGTCAATTTCACTAGTTCCCCCATTTGGGTGTTTCCATGTCCATTTTCTTTGCGGTTTCTTCTTAAAAAATGAATTCATGATGCTAAGGTTTTCAGCTTCTGCAAATTCGATGAGTTGATCGCCACGTTCATTCCTTTCCCCATATCCGTATTTACCAACCGATGTCTCTCCTTGTTCCTGTTGTCCAATTCTTGCATTGAAATCCCCCATGATGAGCTTGATATGTTGTTTCCCTTTGGTGTGTAACTCTTTGATTTCTTCATAAAATTCTTCAACCTCTTCGTCGGTATGGCTTGATGTTGGTGCATATACCTGTACTATTTGAAGTTGGTATCGCTGGGTTAGTTGAACAACAAGCCTCGCTGCTCGATCTGATGTACTTTCAACTTCCAGAAGACAGTCTTTAATTCTTTTGTTGATTAAGAAGCCAACACCACTTGTTCTTCCAGTTTCCGTTCCTCTATAGTAAAACAAATGTCCGCTTTTCAGTTCCACCAACTCTTCACCTTTTCTTCTAATTTCACTGAGTCCTACAATGTCCCATTTGATCTTGTCTAGTTCCTCTTCCAATTCCTGAAGTTTTGCTTCAGAAGCAAGGGATCGTCCATTAAACGTAGCCAAGGTCAATAACAAACGGCAGCCTGGGCCATTCCAGTGATTCTTAGCACCCCCTGCTTTCATGCCACACTGACCGCTGCCTTGATCAGGAGCACTCCAGCACCTGGAGACTAGGGGCCATGGTTTCTGGTGTGTCAACATAATGGAGGAATTAGCCATAATTTCACCACGCTGGCTAAACGGGTTGGTGAATTAGCCCTCCCCTTCCGCCTTTCTATCCGTGTAGCAAATATTAATTTGCCACATAAATAGAAAGCTCAGCCTGCACCACTTGAAGGCGGGGTAGGACACTAGGTTACTGGCCTGGCCGGTTCCACACATCGTCACATACGTTCAGCGTGTGGGTCTTCTTCCAGTTAGATACTAGCAACCCTTTTGCAGGCCAAATACATATATATATATATTATTTAATTTTCTTCACAAATATCGATATCCTTGCTCGCAGCTACTTCTTAAATTTAGCAGCCACAAATAAATAAAATTTCTGTACGGGCTTAAGAATTTTGGACAATAATTCAGATGCTTTATTATCATGAAAAAATAAAGTGTTCGGGTTAGTGGTGAACAATTGAAGACGCAATTTAAGCTTTGTTGGAACTTTGTTTAAGCTTTGTTGGAACTTCGTTTAAGCTTTGTTGAAACTTCAAATACTGGGATGGTAAAGCTCCACTGTAACTCACTACGTTTACGAATATGAATTTCCAGCGATACGGTGGCGTCACGGTAACGCGTTTTTTCACCATGCGAAAAATCTGGTTTGACCCCTCCATAGCATTTAGAATTTCTCGGTTTTTTTTTACTGATTCACAGTCCGGGGTGTTGTGTCTCAGCTGACAGAATTTGTGTTTCCTCGAGGAACTGCAAGTCTTGAAGCCGAATAATTTTAATTGTCCTGATTCCGTAAAACACAAAACAAACCGAAGCAATACTCACGTCCAGGGCCATTCCAGCCGGGGGGAAAAAAGTGCTCACGCACCTGGGCGGCAAAACTCAGGGGCAGCCGTAAATCATTTATTACTTTACTATATTTTCTTTCAGATCTTTGGATCGAAGACAATATAAAGGATCGTTATATTATTTTATATCAATAAAAACAAAATTTATTTAGCATAACTATTTAAAAATATGTATATGTAGGTATAAAGGTAAACAATGTATATGAAGTTATTAAATAAATAACATTAAATTAATTAGAGCGGTCATATATTGTTCTTGCCTCTAAGCGGCCAACAAATCACTAAAGGCTCTGTTCAGATTTCTGTTTGTTCATTCCAATTAAATTTTAGTTAAGTTTTTATCATAACCTTTGTAAATGGTTCCTTTATTTGCTAGGCTGAAATTAAATTTTAATTTTCACTATAATTTCGAAGAGCTTGTTCGACTTCTCTGCCAAAGACACAAAGGCCATAGAAACAAAGGAAGCATTAACTTTCAGATGCTGCCGCTTTTAGTGCAGGCAAATTTTAATAACCATGAAAATTGGCGTCCTCTTATTCAGGCATTATCTTTTGAAATAAAATTAATTTTGTTTAAGAAGGTGAATGTAAATAAACAATAAAAGCAATTTATTACTATCAACCTATTGTTCGTCTATTGTTATGCAACGTCTCTTTACATTGCTTGAAGCACAAATTCAACTGCCAATGTGATAGTCGAAGCGGCTTTAACGTTTACCTCGCTCTCAAACTACCGGTTATTCAAACAGAATCTTAGTAAAGAAACTGCCATTCACACGCCTTAAAAGATTTTTTTGTACCCTGAAATCCACCTGATTTCATTAGGCTTAAGCTCTTTCTGGCGTCCAGACTGAGTCTTTAATCAAGCGTGAAGCTGTTTTTCTCACGCCATTCTTTATTAAAGGTTTTAGCGCGACCCGTTCAATTTAATTACAGCAGCGACAACTTTTTTCTAAAAAATTTCGTTTTCACGCCATTTCTTTAGTTTGCGATAACGGCGGTGGGGAAGAACGACAAGTTGCTAAAGACGAGGAGTTGGAACAAAAACTGCTGACGCTGATACATTACGCGGGAAAAGATTTAAAGATATCTGATATCATATTTTATAGAGGAAATTAAATTAAGCGAGCACAAATTGCTATTAGTTTGATACATGATAATTTAAGATAACGGGTATTGTTAAAAACGTCTGTTCCTATTTTCACATTGGCGTTTGGCAACATGAAAAAAGTTAAGTCAAAATGGCGGTGTTTTGTTGTTTTATATTTTTCACTCTATTTACTGTATTTCCTTCGGATACTGTAGTTTCTCACAAGAAGAGAACAGACTAGAACAAAGTATTTAATCCAAACTGACCTGACCTTTCTTAAAGGTCAGACAAAAGGTCAGACATGCATTAAAAAACTAATGCATACTAACCTTTCTAAAACGAATGAAAAATAATGTGTTGTCGAATGATGATGAACCGCCCGTTTTATTTCTGAAATGCGCGTCTTTCCACTGTCTTTTCAATCTGCCATGTATCTGGAAGAGAGCCTTGTGAAAAGCTTTACCTTTGGCCTCTTTCATTTCTAATTTACTTATCGAACACTGTCATTTTTCTCCATTCATACTGCAAGAAGAAATACTCCAGTAAGCATGTCGATAATTGTACATTATGTGCATCTTCTAAGAACTTTTTGAAGTTAAATAAGGTTATTATTAATAGTATAAGAGTATATTATTATAATTGTGATTTAGTATGTTGTTAACATTTCATTCAAAAGTGGGAAGTAATTGAACTGGCAATACAAAAGGAAAATTTTATGAATTAAATTTTATGTTCGTGATTTTTAGTTCAGACTAAACCAATACTTATTAAACGATTTTTTTATTTCGCCATGGCCATGGATTTATGAAAATTATTTGGATTTAGAAAAACTGTTTCTATATATCGAAAATATTTCTATATATTGAAACTATTTGGATTTAGAAAAACTGTTTCTATATATCGAAAACATTTATATACAATATATCGATTTATTTTACGAAAATCCCCATTTTTTCTTCCATTAAACGTTCTAAAACACCATATTTTTTAATTCGCGGAAAATATTTCAAACGTTGTATTTCATGCACTTACTGAGTGTACGCATTTTTGTAATGAGTCATCATCGGCATTTATTATGTAGCAAGAACTAAAATATTTATTACACAAATATAAATGCGTATAAATACTATACACAAATATAAATGCATATAAATACTATACGCAAATATAAATTCATATAAATACTATACACAAATATAAATGCGTATAAATACTATACACAAATATAAATGCATAATAACATATACACAAATAATATAAATGCATATACAGGCCTGCACAAAAGTTTAGACACAGAGGCAAATTATAAATAAAAGCGAGAATTTGCATTGAACTTCGCCGATATTGTATCTAAATAATCCTAGAACCAATAATAAATTGTGCAACTTAAAAGATTACCAAAAGTACTGAAACAAAATATCCCAACACCGTAATATTGGAATCTGCATGCCACAAATGTTTAGGCACATATGTCAGATTTATGCAAATTAACGGCGCGAAGTTCCCAAGTGATCGAAGGGGCGTTTCCCAGAGTTGTTATATAAGGCCTGAAATAATTTAGAATGCTTAGAACGATGCCGAAGTCAAAGCAATTTACGAATGACGAGATTTTGAAGATTTGGAGGCTGAAAACTAAAGGTAAATCTGTTACTCAAATTTCTGTTGCATTGAACCGTTCAAAGCGAGGCATTTATCGAGTGTTATCCCGGGGTGATCAGTATCAACCAAAATCACGATCTGGGAGGCCTCGAGTGACCAGCATTCGGGATGATAGACAAATACGAAGATTGGCTTCAAATGAAAGCCTGTCTGCAAATCAAATAAAAAACACGTTAGCAATGCGAGTGTCAAGAGAAACCATACGTAGAAGGATTGTAGAATGCAGGCATTTGAGATATGCAAAAATGCGCCGCAAGCCCTGCTTGCAATTACATCATAAACAAGCACGACTACAATGGGCAAGGCAGCACATATCATACAGTGACGAATGGCTGCAGGTGTTATTTAGTGATGAAAAAAAGTGGAACTTAGATGGTCCCGATGGCCTTTCGCACTACTGGCACGATCTTCGAAAACGCCCCTTAAGTCGGTTCAGCAGACGTCAAGGAGGAGGTTCAGTCATGGTTTGGGGAGCCTTTAGCTTCAATGGACAGACTTCTTTGGCGTTTTTGAATGGAAAACAAGATTCCAAGGCATACCAGGCAACTCTTGAAAGTCACCTATTACCTTTTGGCGAACTTTTATGTGGACGAAACTGGGTTTTCCAACAAGATAATGCGTCCATCCACACATCCAGGTCAACAAAAGAATGGATGAGCGCTAAAAATATTACAGTTCTCGATTGGC
>QLNU02015360.1:220622335-220636046 GCA_006491805.2 Dysdera silvatica
AAAATTTAGAAAGACGAAAAAAGAGGTAGAAAGGGTTAATTAAGGAAGATTTGAGAGAAAAGGGACTAAGAGGCGAATGAAGAGCAATCACAGTATCTAGCGAATACTCATCAGAAATAAAGCCCGCATATAATAATTAGATAAGCCGATTAGTAGTATAATGTATAATCGATTATTTCATAAACCAAAACGTTCTCCCAAAAACAAAACTGTTTTTGTTGATTTTCCAAATAAATTTTCGGAAAACCTTACTTTCATATTACAAAATAAACAAAACGTTAAGCTGTTGATTGCACTAAGTTTACTGTTAGTTTCTGTCGATTTATATAAAGTACTTTTGTCAGCTTTTATCGACATTTTACTTGATTGTTATTATTTTACTGACAAAAATTATTTATTCAAAGAAAAAAGGGAAAAACGAACAATCAGAATAAATTAGTTATTATCAGAAAAAAAAAATAAACCTTTCATCTAATTACTGTAGCTTGAATATTTATATGCGCATTTATTTCCTTGGCGGTTAAATTTAACAATCTTAAGCATTAATTGGGATTACATACTTTATTATATAAAGTAGTTTTGTGACCTCCAACTATTACGTCTCCTTTGTTTTTGAGCCTTAACATATTTGCGGCTTTAAAATAACGCCCAAATTGCAGGATTTACGTTAGCACCTTTTTTTATCTCCATTTAATTTGTTAGTGTTTGAAATATTACGTAAGTGGCATAATTTCCTAAGAGTTAAGAGAGCTTATACACTTTATAGATTTCAGTACGTAAAGATTGTAGATTGAAGGCTATTATTACGTACATATTACTTATACTATGCCGTATATAAATTATAATTCCACAGAGAAATCACGACATTAGAGATTAAACTTGTTTCATTCTTGAGTAATTTAAAAAAGGATTGAGGTAGATAAGACTCGTCAAAGGGCAACACTTCTTCAAAACTGGGCATGTGATATTATATAACTTAGATACTAAACCTTTTGTTTTTGAACTTTGATTGGTTGGAGATGCCGAGAATGAGACGTTAGATAAATGATTGCGTGTAATAAAGGTGTCGGGCCTTTGTATTTTAACCGTCTTATATAGGAAGGGAGGGTAATCCGTTATGTCTTAAATTCTCTTTATCCTTTAAAGCGATGTTAATTCTCTCTCTCAAATATTATCCATTTGTAAAGTTATTCTAATTAATAAAATACATTTGAGAAGTATCAGAATGTCCCTATGTGGAATCACGTGTGTTGTATGCAGCTATAATTTGAATACAGATTTCAGGACAAAAGAGAAGCAACATTTCCTTCAAAACGTTTCGAACATATGAACACTGCCTCTGCAAAAAATCTCTGGGTACTTAATTAATTTACAACAAGGATAAATTTAAAATGAAAATTCAAAATTGACACAGTCAAAATAATTTATTTAACTTGAAGTTTTCAATGGAATTATATACATCATCAGAAGTACAGTATAAAATTAATTTATATATACAGTGGAACCTCAATATAACAAAATGACGTTCCATGAAAAAAAATATTATATAGAAAATTCGCTATGTGGAAACGATGTATTCATGAACCAGGGCAGTGCAATATGATACCACAATTAAAATCCCATTTTTCAGTTAACGACTGTTTCTCATAAATAACATTCAACCATTTAAAAATAGATGTTTTTAGTGTGAAATATACATGCATATAAAAGAGAGTTGAACGATTATTACCTTAAAATGAAAATGTATTTAATGCTTCTTCCATACACATTCATGCTTTTGTAAAAAAAAACCTCTTAATATCCTGCTGCACAACAAATAGTGATGTTGATTCATCATACAAGTGTTAGCACCCCTGTGGGAAATTTGCAAGGTCTGGATTTCTGGTAATCAAACGAGCAAAAAAGGGCAACAAGTACTACTATTCAAATAATACAGTGTATTCAAGGACAATTGGGGCCTGTTCATAGCCTAGCAGTTTCGCACTGTATGGGGCAACCAGACACAGGTGTTTGTGCTTAGGAAAACTCTTTATTAGGGAGTTTAAAATCCCTTAGATGTGCCTCATTCTGTTCGTTTGCCACTTACCTTAAAACCATATTGTGTTCTCATGGTATGAGGGAACCCGATGTCGTTAACGTGACCACTCGACTTTCTGTTTTGGTCGTTAAAAATTTCGTTATATAGAAATTTATTTTGTTATATAGAAACACTTTCATACGTAACGATCACAGGGATTTATCAAAACTTCGCTATATAGAGAATTTCGCTATACGGAAGTACGTTATATGGAGGTTCTACTGTAATTTAAAACAGATTTTAGGAAACCTGAAATGATATGTTGGTCCACTAGCCATAATTTTTCTTTTCTTTCTCAATATCTATTTATTTTTTAATTTTTTCCCTTTTTTTGATAAACTTAATTCCCCTAATTCCTTTTCTCACATAATTTTATTTTTCGACATGAGCTATCATTCCAAATTTCCTAAAACATGTTTTAAATTATATATCAATTCATTTTATACTGTTCTCCTGACGAAGAAGGGGACAACTCCATTGAAGAGTTTCAAGTTAAATAAATAACTTTAACTGTCTCCATTATGAATTTTCATTTTAGATATTTGACCGTGAGTCACTCTTTGTTATAGTACGGATAAAGTTGAAAAAGAAATAAAGGAAAAACAAAAACTAACCCACACATAATTCACGCCTATAAAAAAGCACTCCTTTCACAATTAAGAAATATTATTATACACTGAAAATAAATTTAGGACAGCAAAGTGTTCCATAGTATTAGAAAATTATGAGGTCTTGAAAAATATGTTTCTACCAATAAGTGTTAAAGAAAAGTTAAGAGTAAATAAAAAATTTCGTAAAACTTACCAATTCCAATATGGTTCTTAGTTTTTATACAAAAACCATTAATTTTTAAATTAGCTAAATGTAATTTTCTCAAGTAAAACGTAATAGTAAAATAGACATTTATTTTTTCACATCTAAACATACGTATGGGATAATTAAACATATATGAAATAGAGTACATTCACATGAGAATAATATTTAGTTCAATAATAACAATTATTTCATTTTAATTCTGGATCTGTTAGTGGCCACTTTGCGCTTATAAAAAACTTTACATACTAAGAAAATTTATATAAATCGAACACTACGCAGATTAAATTAAACAACAATATAAATCAACGTTTATTGGCGTAGTGATACCAGCGCCGATGTTATGGCGTGATTAGATGGTGAAACGTTCGAAAGAAAATAAATATTTCTCCGTTCGGTGGGACCTGAACCCATGACCTTCCACTTGCCGGGCTAAGGGGGTAGATCCTCCGCCCGGCAAGTGGAAGGTCGTGGGTTCAGGTCCCACCGAAGGCAGAAATATTTATTTTCTTTCGAACGTTTCACCATCTAATCACGCCATACCATCGGCGTTGGTATCACTACGCCAATAAACGTTGATTGATATTGTTGTTTGATGCTAAGAAAAGTTCGATGCACTTTAAAAGCCTACGTATAATAATGACAGAGAAAAGTAGCAACAAAATTAAATTATCATAGATTGAAATAGTAATAGGATAAAGCCATGGTATTCAAAATGTTACGGAAGAACGACATCATGGTTAATGTTTTCTACACTATCAAAATATTAAACTGCAATGTTTTTCGTAAGTCATTTTAAGAAAAGGGCCTAATACTACTTTTAACTGAAATGGTATGAAAATTTTCCTGCGGTATAAAAAAATGCACTTTGAAAAATGCGTGTCGTTACGGAAGGACAGAAAAAACATGAAATGATGTCCTTCCGTAACGGAGTTTTCAATGTTTTTTTCAATTTCGGTACAGTTAATTAAATAATACAACGCATTATTTTGAAAAGACTTGAAAGATTAAAATGATATAATTTATTAGTTTTAATATGATATAAACATCATTCTTTTTCAAATTTTAAACGTGTCCCAAAATACCATGGCTTTACCCATTAATAAAAAATACAATATTAGATATAAAATCAAAAAGAAAATAATACAGTTCAGAAAATTTGGTATGGCGTTAAGAATATAATATCTCTTATATTTATCTTTTTATAATCATATTATATGTAATTATATTATATATATAAAAATAAACAATAATAATAAATAATAAAAATGTATTATAAAATTTACAACATGCTTAATTTGTATGTTCAGAATTGTGTTCTAATATTCCTCTTTCTTGGGCAGCTCCTTGAAGCCCACGAATTTTTGGGTTGGATCAATATCGATTACTGGCAGAGTTGTTTGTCAGGTCACTTACATAATTCTTTTAAATATAGTCGAAACCCCATTAGTGTACATGGACGCGGCAAAGAAATTCTGTTCAGTTAAGTGGTTTGAGCATTTAGGCGGATTTCTTTAAAATGATGCGTGCAAAATATTTTTCCACAAATTTTTTATAGTATTTTACCTTTGTTATTAAATTATGTACCCTATTTTGAATTTTATAATTTGTGTACAGTATTTTAATAATTATATAATACTATGACTCTATTCGTAAAGAAATTGATAACATTTTACTTTGAATAGAAAAGAATAGAGGTGCGATAGTACTTAAGTTTTATTTCAAAGAATTTAAAACTTCCAACTTTTGACCAAACTCTTGAAACAGGTAAGTTTTCCATTTTTGTCTGCTATAAGTAAAGTAAACTCTCTATAAACATAAACGAAAAAAAAATGCTTAACAAAGAAGTATTTCCTAGTGTGTAATTACTTGTAAATAAATGAAATTGTGGGAAAGTATAACATACGAATGAGTCACGAGACTCATTCCCAAATTTCAAAATAGGTGTGTCAAGATACTTTTGTGGAAAAACGAACGTATTGTCTTTTTTACATCTTTATTATTATATTCATCAGGTTGATATTCCATAATAAAACGCCAGTTTGACTTAAAAAAATACCTGCACTTATGCGGGTTTTGCAGTTATAGATATGCAGTTGAGCTGGTTTAGGTAACATTAAACAGTTCGGGGAATTTTTTAGGCTTGCCATTCTTTTATACATGAATGCGGTTTGTGCAGTTACGCGACGTGTACCAATACGGTTGTGATTGTAAACGCATTGCGTTATACTAACACTCTGGCAATGACTCTCACGACTGTCCAGGTTTGTTTCTGTACAAAGACGCATGCTAAAACCGTGGAATAATACCTTTTTCTCTGTATCTTCAAAACGGTATTCGTTATATATTTCATAACGAATGAAAAATCGTTTCATTTTACGCCATTTTTTATATTTAAAGGCTTTACAAGGTCGACTATATTCCAGCCTAGAAGGTAATAGCTACTGGAGGGGTCAAGCCCCCTTACCCGTTATTATAGGCGCCCATGATTCCCAGGAGTTTGGGGTTACAACATTGAATGTATCAATCAATTCCCGCATGTCGTTTCTTTGTGGTAGACTTCCATGACATGGATGAATTCGCCAATTGGTCACAAAACTATTTGCATTATTGAAGTATTTGTAGGAAATGATAGTGTTCTTTAAGTACCGATATCCACATAAGAAGTCCTAGTTGACTAGGCGTACAACTGCCTCGTAATAACTGGCGACTATGCACTATGCTTCCACTTGATGAAATACGGCTTAAATCTGACTCCGTTTAAATTAAGACTGTACGGCAATACCGGATCATGGAAGCTGCAAACTCGTAACTAATACTGCGTGTAACATTCGGCAAATAACTTCAACTTTAACGATTAACCAAATTTATTCAACATAACTACACGAAATAAACATCGCAGTAAATTGACTAGCATAACACTTGTGCTAGACTATTGCAAAAGGAAAAAAAAAAAGAGAGTGAAAGCACTTACATATTGCGTAGCTAACTTTTAAACGAAAACGCGCTGACATAATACACATGCGCAACTTTTTCACTATTACAGCTCGCTCCCCAGCGCGGAAACGCAATACGATTAAGATTAAGCTAGTTAACAACAATCGTACGCTACAGATTTGTCGTTTGTGTTTCAGAGTGTCAGAGTGCAAGAAAAGGAAAGGTCGCTTCGTCGAGACATACAGATTTCCGAGGAATTCAAACCTCATAAGGATTCAAGGAACTAACTCCTGAGCTAACGTGGGTTAGTTGGTAAGCTTTCTCTTTTTTTTTTTTTTTTTTCACCGTTTAGAGTTGAACCCGGGTGAACGGCATGCTAGACGAACACGTTGCGCTGCACCACCACAAGGTCTCTTGAAGAATTCCAAAGTTGATACTCCATGCATTGCTTGTAGAGGTGTGTCGAAATGTTGATTGAACGACTCAAAGAACTATTATGCCCATCTATGACAAACAAGCAGACTCGAGTCATTCTGTCCTTGAACGGTTGGACATTTCTCCAATTTCTAGTAACAGATATAGAAAGTGTTATAAAAGTATCCCGTATTTCAGAAATGAACATCATTCAAAACGGTCTGTCCTCGAAAAGGATTAACAACAATTCTATTTGGAAATTTTTTCTTTTCTACAATATAATAACGTAATTATTAATATAAGTTTGTAACTTGTAAACAAATTAAAATATAATCATTAATATAAGTTGGTAACTTGTGAACAAATTAATATATATTCACTAATGCAAGTTCGTAACTTATAAACAAATTAGGACGTAATATTATTATAAGTTCGTAAATTTGAAACAACACATATAATTATAAATATAAGTTCGTAACTTGTAAACAATTAATATATACTTATTAATATAAATTTGTAACTTGCAAACAAATTAATATATAATCATTAATACAAGTTTGTAAATTGTGAACAAATTAATATATAATCATTGATATAAGTTTGTAAACAATTAATATATAATCATTGATATATGTTTGTAGCTTGTAAACAATTAATATATAATTATTAATATAAGCTTGTAACTTAGTAAACATAATCCGTCCCGTCATCTCTCCTGGGATATCTAAGCAATAACCGTACACCAATGCCATAAATCACTTTCCTTTGATTAGTTTCAGTTCTGGGATTAGACTACATTCTGTTATAACTATTTGTTGAAGCAAAGGAGTAATTAGCAAAAGTCAATTTGCCACTGTTCCACTTAACCCTAACGGCGTCTTCAACTATCCTTGTTGGATCATTTAGCTTTAAGCTTTTTATCCGTTAAAAGCTCACGCTCAAGCAAACAACAGTTCAACAGATGAATCAACAAAGCTTCTCCGTTCCTCAGTATTCGTTATCTCAGTTCAGAAACTCGATGAGACACAGGATTTTTATCAATGCTTTAAAAGGCACAAACATGCTTTTACGAAATAACGAGGAATATGGAGGCGGAAGTAAAAATGAGGAGCATGAAAAAAAAGTAAGTTTTTTTAGTTTTCGAGAGACATTATTGTATCCGATTGTTATTTTTCGGCCATTGTATCTCTTTTCAAGACAAAATATTTGAAATTGTGATTTTAGATTTAAAAAGTACATTTACGATCAGAAGACGCCACGAGGATATTATTATGGCAAACGTCTGTTTTACGAAGCTTATACAAATGACAACTATATATCAAATACGTATCAGCTGGTAGCAAACAGGATCCATTTGAAGCAGGTTTGTTTTGCATACAAATTATATTGATTTATTGCATTTTAAAGTAAGAAGCCAAAATGGAACGTCAGAAACACACACAAAACGCTGTAAATTATCCTATAAAAGAAGACCAAGCAGAAAATTCATTTTGGAAAAACGTATTTGGAATACAATTTTGAAATTTGTTGTTTAAATACGCAAATTCAAATGCGCACATTGTCTGTGGAATAAATATATTAAATTAAAATAGACGCTTTCCCCATCCTGGATTTGAACCCTGGTTCGAATCTAGGAATGCGTCTAGCGGTCCAAGACACTCCGGGCTAAACGGAGGGACCCTGGTTCGAATCCAGGATGGGGAAAGCGTCTCTTTTTCTCCAAAATTACATAAGCTCTAGTTTGAGCTGTAATTAATACGTGGGTGGCAAAAATTATAGTATAATAAATTCCCCCACGAAAACTCACAAAAATCTCGCCCCGGAGGCTTTCTTGTGTTGACCATATTTGGCAATTGTGTTATCCCTGCGGAGGGTAATAATACCTTAACAACTAGTATCCGTTCACCAAAAGAAGTCCGGTTGAAAAGTTTGAAATAGCAGGTGTTGATATCACAATCCGGCCAGACGCTTACAATAATGTAGGACTCCAAATTTTACGCTCGTTTTTGGCGCCGATAAATGGTCCCTAAAAACAAGTACTTAAATTGGAGTCCTACTCTGCTGTAAGCGGCTAGCCCGTTTGTGATGTTATCTCCCGTAATTTGTAACTGTTACACGGTCAGTACGTAGGAGTATTGACCCCCGCCCCCTTCGGCTAGGTTTCATCCATCCTAGTAAAACAAAAATGAATGAAATGTGTGCAGCATTGAGATTAGAAGGTACAGCTCAGCTCCTTAGACATCGAACGTATCTATGCTAACCAGCTGACACTTTATAATTCTACATGCCGTCATAGACGTGGAGATATATGCCCCCAATAATTTGAAATAAATTTCAATATTTTACATATTTTGTAATGTGTTTAAATTTATGCATATTATACGCATCGTATTATTCATATATTATACAAATTAATATGTATAATATACGCTTGGGAATCCTTAATAATTTTGAAAATACGTTGCTGCATGCCGTGTAGAAATCGCATCGGTGTCGACGGCATAAAAATATTGGGGGGGGGGGGACAATATACCTTTAAAAGGCATTTTGTTTGAAATTGGAGGGGGATATGGAACCCTAATGCCAACATTGGGGGAACGGGTCCCCCCCTGTCCCCTCGCTAATGGCGCCCGTGAGAAATACCGTAACGTCATAGTAAAGGCAATTAAAAATGAGTTTAAAT
The DNA here is from genome assembly GCA_006491805.2 of Dysdera silvatica. Taxonomy (NCBI): domain Eukaryota; kingdom Metazoa; phylum Arthropoda; class Arachnida; order Araneae; family Dysderidae; genus Dysdera; species Dysdera silvatica. Next base: position 220,631,260 of record QLNU02015360.1, read on the forward strand.
AAATACAGTATATGCTGCACGCTAAATTTCATAAGAATTTGTCTAAAATACAGGTATGCCTTATAAAATGCAAGCATTAATTGAGATCAAATAATGAGAGTGATGAAGGGAAATTGACTAAGAAATCACCATATAGGAATTAATAATGTCTTTCCAAGTAGTGGGTGTCCGAATAATAATTTAGGAGCTTACTAAATTAGGTCTTCAAATATTGGTGTCAAAAATATTTAACTCTATTGCAACGAAGGCTAAAGAGCTAAAGTTTTAAACTACACAAAGAGGATTTATAAATTGGAGCCAGTGTTTTAGTTTTTAAATTTAAATGGAAAATCTGCATATTTTATACGGCAAATGCATATACTAAAAGTTAGTTTGAAAATTCCAAAATATTTTAACAGTTTCGTTAAAATCGTTTGCGAAATTTGTGTATAATTCTTTAGTTTCTAATTTCAATGTAATTATGATTTCAATTAGAAGTTGTAGGACGTGTTATGCGACTCTATTTTTATGAAATTCCCTTGTGTTTAAAAATTTTAACTTCGTTTAATGTTTTGTATAATACTGTTTCAACTCCCACTTTCCATTAAAAGCTATGAAATCGTTAAAACAATATGCAATAAAACCTCGAAATTATATTGTTGTGGTTTCACCATCGGAGATTTCGGTTGATACCAACAATAGCAAGTTGAATAAAAAGTATGCATGCAATTCATTATTCAAATGATATGATCGTTTCTATGTAATAAATTTCCTCAATAAAATCACATTTTTACGTAAGTACTTTTGAATTTGATATAAATAAATGAATAAGCGATGCACTTCGCAACTCTCGAAATTAGCACAAACGCACTTGCGTAGTTTAAGTTGGGACGACGTTGTTTACTATTGCTTCGGTAGAGACACTTCTGCCTTCGGCAAAACAAACTTTCAGACTCATTCGTCGTCACTCAATCGGAAATATATTAGCGTTATCAAGATAAGATAGGTCGCGTTCATTTCGCCGACAATCACTTCACCGACACGTTATTTCGCCGACTAGTCATTACGCCGACAGAGTCGTTTCGTCGACATGTCATTTCCGCCTATAGGTGCGTTTCGCGGAGACGTCATTTCGTTTACAGGTGCGTTTCGCCGAGACGTCATTTCTCCGTCATATCATTACACCCACATGGTCGGCTCGCTGGTATACTGTATATAAATATTTTATTTAATGAAAAATGCCCATTTTCATATAAAATGCCATAATTATACCCTGTGGCTCAGTGTGCTCTCATGAAATCGTGGGTTCTTCCTTGATGAAATGAATGTGATTCAGTTAAGAATATTTAGTCTTTAATTGCCTACAACAGACCTTTATAAATGAAGAGTACTGAGAGTTACATAGCAAAATAAGTACCTTTTCCCATTAGAATTTTTACGCCCTTATGCAAATTTTATTTTGGCGGCCAAAATCTTTGTTATGATCATAAACTACGGATATAATTAAGCAGTTACAAATATCAGAGGCAAATTTGAGAAAAGACATGGTTTAGGTAATACTCACAATGGAAGTGTTTTAAGTGCCAATTGCACCCAGATTGGAGACTTAGAAAATTGGAAAGATCTACATTTTTGATAAATAAATCCATTGGAACCAGCGTGTAAAACACATTTTTTGATTTCTTATTCATTATTAAAAATATTCGGATTGGCATTTCATTTACTGACGTAGGAGAATGTTTGGCGCAAATGAATATAGCACTTCATTTTGGCAGACTAACTCGGCGCTTTCAAGCAACGAAGTTGCAGTATTAATGTGGAAGATATTTTCCCTTTTCATACGGATTAGGCATCGCATTTAATGAAGGTGTAATTTTTTTTTTCGTACTGGAAAGCAATACTCTTCACATATATTATACCATGATTTGAAAACATTATTTACATATAAGAAAAATCCAAGACGTTATTAATAATTCTCAATCGCTTTTAAATTTGGCAATCGAGAAATATTAACTTAATCCTATGACAATTAATGAGAACTGGTACGTACAAAGTAAAATTTTCATGCCAAAATTTGAGGAAATTATTTTAAATAACTCGGCATTTGAAGAGGAAGTGACATTGCATTTCAAAAACGAAAATGACTATTGTAATATTGATGATGAAATAAATCCTGCGATGGAGTTTGATAAGAAATGCGAGACAGAAAATTTTACTTTACCCCAAATGAAGGCTGTAATTGATTTTTATGAATCGTGTAAAAGCAGTAAATTTTAGCAAACATAGCAGCGTCATAAACGTATCCACGATCAGAAGCAAATTTTCCATTTCAAAAATTATGTGTCAAAATGTGATACACGCAAAGATAAATTTAAAACTCTAAAGGAAATGTTACAATCGAAATTTCATCGTATTCAAAGTCATAGTTTACCAGTTCGTGATAGTAATTTAAAAATATGGGCCACTAACATTGCAAAAGATTTAAATATGAAATCTAAAATATCTAGTAGTTTTATCAATAAATTAAAATTAGCCAATCGAATCGTTTCACAAAAAGTAAGGAAATATACTACTGTCCGATCACTTCATGATGTTGAAACTAATGAAAACAAAGCTATTGAATTTGTTTTAGAAACAAGAAATTTTATTTCAGGCTGTAATACTGAGCAAGCGCTTAATGTAGATCAGAGTGGTTTTCAGTACTTTATCCCAAGCGACAGAACGCTTTCTATTAAGGGGAAAAAGTGTACAGTGGCAATTGTTGAACCCAAATTTTCAACCACACATACATATACGATAATGACATTTTTGTTTATGACCGCAATCTGAAAGGGAAATTACTTTTTACGTCAACAGTCGGAAAATGTAATCCATCAGTTCAAAAAACATTACGTCGCCCTAATAAAATTTTTATTACATGCCCCAAATCAGGGAAAAATGGGAAAAGATACTATGGAAGAATGGGTTACCAACTTCTTCAAACCACTTTTAAGTCCCCCTTTATACGTTCTATTGGATTCCTGGACCGAATCGACACATAAGGCAACATACAGTGAACTTCCGAAAAGTTGCGTAAAATTATAAATTCCTCCTGGCACAACAGCTCTCGTGCAGGTCCTAGACGTATATTTTTTCAGAGAGTACAAATTCTTTATTGGTGCTGCTTGTGAACTTCATTCAAATGAAATTGCAATTAAATTAACTTTCGATCGTAATGAAATAATTAAGCTACATTCTTTTAGTTTACAAACTACTTGCAATCTAGGAAATATTAAACAATACTTCATTATTCATGGTTCAAATGTAACTATAATGGTGATACCATTGAAAACCTGGCAATCAGTGCCTAATCACCGCAAAGGCGTCCAACCCGGACTTCGGGACCAGACCAGTGGTTCCCAACTGGTGGTCCGCCAAAGAGTCCCAAGTGGTCCGCGAGACGGGTCATTATTTAAAAAGAAATAATAATTAATAAAAACGCTTATAAAAATTATTATTAAATATTAAAATTAAATATAAAAATGAAATTGATTGCATATTTGTAGTATTTTACAATCTGACGGAACTTCAGAAAACGGTTCGTATTAAAAGTAATTCGTCTTAAGCGTGTTCGTCTTAACGAGGTTTGACTGTATTATTATTAGATTTTATTATTTCTTTTTCTGTTTATTTATTTATTTTTACTAAAGAACGATTGTACAAACACATTTTCCCCAAAAAAGACCCAGTTCCCTTTTTTATTAAGGTCTTGAAGCCAACTCGTAAGAATTTTTCAAAGTGGTCCGCGGGTCCAATTGAAGTGGAAAAGTGGTCCGCGGCTTAAATTGAGTTGGGAACCACTGACTAGACTCTAGCAGGAGTGGGAACTGCACGGTGAACAATCCTTCTGCGCATGTGCGTGGTCCACGCACATGCTCAGAATATAATCTATTCTCAAAGCTCGGGCTTTGGACGCCTTTACGGTGATCAGGCCCTGCTGGCAATGTATTTTCAATTTCATTTAAAATATATCACGGCGTATGCGATTTTCAGTCATGTGAACAATTTTCATTTATTAAATGCATTCACTGTAACGTTTATTTCTGTTTCTAACATGTCTATGTAGATTACCACTATCACGTAAACAACGTGTAATCATGTGTAATTTTTCTGTAACATGCCATGTTTATATTCTCGGACGACAGCGGTTTATGGCCGTTCGTACGATTATTTAATGTACATTTCCCGCTAGCCATAGCAATACAAACCGAAAATCGAATGTTCGACGTACTGCCTTATAAGTTACATTGGTGAAAAAAAAAAGAGTAATTGTACATATGTTCTTTTTTCATAAGCCAAGTTGGTTTGTTTTCGAAAATAATTATTTTGTTATAAACTGTTCACATTAGTAGAACAGTTTTTCAAGTTTTGTTTTTACAAAAATATGCCGTTGGTTTGTTTTTAACTCTCTGAAAAAGGGAACAAAATTATGTATTTATAAATTTGGTGTTAGAAAATCAAAATGTTCTTATTTTTGTGATTAAAAATAATACAGTAAAACCTCTCTATAACAATATTATACGGACCGAGAAAAATTATCCTTATAGAGAGAGTTATTGTTATAGGGAGGGTTCATTATACAGTAAAACCTCTCTACAACACTATTATACGGACCGAGAAAAATTATCGTTGTAGAGGGATTTATCGTTATATCGGACATCGTTGTAGGGAGGTTTTACTGTATTCTATACGGTAATTATGTTTAACAGCATACAATATATTACGTGGGTGCAGGCCATAAATGACGTAAGTACGGATCGAGCTTCGAC
>QLNU02015360.1:220647738-220674888 GCA_006491805.2 Dysdera silvatica
GAATATGATGATGATATATATATATATATATATATAAATAAATAACACTCCCTGGGTGTCCTGTGTTCGATATGCCCTTTGCCTTGCCCCAGTTGCCCCTTCATCCTGGCTACAGGCCTGGAATATTCACTGGCGTAAGAACCCTTGAGGTCTGTTGGTGGGGGGGAGGGCAATCTCTCCCACCCAAATACTACGTATATAACATTCATTTGTAATTTCTGTTTTTCGAAGGGCTCAATTAAGGCGCTAAGTATACAAATTTTTAGCAGCATGTTAAAGCTCAATTATGCTTTTCAGATTACCAATAAATATATAAAAAAATTGCAATTTAAACTCTACTGACTTATGGATTTTCAAAAGTACACCATTGTTTGGCCAGAAAAAATAAAGTATATCCTGAACTGCATAAAACGCAAAAGCACACAATAGTTCTTTAGAATTAATATATATATTCAATAAAGAACGTCAAGGGATTAGTTTAGTTTTTGAATAATAAAACAAAAATATCCTTTTTTTTCTAAACCAAATCAATTTATTGTTTTAATATAACATTACAAATAACAGAGGAAATAATTAAAGGTTTAAAATTATATAAAGAAGGAGATGGGAAAAAAATGCAATTAAATGCCTGAGTAGTTCTCACGCCCTATAACAGAAATAAAATGATTTAAATAATAAGAATAACAGAAGTTACAAAATAAAAATAAAGCATTATAGATGTCAATTTAGTTTTTAGGTTGTTTACTTTCACACGTTAGCCAGTTGAATATTATTTCATTATAGAATGTTCTGTTACCCTCTTTTTCAAGCAAATAATTTTAAACGAGTACCTCTCCAAAAGGACGAGTTTTTACCCAAATTTTAGCGATTTTAAATGTGATTTCAATGTAGACAAAAAATTAATTATGGGATTAGTAAAATAATTGATGTAACCAGTTTCGGAAGGAAACATTGAGGGGGTTTCATTTTTTTCAATTCACACAGCCATTCTTAATAATATATATATATATATATATATATATATATATATATATATATATATATATGTCAAATTTCATTAAATACAAAATTTTTGTTTAAACAATAAGAAACGCTTTTTAAAAGAACTGGAAAATACCAGTAAAATATTGGGTTGGTGGGATTATTTTTAAATTTAAAAGAAACTTATAATAATTTATTCAACAATATATTTTCTTGGATCCTTTATGATTTTCCTTTATTTATCAACTTACAAACTATACTTTCGCAAGTATTTGTTAGTTTTCCTTCAAATTATTCACTGATTGCACTTCTTGGAAACTGCTTAATTTTTTCCCATTTAAATAAATAACTTTGCATTAAACGAAACAAATAGTAATTTGCTTAGCATGATCAGAAGAGTGTGGAATGAGTGTGAATTGTCTTTGCGTTTTTCGTGGGGGTGTACGATAAAATTGGCCGGTTCACAAACAGAATATCAAAACATTATGTCCCGAATAAACTGAACTTTAATTACATGCGTACGATAATATGGATTCCGAGATTAACGTAAGCTTGTACAATCGTGAAGAACATACGCGTGCAAAGGCGTCGACGTTACGAGGAAGTCTCTCTCTAATCACTTACTTTGCCGCGAACTTAGCGTCAGTTTTGGTACCGGATTGGAAAAGTTTTGGTTCTGGTTAGCAGGTGTTGCCATCCCTAGACGGAAAGTGTGCCACTACAGTCTAGCCATAAATGCGTGTATTGTATCTGTTGAATCGTAACGTAAGGTTTGGCTTTATTGTATTGGAAGATTATTCCCTTCCGATTCACCAGCATTTGCCGTGTGTTTCGCTTGTTGCATCTGCTTCAATCTATAATTCGGTTCGATTGTTAGCAATAAAGGTTTGGATTTATGTTTTTGCTTGGTTGAAGCAGCTTGTAATAAATTCTTCCTCCAGAATCCCACCAGTAACATAACATGATTTTCTTTTGGTGCAAATCTGCTTTTACGATTATCAAAAAGGTGTTATCTTTAGTGAACCACACACAATGTTTATTTCTCACTGTGTTATTGTATATAAAACCTATTTTCATCACTAGTTCAATGTGATTTAAAACATTGTTTTAATAGCGGAAAAACAGGTCAGCGCAAGCAATAACCTAGTCAATCAATGTCTGTGCTAAATTCATGAGGCACCCAAATATCGAATGCGGAAATAATGTTTAGTTAGCGCAAATGATCTAAAGCCATTGTGTGATCAGCATTCAATTATTTCGATAATTCTCGCAAATTGTATCACGGATTTTCTTGAATCAGTTGTTTCGAAACGTCGTTATCTATGTTTAGTGGCCTGCCCATCGAAGTTTATTGGCTTGATAAAAATATTGCGAACGAAATTCTTTAAACCGATTTTGGTATATGCGGTTGATTTTCACTTCGACACCAAATGCTTTGTTTATATTCCTTAGACATATTACCACGTTAAAGCCATTTTAAAATTCGTACAGCATCATTAACCGAAAACACACTTTTTCTCAGTTTTACTTTTCCCTCTTTTACTTTTCCCTCTTTCACTTTTCACTTTTTACCTTTTCCCTCTAAGGGATAAGGATAAGTGAGACAACTAAGCTTATTAGGATATGGACTCCTATCTATAGTAAGTGATCCCCTCTATTTCCTGTAACCAGCTTACCTTCAAATTCAGGAAAGGGATTAATGAAAAGCGCCGTCAGATTTACATGTGTGAAACACAAAATCACTTCCCCATCACCCCAATGTAACATGCAATTGGCAGAACTTTTTTTTTTAAAATAAGCATATAGAAGAGGTTCTATAGCTTTGAAACACGCATTGCAATGTTTTTATAATGAGAAATAATGCAAAATATAAGTTGCGAGAGTAACAGAAAACAATTTTAAGCATCAATAAGATTATATATATTAATACTAATTGTATTATTTATCATGTTTGCTACAAGTCTTTTACACTTACGTTATTAATTATACTTGAAACCTCACGTTTATAGATTTTTAGTAGATACGTAAGACAAGATTTTAACATCATTCAACTCTCGGTATTTTTTGCACTGTATTAAACTGTCGGTGAAACTAATGATTGACTCGCTGTGAGATATACAGGTACTATGCGACAACACCCATAACCTTACCCGTTGTACCAATTTCCACACTTACCGTTATGGCGCTTCACCGATGGTGGCTAAAAGCTATCGAAAACCATCTCAAGCTTAATTGAATTTTTACAACTGTGCCTATTGTGTTTATCAATGCATTGTTTATTGAGTAAACTGTCGGTGTTTGCGTTCTTAGCGGCCTTTTATGCTAAATATATCATGCTTCTAAAATTTACCTCAATAGTTCTTTTATTTACATTAAAATTCAGCATTTAACGGTTTTTTTTGGCTCAGTTCCTTTGCTAGTTATAATGGTTCTCTGGGCTTCACGGTAAAAACCGTATAATCCCTGGCTATATATGTGTAGAAAAGTCAGTTAACATGAAGCTTTAGAAACAGTTCAATAACCATTATGAAAATTTAGAAGACATATTAACGGTCCTGAATATAAAGTACAGTACTTTTGGCTCAGTTTAGAGCTCTTAATTTATATAATAAAATTTAAGATATTATGGCTTTTCCTACATACAGAGTCAAAACAATTACCGTGAACGTGATTGGCAATTGATTCTGAATAGTGTAATACAAGAATCCTCAAGGGAAAATGTATTAGGAAGGATCGAAAAGAATGGAAAAACCTAAAGCTGGATTCGAGCCACCGACCTTTTGATGTATGTGTTCTTCCCATTAAAATACTAAGATACAACTAACTAAACTTTGTACTTACGTTTGCCAATTTTGAACTCGAGCTTTGTTTTAAGCTGAGGTGTTTGCGGGGGTGGGGGGAGTAAGCAAATTGTGTTATGGCAACCACGTTTCTTTGGTACAAAACTAGGGTTTGTACCCATATATTTTAAATTCGAATATTATAACCCTTTCCAGGATTAGTGCAACAACCGCAAAAATGGTTGCAAATTAAGAATCGTCAAGAGGCAGAGAATAGTAAAGGGGAGGGGGGAGAAGAAAAAACAGTCGTCTCAAGTTGGACTCAATCCAACGATTTCTTGGTTGGAACCCAAGGCTACTGCCAACTGGATAACTGAGACCCAACTTTTTTATTCCGCAATTGATTTCTCGCTTTATTTTTTACCCTCTCCTAAACTTTCTCAGAACACTGGTTGATAATCACTCACGTGACACGGGATCTGCCAAATAGAAGGAGAGTATGGGCGATAGCAGCCGCAAATGCTGTTTCTAGAAATCAATATTCGTGAATTTTAAGAAATTGTAATAAACATTTAATAAAGAAATGCGAAGTATGTATGTTTAAAATAAAATATAGGGAAAACTCCGAATTATAACAAAAGGTTACAACGACTGACCAGAGTTTACCATAACTAATAAAATTTTTAAACTTGTTCAACGTATAAGCAAAGATTCCACAATATTTCACTTGATGAAGGGAAAATTAGTTCTCGAAACATTTAGGAATCTTTTCTCATACGGCGGACCTATGATAAGAATTTACTAATTACTCTAAATAATGTTTTTGTTATTTTGAGTTAAAATTTGAAGAGAAATAAAAAGAGCAATACTCTGAAGAGAGGCTTTCGTATGAAAGTTCGAAAATGACAGTTTTGAGATTTTAAATATTTTTTAATTTCACTCACTTTGCAGGCAGAGTTTAAATATATATATAGGTTACCAATGTAATTCCATACGCTCACCTTTCTTGTGACGTATTTCCTGCAATCAAATGGAAAATCTATAGAATTTTATTCTGAAGAGTGATACAATTCTTTATATACAGTACATATACATTTTTTTTCTAAATTGAAATAACAGCGAACAAGTTTTACAAAGTACTGAATATACTCATGTAAGTGTTTTTACATGCATCATTACTTACTTTACTTTTTTTACAGGCAAGCATTTAGTTCTCGCCTTTTTTCGATTAGCGTATTTTTTTTGTCTCTAAGATATTTGATTCCATTCCGCATGACATCCTTCTTCTTCAGCTTCATCATTTTGGTATAAGAGACCCATGCCTTGATCTTCTCGCACATCTCTTGACTAATCGTAAACAATATGTTTTTCTGAATGGAATTAGGTCTGACATTATGGTTAATTATTTAGGGGTTCCTCAGGGTTCCATACCTGGTCCACTCTTGTTCCTTGTTTACATTAATGATATTTTCTAGGTCTTCACCCATGGTAGTCCTACAATCTATGCTGATGATACTTACTTCTCTGCCACTCACTATGAGATTGATGAACTAATATCAATCATTCAATTTCAAACAACTAAAGCACTTGATTAGTTTCAATTTAATAAACTCAAGACCAGTGACTCGAAAACCTATTGTGTTTTATTTCATAATAAGTATTCACATAATTTTCCTTATTCTATTATATTAAATAATCACAATATTCCTTTCGCATCTACTCACAAATTTTTGAGTATAATACTACATCATAAACTCTCCTGGAGCCCTCACTGTGAAAGTGTTATATCCAATGCAGCGAGGGTTCTTGGGTTTCTTCTACGAAGAAAATTCATGAATGCGTTCCTATTAGAGCTATCCGTTCCGTTTATTTTTTTCTAGTACCCCTCCTCACCTATTGTTATAACATTTGGTAAAAAATAACTCAATCTAATATCCATAAACTTGAACAAATTCAATTACATATATTAAAAATTATGACTTCAAAGATCGTTAATAATAGAACCAACCAATGGGCTTTTTTTTGCCATATTACCCTCTTCTCTACTTGCTCAGTCACGAATGGCCCTTCTCATGTTCAAACGTATTCACAAAGGCTTTCACTCGAATATTATTCAGATTCGCCCACGTAATGATCGCTATCCCTCCAGATCTGGCAGAAGCCTTATCCCATTACAATCCATCTCTCATTATTTATATGATCATATTGACTCCCAAGGTCCCATGATTTGGAATCTTCTCCCAACAAGTCTAACTAATATTAATACCGAGTATAAATTTAAGTTTTCTCTAAATAAATACTTATTATACACATGCTAATATTTAATTCCATTTATTGTATTTTACATGTCAATGATAATTTCTTCTGTTGTATTTTTTTTTTTAGTTCAATGTTTAATTTATTTTGTTTTAAATGTCAACGTTTAATTCATTTCTTTATATTCTGTTTGTCTATATTTAATTTTTTTTGTATAACTTGTCGATATCTCACCTTATTTATGGTTTTTCAGTGTGTTTATGTATTTAAATAATTTATTATATGAGGGGTGTCGGAATTTGTCAAGCTGACTTTTAGTCCGCTGTCCGCTTCTTTTCCGGTCAGGTATCTTCCAGACTAATATTAGTTTTTACTTGTATATAATTGTTTTGGTTGCCTGAAAAATACTTATTATTATTATTATTATCATTCATTATCTGATAGAATGTACTTGTATACTAACAGTTTGATTCTTATTAAAATATTTCGTATGCTTTAAGTTTAACTGATGTTTTTAAAGTATTTTTTTTTGCGATTAGCAAATCTATATTATTACGAATCCATTTTAACATTGGAATCAATTTGTTTTAATCTCTTTGTCTTCGCAGTGAAAGTAAGTTAAAAATTGCCAACTCCCATACTCAAATGAAATTTTCGAAACTCTTAATATTTATTTTTGCAAGTTTTTAACCTTTTAATCTTCTTCGAAAATTTAGAGACCTTACGTTTTTTAAGGTTAATCTTTTTCAATTCGAGATTTTCTTGTTGGCCTATGAGAATTCCGATAAATGTACATTTTAAAGAAGATGTGAAACAATGTTTTTAGCATAAGGTAAAAAGCAACTTTCAATATAATTAATATCGATTTACTAGAAATCGTAAACTAAAGATTATGTATATTTTTTTGCCATGTAGACAAAAAATAATTAGAAAGTTCATAACTGAACTTTCTCCTAATCGTTAATGTTTATGTCATTTTCCTTGTATTTTGCACCTTACGGATGTTGTTGACACATTTTTTATATCTGTTTGTTTGGATTTTTATGGCGCAAGAGCATCTGGGCTATACTGCGCCAAACATGGTAAAATTATGTCTGTTTACTTTGAATTCTTGGTATTTGACTTAAATTATATTTCATCTGCATTTTTATACTTCTTTTTTTTTACCTTTTGTCAGTATATATCTTTTACTATCCAATGGAAGACGTGAGCATTTTTTAAGTAAAATTTAAAGAAAGCCTGTGATGCCATTAGAGCTACTCAGATTAAAAATATGAACTTATAATAAACTTATTGAGTCCTTCCTCTTTCTTAGGCCACCCTTTTAAACTGGCGACTATTTCTGATGTGAATTTAATTAAGAAATTTTTACTAAACTGATTATTTCAGCTGTAGTAAATATCTCACTCAATGAAATTGTAGTTAAAATATAAATTGCATAACTAAATTTTATAAAAATTATATTTATTTTACATCGCGATTATAAAACAATAAACACTATAAATGAATATTATGCTTTACGCTTGCATCTTAAGAACATTTAGGATATAAATTTTGTGCAAATAACAATAAGTTTTATTCAGCAAATAAGAAATATTGGATTACAAATATATTAAAATTAATAATTGACATACATTTATATAATATTTGAACCTCAAAATTAGAACAACTGTAACGCATAAAAAAATATAGTACAAAAAATAGCGCCATTTTAATTATAAAATAAGTAAAATAGATTCAATTATTATAAAATTTTGCCTTGGATCTCAGTGAAATGCACTTTTATTTTGAAAAGAGTTTTACATATTTTGAAGAGCATCAAAAACGTAATCATCAAAAACATCACAGTCAAAATGTACTTTATGTATTCTAATTTCATATCGTTTGATTGTAGAAAGTTTCAAATATACATGTAATCTCTCTGCCCTTCATATAATTTCTTAATCATTAACCCTCAGCAAACTTTGAAATTTTGAAAAATAAAGGGATTAATTCAAACTTCCCTGTAAAAGACTGAAAACTACTTAAACGTAATTGCCGTCTATGTAGAGAGATGACGAATGTTGTATCGATCGTTCGGTAATTACAACTTTCTAAGAAAAACATTAAATGGGAAGTACGTCAGCTTAAGGGTATTATGCCTCACCGAAATTGTGTGCGACCCAATATTTAAAGCTTAGGACGTTTTCATCCAAGAACTTCTCGAAAACTGCTCATTATTTTTCACGCTTTGCGGGATTAACAAAACCGAGATACTGCGCATCAAGGGGGAGGGAGCCATGCTTGAGCAATATAAATTGTGGAGCTAGCATAACTCCGTCCAGTTTCTCGTCCGACATCGTTTCTTTACGTTTATCCAGACTTCACGAGAACTGTACCTCCCTTTCATACCGTCACTACATTCACGAAAATTTGGAGCCAAGGTAAGAGTTCTCATTTAAGTAACAAAGTATACCATAATTCAAAATAATAAATTAGCCAATTCAAGGAAATGTTACATATTGTCATTTGTAGTTTAAGTTATATTTCATTGTTTGAAAGTTATGTTTTGTCAAAAAGTTCTCGTGGAGTTTGTTTGCGACGGAAATACCTGGATTGGTTAAATTATTTAAGAATGCTTTTTTCTAGAAAGTTACATTATAAACGTTTTTGAAGTTGACTGATGTTTCGAAAATATATCCTTGTCATTTTTTAATATTAAAATATTGTTTATAATATAACATATATGTAATACAGATATATATAATATATATGTATATATGTAATACACATATATATAATATATATTGTTTATAAATATTAAATTATATTGGACTTAACAGATTTTTATTTAAGCAAATATATAAGATATTACAAACGTATGATTAAAAAAGATGAAATGCGTTTATAAATGTATATTCCATTTAAATGTATTCATTATTTATAATTGGTAATTTTCATATAAATTTTGAGTTCTGTTATATTAGGAAAAAATATGCAGGTATTGGGCAAAAAATGGGAACAGCACATGCGGATTATTATGAGGTGTCTTGCAATATTTATTCCATGGGTATATATGGTAATTTTATTTTAATTAAATTAATTCGCAGACAAAATTAAAACGTCCAAATAATCTATTCAGAGTAGAAAATTTTATAATTAATCAAAAAAATTTTAAACTAAACTGTAAAATATATACTAGGTTATATTACTCAAAAAGATTTTATAAAAGCGTAGTTATAGAAGCACACATGCATTGCATAGACTCAATAATTCTGAGTTCGCAATCAATTGATTTATTGAATGCAAAAAAAACAACAACATAAAATTAATGGATATTTTATAAACCCTTTAAACTAAACTTCTAGGTTTAAGCTGATGATTGCTTATTAATTGCAACCTAACAAGATGCAGGCATATTCAAATTAATTAAACCTAGGTTTTTTTTAATTTTAGAATTTTATGTGGAAACTATTTTAAATGGAATAATTTGTAAAGGAGAAACAGGTGCATCTGAACTTTGAAATTACACGCAGGTGATTTCAAATTCCTTGTCTGGTACTTGCAGATAATTACAAAAAGTTGTTACATTGAATAAAAATCGATGGAAAATTGTTAAATTGAATATATGTGAATGAAAATTTATTGCATTCAAAGAAAGAATGAAAATTTATTGCATTCAAAGAAAGAATGAAAATTTATTGCATTCAAAGAAAGAATGAAAATTTATTGCATTCAAAGAAAGAATGAAAATCATAATATTTTAAAAAGAATTTTTTATTACAATGATGGTGATAACTTTCTTTTGGCGATGTTAGGAAGATCGAAGAAACTGAGTCCTAACGCCTACGTTTCTTTAACTCAAACAAGAGTTCGTTGACCTATCTATTACATATTCGAATGTTATTCTCCTTCCCAAGGGTAATCCTCTTTACTGCGAAATCAATTGGAAATTGACCACGAATATTGCAATGCACGAAATATCAAGGGACAGTGTATAACAAGTGTCAGAAAGAAGGGAAAAACTGATCTCGGGCTGAATTCTGTTTTCTGACTTCTTTGTCAATATCTAAGTGTTCTGTACACTGAACTACTGAGGTATCCGACGAGGCCTTATTTTTTTTGTCAATTTCGAACTCGCGCTTCTTTTGAAGCGAAAGTTTTCAGGAGAATTCGTTAAGGAAATTGATTTCTGGCACATTACGTTTCTTTGGCTCAAACCAGAGCTCTTTTACCCATATATTAAAAATTCTCGTAAATTATTTCCCTTTCCACGAATTTTCGGAAATCAGCCTATAGAAAATGGGGAAAGAGCACTGTGGAAGAAAATTTCGGGAAATAACAACTCGTCTCAGAGTGGATCCGAACCACCGACCTCTTGGTTAATACCCGTCTATCAACCAGACAGCTGAGGCACTGTTGACGAGACTTTAACTTCGCATACTTATATTAGCCAATTTGGGAAGAGCAATAACATTCGAATTTGCAGAATATGGGTCTTGTAGTAATTATCAAGCAATTAGCTTAAATGAAAAAATAATTATTTATTTTCTATTTAAATCTTTGGCCGTTTTCTTTTAATAACATTATAAGGGTGAGGCAGGCCGGGCGAGACTATATAGGCGAAATAGGCGGCCTCCTAGGGCAGTACTACGAAAGGTTTTTTTTAAAGTTACGTAATATTGTATGAAGCTTGAGATAAACTTGGCAAAAAATAAATGGAACAGAATGGATTATTTTCAATTGAACGCCTTCACCAATATTTACTCTTCCTCATATGTGTCTATTATATGTATTTCTTATCCCTTTTTTTACATACCCTCAAATTCTTGCTTTCTTAAACTAGCAAATTTTCCTTTAAACGATTTATGTAACTCTGCATAACATTTTCTCCCTACCGCCACACCTTTCAGTGGCGCGAGTTGTATTGAAGTATTACTGCTGCAAGGCTTGGAGGGCGTTTTTCCTTTTTGGTATCTTTGGGCATTATTACAAGGCATTGAGAATTACAATTGTCTCCTTCAACAGCAAAATTGCAGAATATTTTTCGATCTCGGTCATTTATTTATATGTTATAAGGTGTGTTGTGTGTTGTCATAATTGCTTCAATTAGAAATCTGCAGTAAGAGGATAATGTGCCGTATTTTTTCACTTTTCGAAGGTTGCATGGCTTAAAACTGAGTTTTTATTGGGGGTCGCACGTCGTTCTCCTATGGCGGCAAATTTGCTTTTGCCGGCCCTGGGGTGAGGACAAAGCACCCCCACGTGAGACCGAAATCCAAAACTAAGAAAATGGATGGTATTTGAGCTCACCTAAGCCCCAGTGTTTCCTCCAAGTTGCCACTCCTGTATCCAACTCTATGTCGTCGTCTTAGTGTAATTTTCAATTTTTGTCGATTCAGAGAAAAGGTTTATTCCTTTAAAGACTCCATCTAAACCTTAACTACACTAGGGTAAAAAGTTTTTAAACTACGTTTTCACTTATTTACAAATTTTGTGAAATAACCAGGATACGGAAGATTTATAGAACCATATAATGATTATAGATATTAATATTCCTGATATTTTCAGGAGAAAATAAAAAACTGCCAGCAAAGGATATAGATGGATGTGTTTAATTTGTATATAGGCAGTAAAATGAACTGATGTACGGTTACGTATTGGAGAGTTTTGAGATAATGCGTTTTTAAAAGTTTGATATACGGAATACTCAAAATGTAAGCCGGCTTTTGTAACGTAAACTGAGACCCCAAGCCAGCTTCGATCTGATTTATAACAATTGGCGGAGTGGTTGGATGAAAGGAAAAAATACAAAGCCAAAATTGGATCAAAACCAGATAAGAAAACAATAATGCGACATTGATCTAAATGTCGCATTCTAGCTGCAGACATTTTATGACATAAAATGTTCCTTATGGGATATACGCGCAGAAATATTAAAATCTCATTTCACACATACACGTACACATGTGTGTGTGTGCACTAGTGTACTAAGGCATTTATGTTTATATGTACCTGTTTGCTTTTGTCGGTTAATCGAACGCTCAATCGAATAATATTTGCTGTGTGAAACTGTCAATATTCGTTTAAGAAATATTAATACAATTCAGAAAACGTTGAAAATCTATCATAAAACGATGTATAGACTTTCAGTATATTCGTAACTGATATAATAAAAAGAGAAAATGCAAAGACGAAAGAAAATCAAGAACACACAATATTTAATATGCATTTAAATTTTTATTGCATTTATTTTATATTTTATTATAATATATATATATATATAAGCAATAAGCTTTTATCGAATGCCTCATGTTAGAGCTTTCATCAGAGGCCTCCACTAAAAATACATGCCTTGTGCTTTCTTTGGAAGTACATTACTACATGTACTTTCTATTGTCAACAAAGCATATATCGAGCTTACGGCGTGAAAGTATTAAAAATTTAAAAAAATTGAAATGAAATTACACTAAAAGATATTTTTTATTAGAAATTAAAAACCTATGAATTTATATAATCCAATTGCATAATGTACATAATTCTAATTGTATAATGCATCGTTTAAAACATTTGCAACGGATTATAAATTTTAAAATAGTCGTGCAATTTTTAAGACAGTCGTTTATCTCACTTCATTTATATATACGTGACGGAGACTAATCTGATTTGTCCCTCTTTAGAGATTTTTAGTCGGTTTTACTTTGCAATTATATTTTTTGTAATTTTTTCTAATTTTGCAATTTTTAATTTATTTTACAGTTACACAAAAAATAACAATAACGAAATATTTTCATTAAAAAATTAAACTAAACATGCTCAAAATTCCATTCGTTTTATACCAAATCACCAAAGAGAGAGGGAATTTGAAAAATATTAGATATTTAAAGCTAATTTTTCGCAATAGTGAAACTATATTCAAAAGTATTGGAAGCAACGAAGAAAAATACGATTTATCTTCGACTTTCTATCAATATGTATGTGAGAAAACTTAACAATTGTGTTATTAATTATATTATATATTTTTTCCTCAGGAAATTTTTTAAATACAATGTAAACTATATTCAGGGGAAAAATTTTCAAAAAGCTTGTATAAATTTTATTATATTCATCACTGAACAATTTTCTTTCGTAATGAAAGCTAAAATAATAAAATTTTTAGTTTAGTATAATAAAGAAGTAATTATCCAACCATTTAGTCAGTGGATTTCCAATATATTATAAAAAAAAAGTTTAAATATACGTTTAAAGCCGCTTGCGAATTTCTCAAATACCTTCACTCATTTAAGGATTACAGTTTGATAGGTTACGTTATAGCAATAGCGCAAGCAGAAAATTCATAAGGAGGTTATAGAGCTACAATTCCATATATACATACAATATTTTATTAAAATTTGTTCGGACACACCTACGAATCGAGCAGTTTGGGTTCTTGTAAGAGATGCGTTCAGCTTGTATGGACTTGGAACACTAGTCGTTTGTCTGTGCTATCACAAGGGCGAATAACTATATTGACATTCTCGATAAGCAAGTGGTCTTACACTGCAGCAGTTCTGGGGACCGGATAATTGCTGTCACGCAAATGTTAGCTCACCCTGCTACAAAGCTGTGGCTGTTTTGGACTGGTATGCAGGAGTGTGAAACGATTGTTCTGGCTAGTCCAGAGTCCTAATCAGTCCTATCGAAAACCTTTGATACGAAACGGAAAGGCGGTTGAGGTTGAGATCAACACCTCCAAATTTTGTTGCTTAATCCCATGAGGCTTTGCAGAAGGAATGGAGATGAATTCCACTTGATGTCACCCGCAAATTGGTCGAAAGTCTTTCTCAAACAACATTAGCGGTAATTCAGTCCAAATGCGGACATGCCAAATATTTGGGTCAGTGTTTGTTTTATATTTCTAGTGTCCTGGTATTTATTGATAGATAGTGCAGGTAGATGTGTATACAATATTGTACCATATATATATTTATTTGTAAATCATGGGGCTATGGCCCCATCAACCCCACTGCGTACGCCTATTCTTTATAGTTCCTGTTGCTTAGCTAAATTGCAACGTATTTTGACCGATACATTAAAGTTAAACATCTGGAAACGATTGCTATAAGATCTTCAATTCCCTTTGGCTTGTTTACCCTCTGGTAAGGGAACGCAATTAAGTCTGTTGATTGAAATATTGATTTACGGAATTGTTGACATGGAAAAAAAATTGGCAAGGGAGAGATTTTTCAGTTTTGTCAGAACGGCTTTGGGTAAGTGCCAATTCTTATCCTTTTCCTTCCAAATCTGCGACAACAAATAAATCTGACCTTAATAAATCTTACGATCTACTAACTCTAAAACATGTCAAAAATAAAGATATTTTTCCTCTGAAATTGTTAATTCCTATACTCATTTTGGAAAAATTTCTGTTTTCATATACACTGTGTTATCAAAAGCGTTCGCATACCACACTAAATTTACATGATTGCAATTCGCGGATGCGAGTAAATCTGTTCCATGACTTTAGCAGTTTAGAATACAAAGCCTAAATTTTCGATAGTTGTAGAATTATACGTTATATCAATATTCCTCTTGCAAGTAAACATACAGAGCTCAAACGTAGATTGATCAAAGGACACCGTGTCATAAATATTTCAGTACCTAATATTGGAACTAAATTAGACATGCCTAAGTCGACAGTGGGTGATGTCATCGAAAGGTGGCAGAATGGCGATGTTATTATTTAAGAACACACGGACGCTTTTTACAGGGAGGGGGCTGAGGAAGCTGCAGGTGGGCTTGGATTTCGCTAATATTTTGATGTATTTTATTAATATATTTAATAATATTAAATATCTAAGCGGACTAATATAGCTATCATTAAGAAATAAATTTCTTAAAGAAAATTACATCGAAAACTCAAAAAATTTGTCATAGCATAATTAATAACTTTATATGAATTTTGTACTGTATATTTATTTTATTATTTCTTGTTACGCAAATTTTTCCTCAGTCTTATGTATATTTTCCTCAATTATCAGGAAAATAATTTTTTGTTATTTTAAATTTTGCAGTTTAATACGACAATTGAACTTTTTCTGTAGTTGATATGTTGTACATTTGGTGTTTTAATATTCAATGATACGTTAAAAACTTTTTTGCTTGTTAAAAGATATGCGTAGAATGACGATGGGAAAACAAATTAAAATTTCTTCCAACTTGTAAAATATTATATAAAAAGAAAAACTTCCGTATATTGAATTTTTCTATATATCGAAGTTTTGGTGAATACTGTGATTTTCGGTCTATGTTCGTTAAATATAAAAATTGCTTCTCTCTCTCTCTCTCTGCACACACACACAGAGAGAGGGACACACATATATATATATCGAAATTTTATATGAAATCTTTAATTTTAATACATGAATGCTCTATTGTATATCGCACACATCTCTTTCGAATTTCTTATTTTTATTGGGAAAATTTGCCATATTTCCAAACTATGTTATTAACATTTATTTCATAAAAAAAGTCTCGGTCTATTTTACAAAAGTGTAATACTGTCAGTTTCCGATATACGTTTAGTTTATTAAGACATTTCTAAACGTGTAGCTAATGACCTTGTAGGGAAAAATCGAAAAGTATATCGAACGTCAGCTAATCAACGAAAGGAAGTAAATCTTAAGACAATTAAATAAAGCAAATCTAAGATTAACAGAATAGTTAATTATCAATACGCACGAGATTTTTATTAAGTGTGTTCCTTAAATCCATATGTTCGTTTTGTCGCATAGCATTTTACTCACAAGGGAAGAGCAAGGAGCGTGAATCGCCAATTTTGATAAAAGTAGTGTCATTCGAAAGGTCTTACCGCTGAAAGTAAAAAAGTCCATGCACCTACCCATCACAGCTCAACCGCTTTCGGGGCCCTGCGGTGGCGCAGTGTGGTAACGCGTTCTCCTATTGCGCGGCTAATCCGGGTTCGACTCCCAGCAGTGCAAAAAGAACGCTTACTCAGAGATCTCATAAAGATCGCACTGCTCACTGTAGTCCGGGGTTTGGTTCCCTAGGCCTTAAGAGGTTCGGATTCCTCGGAAAACAGTAGGTCCCGGCGCAGCATGACCACTGTAGTCTTTGAGCCGTAAAACCAAAAAACAAACAAACGTCAACCGTTTTCGAGATACAGATGAATTTGGGAAAATACAAAAGAGTAAAAGAAGAAGAAGAGGAGGAGTTAAGATAATGTGCCTAACCGATTAAGAGAAGTAAACACAGAACACAGTGGATAATATGGTAATAACAGGAACTAACTACCCACCTGGTCCTACGGGATAAAATAAAAGGCACGGGCAGGGCCTAGAGGGGCAATTTCCTAGGCGCTCAACCATGGCGAATTATACTAGTAACTATGGCTTGGTTTTCCAGACATAAACACCCTGAAAGTAAAAATTCATATTTAGAGAATCAATTGAGTTAATAAGTCCAAATTTTGGGCTTCATTACAGCCACTAATGAAGATTTTTTTGCCTATAATCATATCACTTGTTTTTTGCCCATTAAAGGGATGCTCCTACTTTCTTTGAATGTATACCAAAAGTCGTTCTTACGTGCCTGTATACATCTATGCATACAGGTGATGTTTTGCCACTACGTGTTACTCTGTTCCTGTGTATAGCTATGCATATAGGGGCAGTAGCACGTAAGGTCGATACGTCATCTGTAATCTATAGCTGTATACAGGAAAAGTAGGACGCGGGGGTGACTTTTTGTGCGTATATTCAGGGAAATTCGGAGAATCACTTCAATGAATGAAAAAGGAATGACGTGATTATAGTCAGCTGGTGAATGTGGTCAACCTCAACATATGGGCTTGTTAACTCAAAATGATTCTCCAGACATAAATTTTCACTTTTAGGGAAATTATTGTGGTTTTCACCCAGCATTTATTAGCTTGACTATAGTTTTTACATTATACTTTTTTGTATTGCCAAAATTCGTCCATAGCTCAAAAATAGTTGATCTGCGACGGGTAGTTGCATTAACTTTTTTACTCCCCACGCCAAGGCGTTTCGAATGATACGACTTTTGCTAAATTGGCAACTCACACACCTTGCATTTCTCTTGTCAGTAATGTTTAGATGCGTTGTTATTGTTTCGACAAACCAGGTAGTCCAGAAAAACCGGCTGCTAAACTAACTTATTTAATCACTTTACCCAACGTCCCAACGAGCTAAAATAATCACCATCATAATAGGATACATTATGAGCAAGCATATACTCTAAAAGACAAATTATTATACATATCCAACTTCTGTTTGTTCAACTTTTAACCCTGCAATAGCAACTGCATATTGCGGCTTCGATTGTACGAGATGGTGGAAACATTACTGCAATGTAGCAGCCCATAAATTCAGAAAATTTTTTTTTTGTGCGTAGCACACCCCGAGTTACCATTAGCGAAATTAGAGATTGAATGTATCCTTTCATTTTGTCCTACACATCAACAATTTTATCAAAATATGGGGATTATGGAGCTTTAGAGAATGAGAAATCAACCTTCTGTCCTCATTTTCTGAGGTATGAGAGATTCGTATAGCTAGGCCTTATGGATGTCATCGATGTGATCGAAACATCACTCTAAATGGACTTATCTTTGGATAATGATATACCACGGCAAACCAAACGATTTAATTCACATTTAGGGCATACTCTGGATTTAATGTAAGAGTTTCCATCCTGTGTGTTCGTTTCCTAAACTTAGCAAAGACATTCATCACAGTATGGTACAAGGGATTAATTTACAAAGTTATGTGTATGAACTTTCTGCACACTCTGAAAGAGTTATTTTCTTCAAACACTCATAACAGCTATTTCCGTATTAAAATCAACGAAGAACTTATTTCCACGACAAAAATTATTGCTGTTGGAGTTTCATGTGGTTCGGTCTTGAGGCACATTTTTTTCTGTTGATTTTTCTAATACCATCCTAAAAGAAAAAATTATGGACATTGCACTGTACGCAGATGATGCAGCAATCTGCACCACAAACACAGATTTTGGGGGGGTACAATCCATGAAGTACAAGGCTATATCAAGTCCCTTAAAATTTGGCTCAAATGAGGGAAATAAACTAAATCCAGACTTAAGGTGACATATGCCTATTTATTAATGCCTATTTATTTATTATATGTGCCTATAGATTAATGTGAAATTAGATTTTTTGGAAGCACTTTAGGCACGAAATTTCATCTTAAGCTAATGGAAAATAATATGTTCTTATTGTGGCTGATATAAATATATAGATAATAATATAAATACTATTTTTGTATAAATAATTGCGTATTATAAGTAACTGATAGATCCATCCAACTTTTCACATAACCAAAATAAAAAAAAAATCTTCGCTATGAAGGCACGATGCGTCACATTATAACATATGACAGCCTCCACACTGGCTCATAATAACGAAGACGACTCTTAAAGGTGTCCAATCTTTTGAAAACACCTCACTAGAGGAACCGTTAAAATTTTATAGCACAGAAAACCTCCGAATAACGGTCACCCGCGGGACTCTGCAAAGGTGACGGTCCTTCGGAGGTGGCTGTTATTTAGAGGTTCAGTACAAAAGAACAAAATAAATAAAATTAACAATAAAAAATTATAACCATTTCAAATACATTAATCCTCACCTATTTTAATTTATATTAAAAAAATCAGTGATGCGTAATTGTTTTGCTTTTTTATGGCAACCTTTTTTTAAGGAAATAATATTTGTAGTCCTTTTGAATAACTCGTTATCATTTTTGTTCAGAGCAAAATTTTAGATCTCCCGCAAATTTGCCAAAATATCAGAATATGTTTTGATGCTTGAATTTTATGGCAGTTCCATACACTCTTGCCATTTAATTTCTTCGTCACTTTTCTCCCACTACGTCATATTTTCTAACAATTTCTTGATGGTATTAAACTGAGCAGAAACTTTAAGATCTTAGTCCACCCAAATAAACATGCTGGTGTTCATATTTGTCACTCCTGATAATCTGAGAATGCCGTCCAACCCTTCCCATCATCATCCTTGTCTATATTTTCAGGTTCATTAAGTGAGGAAAAATTCTGCAATTAAAAAATATTTTAATTGCAGGATTTTTGATTGAAAGTTTTTAAATCGACAATTGGAAACCCAGTCTAACAGCACTTTGTCAAGTTCTTAATTTCCGATCTTCCGACACTTCGTTTTGCTTTCTAAGTTCATACCTCGAAAGGACTGTTGCATATAATTTTCACTATATTTTAAAACCCCATTTATCCATGGCAATCCTCCCAACCATAAAGCGTTGCTAATTTTCGTGCATTTACACCTCTTGTACTGTCTTAGATTACTTTGATTTTCTCTTGTAGACTTAAGAATCTTCTTGAAGAACTCATCGTGATTACAAACTGGAGTTCAAATTACGAAACTAGGTTAATACGACACTACTCAATGATAACAACGCATAAAGAACCAGAACTACCAAAAACTAATCTCTAGTATACAGTGGTTGTTTGCGCAGAAGAAATATTGGGATGTTCGGTCATAAATAGCGACACCGTATTCACAGAAAAGGGTGTACCTAAAAATCTATAAAGTGATCACCTGTTTCAATGAAGTACCTTGAAAGAAAGTACCGTCAAGTAAATCTTACTTTACATAATGTTGACAATATATTTGGGTTGCAGACATATGTGATAAATTTGAAAATTCGAATAAAAATTTTGTTCGTGGTGCTTACCGGGTGGTGCTTGTTCAGAATTTTCTTCTTTGGAGGTTAGAATCCTTGTTAATTCTATGGAACGCGTTCGGTTTCACTGATATGTAACCGGTCTTTGGAGGTTACCATCGTTTAGAGGTGACCGTTAAAGGATGTTTTACTGTATGTCAGAAATCATCAGATATTTAAATGGGCAGAAACCGAAAAATTTTACAAGTATTGACAAACATTACTTTGAAAATATTGACAGCCATACAAACCTTCTCTTTGCCCAGACATCCAGTAGAGATACCATTCCAACCACATATAAAGGTTTATTTCACTTTTCTCTTCCCTCCTCTCTTCCCTCTATTAATTTTCTTAATTAATTTAAAATGCCGTGTTTTTCTACCTTTCATTCGTCATCTTATTATTTTACTCTGTGATTTAATTTAACAACAAAACACTGAAAGCATGACCCTCCCCCCACCTAAACTTATTTTATACTCAAAAATAATTACGTCGGTTCTCCTAAAATTCCCGCAACTTGGATGAATGGGGCCTTTAAGAGTCTCGTAAACTCGCTACCATGGCTCTCCAACAAGAATATTGACATTTCAGACCAATGTCGTGGCAACAATGCTTACTTGCGTAGTGCAGTCTGGAGATTTTATGTCTTTGCTGTGGATTTAGCTTCTGTAGCAATTTTTGTCGAACAATGTATGAATTTCTTTTAATGTAATTGTCAGATTTTTACGACATCTCGATATCACTGCAAAAAGCAAGACGTCTTGAGATAACAGTAATAAATAATTATTATTCGATGCCAAACACTGAAGTATTCTTTCCCTTCTCACTGGCAGTTTCAATGATCCAGCAAATCACTTTTGTACATTTTTACCGTTTCACGAAAATTGATTTCAAACACCGTTTTCAGAATTTATTTTAAATCTACCAATAAATTCTGTAATGTGATTATTCCGTGGAGAATTTTTTCTTTTCATTTTCCAAATACAGGAAGTAATTTTTACAAATTTTAATCAAGTGAAAGTTTTTAAAAGTTTGGTGTTCAGTTTTATCATGTTTCCCGTTGTTTTATGACTATTTTAAAAGCATGTTACAGTTTCTCATTACGCATTAGCTCCCATATCATTTTACCGATAAACATTTCAAGTAAGTAAAATTAAGTTTGACGTTGTTTTAATTCATAATACACTTTCTCAACTCTAAAAAAGGTAGTGTTTAATTTATTGAGATTTACGTGTGGAAGCGTGGTCTGTATATATTTTACCTAATATATAAATAAGTTATCCTACCAACCTGCAGTATTCTTTCTACACAGGGAAATCCAGAGGCTTTGCTATTCTTACAGATGCCTACTTTTATTTTAAAAACAAGAGTGAGCAAAGGAGGGGATAATGGTTCCCTAATTCTCTAAATGACATCATTGTAGAGAGTGAAACATCTCCTTAATCGACAAGCAGGTGCCACTACAACACCACTCGCAACATAGACCAATATTATCAGACCGCTCATCTCTTTGTACGCTTAAAAATCACTTTTCTTAATAATTTGCGATTCGTAAACAAATTAAATCTCCCTGAACATTTCCTCCAACAACTGTCGGTAAATTACTGAGCTGTAACTAAATTTATGCTGAACGTTAACCAACAGAACATTAACCTCCCTCACGATACTGAACTCCCTGAAGGTTATATTACTCGAATCTTTCCGAGGTCTGAAAATTTTAAAGACATCATTGGAATTCTAACACAACCTGAAGCCATGATTATTTACTATAGCAACGTCGATGTAGTTTACATTCTGTTTGTAGTTTTTAATTTATTATATCCAGTTGTGAGGATTCAAAATTTTAACAACGAATTCGATGAGCACTTCAAGTTTTTTCTGTACACTGTAAAATACCGAACAAATTAGCGGGTTTTGGATCCAGTTATAGGCGTAGGCAGAAAGTTCATAAGGGGGGTTATAGGCTCAATGGGGGGTTACAGAGCTACAACTCATATATTCCTATGTTAAATATACAAAATTTCATTGCGATGGGCGGATTATGACCCACATCAACACCCCCTTGCATACGCCAGTGGATCCAGTCCGTGGCTATTTACAAATGAAAAGTAAAAAACAAAAAATTCGTTTTATTTTCAATTTTTGAAATACACTCGGAAGTAGAAATGCACGCTACTGAATAGCTTTAGAACGTTTTAGATATATGACATGCAAGTTATTTCTCTGAGAACCGCTATATTATATCGCTTAATCTCTGCTTTGCCTTTACCTCTGCACATCGTTATTTGTTTAAATATTTTAATAAACGAACATTTGGTCGATTAATTTATGATATAGATCTATAATTCAAAATGCAATTAATTTAAGCACTATGGAGAACGAAAACTATTTTAAATCAATACCCCAAAATATTTATAAATATTCCTTTATTGAAGTTCGAAATATAGAAGTATCTTGAAGCAGTAAATACAGAAAAATACAAGGAAACCAAATATGAAAGTATTTCCTGCGGTCTAACATACACTGCCTTCCATTGAAATTGTCCCACTTACGAGGCAAATAATTTTTGTAGGTGGAGAAATTTCGATGGTGGTTACTGTTTATCGCCGTGGGAGTTGATAAACAGTTCAAATGAAAATGATGGAACTGTTTCTATACATTCTGTTTCGGATTTACATGTAATGGTGTTATTAAAGAAAATACATGCGTATAAGTAAAGCCTTTTGCAAGACGAAAGGTACCATTAGACGTTAGCACATGTGATATTTGAAAACGTATTAATTCATTTACACATTTTCTATTTCATTTTATATTAAACTATTTATGTGGTTGTTAATAACTATGTTAAGTACGAAATAGAATTCTAAAGGCAATGCAGGTCTTACAAGAGATAAAAACAGTGCTGCATTGGAAACGGCAATTATCACCTTTGACGTCAATTCTGGTAACCTATGAATTATATAAAAATATAGTGAGGAGGTGATCATCATTAAGGCTAGGCAGCATCTGGATTAAATGTCCTATAAAGTCCGGATCATAAGTCTTGAGACGTCTGAATCATATGTCCTAGAAGATAGAGGCAAGCGTGTTCTTCATCCTCACGATGGATTGCTTTTGGGATTCTGTGGATGGTTGATGGTTAAGATGATTGAAGTTTAGCCATATTCATTGGTATGAGAAGACAATTCATTCCGAAAAGCCTTTGTTTGGTCTTAACCCATCATCGCTCGCTGTGAATCTACCAGATTTTTTTTTTTTTGTAAACACGACTATTTTTGCCTATATTCTTATACGATTAAACATTTAAAGTAGACATTTTGAAGCACTTACATGTTTCGAACACAAATTTTACTTTTGCGAAACAATTTATTAGATTTTATAAATGTATTTTTTTTCAAATACGATGACATCAAGGGGTTAAAGGAAATATTGATTTTATATGGGAGAAAAATCTAGTATTTAAAGTAAATTTAAATAAAATATTTTTTATCCTAAGGATTCTTTAAAATATAGCATTTTTGTTTTACTTAAAATGAAAACATTCCGAAAATATATATGTAATATTAAAATGTGTTATTTTACGATCGCTGGCTGTGCTTCTCTCAAAAAAATTCGCCTTATTGCAGCTCAGCTATAAACACAAATGAGAAAAAAATTATATGTAGTGAAGTGATATGAAAGGTTAAGAATATAGCTAACCTTTCACTTGTCTGTAGCTACCCAGTGAGGAGTGGGGAATAAGACTTTTACATAAAATCTGTTAGATGTATGACGAGTGACGGTGGGTTAAAACCGTAACATCACAACTGGAATATTTTTTGGGTGGAAACGGAGGAGCAATTAACTTCTAGAATTATAAAAGCTACTCATTTTTCCAAAAAGAAGAAAAGTGAATTTAGTTTAGGGCTTTCGAAAATCGTATGTTTCTTTTACAGTAAACTGAAATAGAAATTTTAAAAATTTCTAAAGACGTTTAAAATGATATGTTTCTTATTATTGAAAAGCATCGAGGGGGGAGGCATAAAATATATTTTTATGCATTACGATATATGTAAACTTACAATTTATTTTAAGTATTAAGGGGACTGTGGTTCCTCCTCTATGCCTATGTAAATAATATTCACACTGGCACTTGACGATTTAAATCGTGTAAATTTAAAAAAAAATAAATTTAAAAATATTTAACTTAAACTGCTAAAACATAATTTAAACCGTAAAAGTTTATTTTAAAGAAAGAAACATTTAAAAGTAAGTGAGAATACCACTTTCACTTTATTTCAGTTCGCATATGTAATTCGTGTAAATTGGCAGAGCTGGTATGTTTACAACAGCTATAACAAATTGAATAAAATATGGATACTTTATTACTAAATGGTAAGATTTCTTCTTTGACTCGAGCACCTTTCAATTAATAAATTTATTTACACAAGCAAAAAGGAAAAAAGAGACGTTTGCCTTCATTAAAGTGATAAAATTCGCTTTCAAATATCTATAACGTTCGATAAATTATCTTAAAAATATATAACCTCCTTCTGCCTAATATAATGCAATAAATAGTTGAAGTGATAAAAAAAAACTAATCGGAGATTGTGCCTCTTTTAATGATAAAATTTTAAGACAAATTTTGACAAAATTTCATTAAATGTGCAAATCACCATTAAATGTGCGAAATAAAATTTAATAGCAATTTAGAATAAATAATTCATTTCACGTAGGTTAGTTAATTAGAGTGCAAATATTTGTTTAAAGGAGTTTTACGTTGCTACACACCATATTCTGCTTTAATCAAATATACACTCTTCGTAGCCCCAACAAATAGGATCTTTTTCCCTAGAAAATTAAACTCTTCACATTCGATTTTATTGCAATAGATATCCATCTACCAGAGAACTAAATTTCGTCTTGTCAAACATTCTCACTTGAAAAGATATTTTTTGAGATTTTTACGCAAAGGATTCGAAGCAGCCCTTTATAGAATGGTTGGAATAAAAAATACTATTTCGCATTGGGCCAAAGTACAGGAGAACTTCTGTACTCGAACAAACATTTAACATTTTCAAAGGTTTGGCAGCACGTCTTCGAATCTCAATCGCAGGGTTATTTCGAATTTTCTCTTCAACCATTTCGATAAAAAATGTATGTAGATTAAAAATCATAATATATTCCCATTTGAATTGCCTTTCACGTCCAATATTCAGTTAAAACGTCGATTTATTGTATTTTCTGAACATACGCTATTTTTATTAAAGTGTACTTTCATGAAAAATGTGTAACTAATTTTCAAAACATATGTGCTTGGATATATTTAAATTTATTATTATTTTGTTAAGAATACTGCATGTAATTGAAATGCAGTTTAACGCTGGGGAGATGAGCTCTAACGAGACTGTAAATCAGAGTAGATTAATTTTTTTGTGGGGGAGACGGGGAGGCTACGCGAGGGATAACTGGTTTTTGGAGATAGCTTTCCAAACATGATAGCAATGGCAAGTTCCGTACAAACTGGACAAACAAAGGTCCCTGTGTTTCTACCCGTAACCTATTTTGATTAATCAACTGTTCCAATCTAAACTAACGTAACAAATTCTGTGTATCAGTTCGTCAGCGTTACATAGTACACCACAAAATAAACATCGCAGTCTGTAGCTGCATGAAATCACTATCAATTTGAATATACTTATGTACTCATGAAAGTGGCTTACAGTATGTACTTTTAATGGAAGGAAAGTTCTTTAATTACGAGGGCGAATCAGAAAGTCTTTGCTCCTATTTTTTATTAGCCAAAATAAGGTACATACAGGTAATTACAAATATACGTACTATTCTACGTACCTTACACTATTTTTCCACATAGTCCGCACACCGATTCAGACATTTGTCCCATCGCAGCACTAAATTTGAGATGCCCCTGTGGTAGAATTCGTCCGGCTGACTGTGGAACCACCGTCGGACTGCTGTCTTGGCTTCATCGTTGCACGTGAATCGCTGTCCTGCCAGGAACTTCTTCAGCGGACCGAAAACGTGGAAATCACTAGGGGCGAGGTCCGGACTGTATGGTGGGTGGTCCAGACTCTCCCAGTGAAATGACCGGAGCTTGTCGGCGGTTCTGATTGCATACAGTCCGGACCTCGCCCCTAGTGATTTCCACGTTTTCGGTCCGCTGAAGAAGTTCCTGGCAGGACAGCGATTCACGTGCAACGATGAAGCCAAGACAGCAGTCCGACGGTGGTTCCACAGTCAGCCAGATGAATTCTACCACAGGGGCATCTCAAATTTAGTGCTGTGATGGGACAAATATCTGAACCGGTGTGGGGACTGTGTGAAAAAATAGTGTAAGGTACGTAGAATAGTACGCATATTTGTAATTATCTGTATATACCTTATTTTGGCTAATAAAAAATAGGGGCAAAGACTTTCTGATTCGCCCTCGTAAATGTTTGGCCTTGGTGTAATTACACCAATAAGTGTTTTACCACTACTCTTGTTATTGTGGTAGATTTCGAATTACTTTGATAGCATTTTTTTATTAATATGTTTGTTTTAACTTATTAGGAATTAACTGTACATTTATGAATATGATTATGTTTAATGCATGAATATGTAAGGCCAATCAAGAAAAAAATTGTTAACTGTTGACAGTTGTATCTGCAGAATGTTAAATCCATTCTCCTGTATAAAGCGAGTTTAACAAAATGTATTAAAGAATTTTAAAGTTACTGTTATTTTATAAACATTCTATTGTTTTGATCTTAATTTGAGAAATGCAAATATGTGCCTTCTTTCTAATAACTTCTTTTTAATTTGGGTGTGTAAAACTGTCCAACAACCTGACATAATTAAAAAATGTGTTTTCCCGTTCAATAGATTACGGTGTGTAATACTAAGGGTTTAAGAAGAGGTTTCAGCCATAATAAAAGTGGCTTGAAACATGATTTGAATTGGTAAATAAAAACATGCAAATGGTCCCAGAAATATATTTCTCCGCATTAATTTTTGTACTTACACCCATTTAGGGATTATAGACTGAATGAAAATATAAAGTTTTCCTACTTATCTACTTTTTCTGTCAATTGCATAAAGCATAAAAGAAAAACCAATCGCCCATTGAATAGCATTAGGTTACTATAGCAACGAGTACGCGTTCGACGAAACAGCAGTTGATCTTCGTATGGTGCCTCTCTACGTATACGGGCTTCCTAGTTGCGATAAGTTATTGATTCTTCCTCAGATAACAGAGAATTTAGATATTCCAGTATCGTCAAGTAGTTTTGGAACGAAAAAATAAACAAATATTACTCTAATAGAATAAGTATATAAACAGATACACTCACGTATATACTTATAATCTTATATACGTATATATATTTTGTGAATTATATTTGTAATAATGCTAATATTTTTTATATACGTATGGGTAA
>QLNU02015360.1:220674988-220703280 GCA_006491805.2 Dysdera silvatica
TGCTGTAAGTGTGCCAGAAATGACCACCAAAGGGGTCCGGCTATCAAAGGAGATGGCACCCCAGACCATAACGTCCTGTTGTGGGCATGTGTGGCGTGCGATAGTAAGGGCAGGATCCCCACGCTGCCCTGGACGTCTCCAGACACGTCTGCGGTTGTCGTCAGGACACAGTTGGAAACGGGACTCGTCACTAAAGACTATACGTCCCCAGTCAGCGCAGTTCCAAGTTGATCGAGCCCGGCACCACTGTAATCGGACTTGACGGTGTAAAGGCGTGAGAGGTAAGCGGCGTAACGGTCGGCGCGAGCGTAAATTCCGCTCTCTCAGTCGTCTGCAGAGGGTCATGTTGGACACATGTGTGCGGGCCACACGTTGGATAGTTGATAACGACGAATCCGGTGCTGTGACAGCTGCTCTGACAATCGCTCTGTCTTCCCGTTCTGTTGTGGCCCTAGGTCGACCGCTGCCATCCCTACGCTGACATCTGCCGTTGTTGACCCACTCTTGCCAGCACCGTCCAATCGCCGCATCGCTTCGACCCACATGTCCAGCGATTCTTCGATTCGTCCAACCAGCCTCTTTCAATCCGATAGCACAACCTCTTTCAAACTCTGACATATGCTCGTAATGAGCACGAATCTTTCGGCGAGGCATTGTTACAGTCGACGTAAGATATCCGCAGTCAAAATGCAACAGAAATTTTGACCACATATTGAGAATCGCTCCTTATATACACCTGCTGAATGCGCAGTTCCGATGCGCTGGAGTTCCCGCTATTCATTCATTGGACACCAAATTTTAATCATTTGCATGTTCGGTCAAAATGTCTTTGCATACGAAATTTCATTACAATCGGACAACTCCTTCTTGGTGAGTGGATTTTTTTGTTATAGAGTGTATATTAATTATATACCTATTTATTAAATATAAGAAGAATTGCACAAAATATTTTGCAATTCAATATGCTTCGACATCACGTGGTAATCTTCCGATCTATATAGAAAATAAAAGTAATTGTTCTTTTATGAATTGTTGAAAACGACTTTATTGTTAAGGCCGTTTCTTTCCAATCTAACTTTTTTACGTCACCGTAAAAATTCTCTACCCTATTTCATAGTCCTAAAGAATCAGTGTAATAAATAAAAATTAGAGTGTCAAAATTCAATTGGTTTTTAGGTCTTCTATGTCACAATATTTTACCATTATCTAAATATAATGATCGAAAAATTATTTGCAAGAGCAAAATAAAAAGTTTGTAAGATATTCTATCACTACTTTTTAAACTGGAATCAGCCCCTACGCACGTTTAATACTGTTATGAAGATGAAGGCGATATATATTTTGTAAGCGTTTCTGCTTAAGGCTTTAAGACCTAACGAGGTCGGTCTCCGGACTGTCCCAGACGGATTTTAACGAAAAAAAATCAGCTAATAGTCCATCCAATTCTAGGCATATATCGTGAAAATTACAGCCGAATCTCTATGTTAACGTCAGAAAAAATTAATAAAAAGTATATTTGAGTTTCCAGAATAGAGCATTTATCGCCATTTGGCGTCAGCCAAATTTCTTTTTGAGTAAACGCTGTAAAGGAATAGCCATAATTGGGCATTTGTTTTCTTTTCCACACTGGTTTGCGCTTTTATGTAACTAACTAAAGTTATTTATCTAAATCTCAGCATATTTTGGAATATGAAAATCAAAATAAAATCAGAAACATTACAACTGGCAAAGTAAATATAAAAAATGAACTAAAACATTTTCTGCTATAACTTTTACAAATACGAACAATTTTAAATTCTGACTTAACAAAATTTTACAACTTAAACAAAATCCAATATGTTTGAAACTGGTAAACAGATGTAAATGTATATTTAAAGTTTCAAAGCAGATTATATCACCCTGATGGTATTATGACATTCGTTCGTTTAAAATTTTCGGCTAACTGAAAAGAATTATCGCCAAATGCCGCTAAAAGATTACATTTGGCGTTATTTTAGCGAATCTTTAAAATTTAATTTCAGGTTTTCTAAGGGGATTTGGCCACTAATTTTTATAGTATAGGTTTTTTATAATATACGCTTTTACCTAAATTAATTTCGTTAAATTCGGCTTATGATAGTCAGGAGACCGCCCTTGTAATATCTATAAAATCATAATAAATAGCTAAATTTGTACCAATTTAATATAAGCAATATAGAAGAAATTGGTTGCATTCTATAAATTCTATGAATTTATTATACGTTTATTACTCGTCATCATATTTAATAAATTATGTTTTCCTCTTTTAAATGTCCAATTTATTCGTTAAAATCACTCATGGTTGGTTATCTTGACTCAATCTATTCTCTGTAGCATGCATTTTTACACCTCCATAAAATTCTTTTATTCCCTGATTAAAATAGTTTGAAACTAGTGAACGTACGTCCGCTATTTCCATATTATTATGATGGCTGAATCATGAGGCATGCCTATTTAACTGATTTTGTTAAAATCTTTAAAACTTTTAGCTTCCATTGACTGAAAGTCAAACGTGCTGAAGTTTTTCGCCAGAAGGAAGAAATGCCTATTATGTGACCAGGAATAACAATGAACGACAGCATCATCCATTCCGGTCACACTTAGTGCCATCTGCTTACATACTAGGATGTTAGCTGCGATTATTAGTAAACAAAAATCTATAGCCAGAAATTAAAGACTACATCGTTATGTGTGAAGACATGGCTCATTTGAAATATATTGACCGTACACAAAACTACATAGCCAAACGGGTTATTATGAGCAGTTTAACTATGACTTTTTGTCCATCTGCTAATGTATAATATAGTAATTTGTTTCGTAAATTGAAAACTTCAGGCCTGCACAAATTTGAAAAAAAAACCGTGGGGTCCTCTGTTACTGACCTGAGCCATTCTACACAATTTCGTCAACGTCCAAAATGTGTCTCTCTTTCCACTTAAACAGCAAGAACTCTTTATAGGTCCATACAATTCTTCCCCCATTTAAAATTATATTGCTAACAGCATCTCTGGACTGCGAAGATACTTAACACCACATCATTTGGCATTAGGAGATCATAATCACTCACGCACACCCCCATTCACCTTGCATTAAAAGCAGCTCTATTCATAAGCATTCAAATAATCACCGGTCTGGTTAATAAGCTAATGGCGTTGTGCCTATATGTTCGAAGTTTCAAAATTATTAACTGATATTTCGTACGTGATGAGCTGTAAAATCCAGTTTTGGGAATTGGAGCCCTAATGACCATTGAACTAACCTAATTTATCGAACATTTGTAAATTGTTAATAGCATTGTTATGTTTAATATATAGTTAATTATACAATCTACAAACGAACTTTTCCACAAGTTTGCAATACACGTTTGCTACCATCGATCTTTATTTAATTACATTGAAACAAAATGCAAATATATGCCAAAATATTATTTTTTAATCTCACATCTGATCAAGAACTACGCATGCCTGAAATTAACAACATAGTGCTGAAACTGAATACGCAACAAAATGGTCCATAATAAATATTCGAACGTAAACTCGACATTTTTTGCATAAAATCCCAAGACATTCTGTGCAAAGGGTACATCTAATCTTGTATTCCGTTGAATAAAAATTTCATATACCTAAAAGAAACCATTTTCCCAATTAAGTTTATTTATCTATATTATCGATTCCATCAAAGTTGGTAGCAAAAACCCAAGAGAGCTTTTCTGACTACCTGATTTTATTCTGATTGAGTTTCCTACAGACACTGAAATATATTTCAAACCCAGAAAAGGCAATGGATTTATTCATTTTTTTCAAATACCATATTAGTCTACAAGATTCCATATGTTATAAATAAATGAGGGATGCAATTCACAACGAAATATTAAAACGTCAGAAAATTCTTCCTCTCTGGAATCATTTTCTAATGAAAGCACTAGGTTTCACTGTCGACACAACTGTAAAAATGGCTTGCCAGCTTAGGTAACTACGTTTGTTAATTTACGTATTAAGACTCCATGTGCATATATTAAACAAGCTTATATTATTGTAAGCTTAGAAATGTCATTTGTATCATAAGGAATCATGGCTACTCCGAACTATGTATAACAAATCATCTTTATATTTCAACGGATTACTATTATTCGAATAAATTAATGCCCACAAAAAGCAGTCGAAATTTTAACGCCTGAGAAATACATCAGAGGAAGAGCTCGTTTATTTTTCCGAGCGGAAAGTTTGTTTCCAAGATAGGTCTTAAAGCTAACAGTGCACAAAAATATTTATCTCCTTGCCAAGAATTTTACTATTTACAGAGAGAGTAGCTTTTCGT
Source organism: Dysdera silvatica (assembly GCA_006491805.2). NCBI lineage: Eukaryota > Metazoa > Arthropoda > Arachnida > Araneae > Dysderidae > Dysdera > Dysdera silvatica. Next base: position 220,679,324 of record QLNU02015360.1, read on the forward strand.
TTCATAGACGTAATGTTCCTACAATTTTCTGAATTATTTATGCTTGAGTGATCCTTGAATACTTTATTTTGTTTCTTTGGCCATTTTTGTAATTTTAAACCTATCTTTTCTCTTATTGCTTATTTATTTCCATTGAATAATTATTATTGTAATTGTCGAAAATAATTAAGTAAATGTAATTATTAAATTTTGCTTTCTTAAAAACTTTTTAATAAAACTAATCTGTTGTATGCTTTCTAAGATGTGGAATTTACTTCCTAGTTTTTAATATATTAATTGAGTTTATTTTCTATTACACCAATTAAATTGAATTTCTATGGCATTAATTTAATTAATTTTTTATTACATCGATTGAGTAAAATTCCACCATCGAAAAAAAAAAGACTAATCATAATTATCTGCCTTACTCACCATAAAGAGCGATTCCCGCTTCCTATAGAAAATCCTCCTCTCTCCCGGGAAGTGATCGAAAATCATTAGCACTAATTAAGAGTACTTTTGACGCGGATTACGAATCTCTAAAAATTTTGACGGTACATTTTCGGAAGTGACTTTTTTCAGAATTTCAAATCCTAACGGAAGTCTACGGAAATGTATTATTTTTAATGGTTTCTGCAAAGGAAAAAAATAGGTGACCTCAGTTCTATATTTAGTTCTGAAACTAAAGGTTATGCTGCATCTAACGTACTTATATTAATATTCGGAAAGAGTCGGGAGCATGATCGAATTAAAAAAAAAATTAACTTATTTTTTTAAGTTGAAATTGACACGTGTTCCCGATGCTTTCCGAGCTTTAACTCATATGTATTAGATGCAGCTTAGCTTCTCGTTTCTTGCCAAAAAATGGAATTAAAATCACCAATAATGTCCTTTATAGAAATCGTAGAAAATATATTTTTCCAATAGGCTCCTAATTTTTTAAAAATTGCATTTGAAGCGATTCCCGATGCTTCCCGAACATAAATTTATGTGTGTTAGATGGAAAATAGCTTCTAGTTTCTTGTATAAAACTAGAATTGATGCCATTTGTAGTCTACTTTGCAGCAATCAGAGAAATCCTATTTCTTCCATAGACTCCCATTGCAATTTTAACTCTAAAAAGAAGTCACTTCCCGACATTGCACCTTTAAAACCTCTACAGGTGCGTAATCAGCGTGAAGAATATTCTTATCTGATGCTAATGATTTTTAATCATTCCTAGAGGGTGGTTTTCTGTGGGATATATAATGGAAATTGATCAACGTTGACCCTTAAAGAAAAATGAGTTGTAATATATAATAATGTACCTCTTATACCCATCACAGTTTTATGTATTTATCTGGGGTACCGTACTCTGTAAAAGAAATTCACTGCCTTTCAAGCCCTAAAATGAACTCCTATGTCACATACGTAGTAAGATTCCACTAATACAAACAAATGAGGTTCTAAGTTAGTTCGAATTTGCGAACGTTTTTACTGAAGTTAAATCTATGAAATTCGTCACGTGTTTTCTTAACATCTTCCTATCTCGATTTTTTCCATTGTACAACGTTTTATGTAACCAAAAATTTTCAAAACCATTTTCGACGTTAATGTATTTTTAATTTAATTGGAATTTAGACTTCCTTTCCTGATCATCACTCTTTAATTTTTTTAATTAATATATTAAGTTTAATATATTAATTGTCAGGAAAGAATCGTTTTATTAATTACAGAAAACTATTGCTTACTGAATAACGATCCTGCTAATGAATGTATGGAAATTTTGAAGATGCTGGGGAGGATTTAACAATGCATTGCGATGGTTTTGGACAAAAACGCTGCTTCACTCAGAGTGAACTTGAGTTATGTTATGGAGAAAGTTCAGAGGTCAAATGTCATGGTGTTTCACAGACGCAAACGATGAAGGTTAGCCAGAAAGCTGTTTTATCTGACCTATTGAGGGATCAATGGTTTTGGAAAGGGCTCTTTTGTGTATAAAGCGGAACAAGTCAACTCAAACAGATATTATGTTTATGAAACGTTGGTGCGATGTTGCTGTTTCATCAAATCTTTCACTCCTTTATCAAAAGACATTGAGTTTGATATTAAAAAGGAATAGGTTTCAAGGAACGTTACTTTATACACATAAAATTGTATTTTGCAAAATTAAAACTAATACACCATATCAGAGATGGGCAAGCATGAGGTCAACGAAAGGCGCATTCGGATCAATCCATTTCAAATCACGAAAGTCGGTGTTGCTCAACATTTTTATTTTTTTTATTTTTATTTTTTTTAAGTGTTCCCCAGTATGTTGAGAGTTAAAACTTGCGGTTTAAAATTTCTTTATGGCCAATGATTTTGTTTTTTGGCGGCCATTTTTTAACAGCGGCGTAACACGTTTTGGGGAAAATCGCGTTTTACAGAAACTAGTACGCCTCACTTATTTTTAAAGCTATCAGAATAATTTAAAAACAAAATTCCTCAGCATGAAATGTTATAAACTTTAGCTAATAGGCGATTTTTCCTAAGTGGTAAGGAAATAGCATAAAATCTATGGTAAGAAAAGCGTTTGAAATGCTTAAAATTAACAATTTGAGAATTGTAATTTCTGTGAAGAAATAAGACTCATCTTTAATATTTTTTTTTCTGTACAGGTCTCTTATAGGACTACTTGCTGTGGGAGTTTTAAACCTGAGACGCTTTTCCTTCTTTTCATAGAGTGTCAAACACTGCGTTAAGCCGATAAGTTGTGATTTTCAACACAGAATATCCCCAAAGGGACTAAATGTAAAATTATGAAATTGTCACAAAATAAACTACTTTATAATTAAAATATAGCATATAAATTTGATGACTGAAACTTAAGTGGTTCCAGAGTTGTGGAGCGTCAAAATTAGTTAAAAATTGTACGCATTTAATTTCTGGCGGAACAAAAGAAACAGAAATAAAGAGCTTCTATTTGTGTTTTCTTTTACTAAATAATATTTGTTGTTGCTTAGAATCAAAATTATTAATAAATTTAGCATCAATTCATATTTTCTTATAAACGTATAAAGCTTGAAAAAAAAAAGAATACATAGTATTAAGATTTGTCCTTGCGATATCTGAAATGTTTTACTATTCACTTTGATCTATTTAAATTATCGAAAAACTGGAACCTACGAAATAGAACCTACGATGAAATAGAATATCTATATCTGTTTATTTGCATACTTTATGTATAAATTGGTTGTCCATTTAAAATCTAGTCACAAACTAATCTTTGTTGTTTTTACTTTGGTATCTAAGGTACTGTCTTCAGTTCTAAAGGTGATCGATTTATCAGCAAGTGATCAGACTCTGCTTAAATTGAAGATCTCAAAAGAAATAGAGAGTATTTCTCATTACCACAAGTATAAATATTTGGCCAAATTTTATCATACTTTTGGTAAAAAGTGTAGTGACCTGCTAGGTTTACATAAAAAACCTGTTAAAAATGGATTGAGTAAAATTCTTGTTGAACACCTGTCTAAGCCACAAAATATCCATATTGATTTAATTTCAGGGAAAGTTCTATGCTCCACATGTGCAACATAAATATTTATGCAAAAGTCAATTGAAGGAGAGACCTGTTAAAATGATACTGAATTTTTCGTTGATGCATATGAGCTAGTTGGGAACAAAATTTTACATGAAGTAAACACATTATGCAAGTCCTCGGACTCATCACCTATATGTAAAATAACAAAACTAAACAAAGCACAGAGACCCTCACCAGTAATGAAAAAACTAATAAAATTACACATGCAGTAAAAAGAAAGTTAGAAGAATTCTTTAGTGGGGACCTGGAAGGAAATACAAATCTTACCTCTGAGCCATTACGAAATGAGTACCAAATATTGATAGATAAACTTAAGGAAAAATATAATGTGGCAAACAAAGATGCAAAAGTAAAAATTATCAGCCTTTTACCGGATTCTTGGTCGAAAAATAAAATCTGTGAAGAATTTAATGTATCGAAGTATCATGTGAGACTAACGAAAGCTGGTAAAAATCCATGGTGGATACTATTTTTTGACTTTATTAAAGAAAAGAAGCAATAAAACGTTCCGGTACTAGAATGTTCTCAAGTCTGAATTCGAGAGATTTGAGAGCTTCAATAAAGCTTGCGTCTTCAACGCAAATTCTGTTGATCCGTTTTAATTGAGAAATTATTATATTGAGTTAAACTATGGTGTTGACATTAGACACGTGGGTAGCAAAAACTATTGTATAATTAGACTCGAAGCCAGACAGCGTAATAACTTCAAATGGGAAATCCAATCTTTTGTCATAAATATATGTCCTTGCATGGTATTCTTTTTTCAATTCTATATGGAGATCTAGAAAATTAACATTAATTAGTTAAAAAATTAATTATGTTTAAAATTAACATTAATGAAGTATGTAGTACGTCATATGTATTTTGTCTTCAAATGGCTTTGTATTAAGCTTTATAGCTTTCCGTACAAAAGGTTAAACACTGGTAAAATAGCAATGAAAAAGATCACTCAAGCTTTCGGACGCATCAGCAGCAGTCCTTCATCAGGAGTAATGACGATGTTATGTTTCTGTCTCTTTTTATACTTGAAATTTCTGGAAAAACCCTTCATCAGAGTAGTCCCGCAGAATGGGAAAACCCAGTGGGAACTAATGAGAGGCCTCCAATAGGAATCATGGAAAAACCCAATGGGAACCAATGAGAAACCTGTACTGTGGGGTACCTAATGTTGGGGAAGTCCCATACATTTCAGAGTAAGAGTTGTTTGTAAGTTTCTGGAAGTGGTTGTGATGTATTAATGGCTTTCCCATGTAGTTTGTAAGTTTCCCAAGATTCCAGGAAGTGTCGATTAATTTTATGATATGCCGGTGTAGAATTTCTGTTGAGTACCCATCAGGTTCGTGTCCTTTTTTGAAAAGCGTGTTCTGCCAGACGTGAGGCTATGTCTCCTTTCGCGAGTGCTTGTTTGTGTTCTTTTTTTCTTGTTTTGATCAACGTTTATAACTTTTATAGTAATCTGTACGACATAAAAGGATTCCGAAGCGGACCCCACCTTAGAAAATGCTAGGGATAAATTCGTATGAAATTTAATAAATCATTGACATTTTAAAATTAATATCAACAAACTTAGTAGAAATAGCCCCTTACCGCGTACCTTCTTTCGGAGAAGGAGCCTTTATTTTTAGAAACAAATAATAAATACGCCTTTCGTACTCAGACAAGGCCATGAATAATTACGCAAAAGTAATCCCACATTCTATCCATCATAGCTGGAGATCTAACGTAAAACAAAGATTCGGGGAAAATCGCTTAAACATATTTTTCTAGCTAATGAAATAACTTGCGAATTAGAAAGACAAAGCAAAAAGGCGTCCTTTATTTATAACCGGAAATAAAATCGTGAAAAACTTGGAACTTAACGTAAATATAATGACTTGCCTTTTCTTGAGTGTGGTTACTTTTTTTTCCAGACGGGCGTCGTTAATTTTCAGATTAATGGATTCTGATAATCAGATTTAGAGGAAGCGGAAGCTGATAATTACATTTAAAGACGGCGAAAAAGTTCTGTAATATTACTGGGCCTACAGAAGCGTACAGTGTGCTTTAAAGGCGTGGCCAGCCTGAAAGCGCAATATAGTCAACTATATCTGCACATTGTGGTTAATATAAAATTGCCGAAATATATAAAACAAAAATAAGGTTAATGACTAAATAGTTAAATGTCTGTCATTTATAATAAATAAATAAATAAAACAAAAATAGCGAAATATGTGGACACTTGGCACTGAGTTCGGACTATTTTTAATTTTTTTCAGTTTTTCCATGAGCAGCCCATTGTCATTCCTTAATTAGCCATGGTCACTTTCAATTTTCTATATAACACATTCACACACATTAATAAATCTCTTGTAATGGGCATTAGGCATTATTTTAAATCACTTTCAGCTTCACTTTCAGGTAAAGCTTCCACAGATTTGAAAAATTAAAGGTTTCTTTAATTTAGCAGTGAGATGAAATATAGCTAACGCAAATTTATTTTTAAATGCAAAAAATTTCAGTTTTCTACAGAAGTACTTACATAACACTATTTTCTCCATTACCATAATTTAAAACCGAATACTTCTGTGGCATGTTCCAATGTTTTCAATGCATTTTACTCTTTGCGATTGAAAATTAACCATATAGTGTCAAATCGGTTAAATAAGTTATCAAATAAGATGCAACATGTTCTTTGCCACAAATCCTAGCTTCTACAAAGAATTAATGTGCTTCCTTTTCATGCTATGTAGAAATATTCTACTCTTGCGCGTACACCATTTCTTTTAAATTTTTCAAGAAATTTTTCTCATATTTGAACGCAAGATTTAATATTAAGATACAATATTCAGGTACAATATTATTTATATTTTAAAACTTTAAGATAAATGACATTACGATAACAAAAAATAATGTTTATTATAGGCTTAATTTTCGATCTTCTTTTCCTTTAAAACTGATAGACAAATTTTATCACTAAACTTTAATGCTCCATTTGTGGTTGGCAATGAAAAAACCCCCCCAAGATTCACCTCCCATTGTCATTGAACCTATGACTTCGGGGATTTTACAAATTGTATTTGAATTTGCACTGCGCATATCTAAACCATTCTGTCGCTCTCTGAGAATACAGCCCTTGTCTTTTGGGCAACCTTTCTAAACCCCACAAAGCTGTTCAATTGATAATAATAAATTCTATCTCTCGTTCCACGTGAGAACGCTCTTACTCTAAAGTATCCAAACAGTAGCTCATTTTATAAACAATAATTTAATTAAAACCTAACCGCTCGAGAAGAAAAATATTATACATAGAACAAAATAAATAACGACATGATATAAAGAGTTCTACCATGTTGTAACATGGCTTCACTAAGAGCAGCTGTTTTATTTCTTTTAGTCTATATAAGCCGTATAAAATTACATTGTATTGTTACATGTTGTGCTGCATATAATAAATAAGGCTTTTAGAAATATGAAGCAATACTCCAACATATAATGGAACAAAAGTCTTCTATCGTTAGAGCAGACATAAAATGATTGAATTGCATGTTTACCATGTGTGGAATATATTTAGTGCATGCTGAGTACTGCCCTATTTTTGAAATCCCATTTATGATACAAAATTAAAGTTCACAAAGCAGAAATATAAATTCAAACGCATTTAGTACTTTCATTTCTGCTATGTAACGCCACCTATTCGGCTAATCAGAATACATTACCAATCAATATAAATTACATCATGCATTTTAGGAATTTAGAAATATAAAACACTTCCTTTTGTGGAAACCATTAAGTATGCATTAAAAAAACTTGAAAAGACGAGATAAAAAATTTTCAACTTTAATTATGAGCATTTTTCCCAAAGTTTGACATTTCACTATTTCCAAGTGATGCCAAACATAAAATATGCAGGTTTTTCGCTAATAATTTCAATAAATCGCGTTGAGAGCATTAGATAACGTCAAGATCATGCAAAAGGTATTAATAGAAAAACACCATATTTTTACTTATTTATTTATTTATATAAATCGAACACTACGCAGATTAAATTAAACAACAATATAAATCAACGTTTATTGGCGTAGTGATACCAGCGCCGATGTTATGGCGTGATTAGATGGTGAAACGTTCGAAAGAAAATAAATATTTCTGCGTTCGGTGGGACCTGAACCCACGACCTTCCACTTGCCGGGCGGAGGCTCTACCTACTGAGCTACGAACGACAATATCTAATCTCTTTACGAACGTATATAAAGACTATTTACTGATGCCGGTTATTTCGCAGAATGGTGTAGTACATGGACTACTTAAACCAAATTACGAAAGCGGTATTAAATTGATCGAAATGCCCGTTGCAGCATATTTTTATGTTTTCCATGCAACATCCCCAACTTTTCCATAGATTTTTATAGTTCTGTTTTAATAAATATTTTGGCGTTTCTTAAACTTAACAACAGATTTGTGCATATTGTCTTCATTAGCATCCATGCTGCAAATTCACAAGGAGACTACGTACACCACATTTTATGCTAGAATATATTAACAATATTTTATTTAAATTTTAATTTCTATAATATATATTTTCATATTTGCTCACACAACGACAAACTAAGTCTATTGTGAAGTTATTTTCGATCAATCGCTATTTATTTTGCCCAGACACATAATTATTATACTCCACGATTAAATACAATAAGTTAACATCTTGGTAGTGGCTTTGCAGGGGACAGCGAAAAAAGCCGATGTATAACGGCTTGACCATCCCTGGGAGCCCCCCATTTTCCAATTTGCGCAAACACTGCGATACTGAACCGAACTAAAGATAAACCAATCACAATTTAGATCCTCGAGAATACAATATAAACAATATAACTTATATATGTGCATATTTCCTATTTTTAATTCTAAAATTTTCATTATATCTTAAATTCAGGAAAATTTTCTGTTATAATTCGGAAGGAGCGTATAATAAAATCCATTTTAATCGGCATATAAGTAATAGTTTCCATACATTAAGCAATATGAAAATTGAAAACTTTTAAAAAAATATTGATTTTTAATTTAAAATTTTCTGAAATGTGTCATTTAATGCTTTGTTTAATATATATTGAATTTAATATTTTATTAATAAAGTTTTAAAATATTCTCCTACCAATGAAAAATGGCCAAATAAATAGGTATAACAAAAACTAAACTTATAGTAAATAGTCAAACTGAGTTGCTATGGAGTAAGATTTTTGCAAACAATATTGATAAAACATTAATTTCCCCTTACAGTAATGCATGCATTAGAATTATGTTTGATTTGGAGCCAGTAAATCCATAATTTTTTGTGACATTAATGGTCACTATTACACTAAAATAGTTTTAAAATATTATATAATCGATAAATTTGGTTGATGGGCTGCTCCGTCTCCACAGCATGCCAAGCATGATGAAGAGAATTAAGGTTAGAAAAAGGGATGACCTCTCCATACGTCTGATGGAATTTCAAAAATATCAGTCTGCAATTCCGATTCAGTATAGACATCTATTTTCAATTTGTTTTATGAAATTGGCAGAACTTTCCCGTCCGAAAAGCTTATCAGAGAATTATGTATGTATCATCCATATAATTCTGGGCATTTATTAATCTCCTTGGAAGTGCATAGAGCTCTATGCAACTACCCAAAAGATGCACGCTATGATACTACCACTATTTTCAAAGGCGTTTGAAGAAAGATAGTATGCTCTTGTTTTTTTTTTTGTTTTTTTTTTGCAATTAGTAAGTATTTGTCTGTACTTTAAGACAGAAAAGAAAATTTATATTCATCAGCAAAAACAATTAAATCCCATTAACAAGTCATGATGTAAGCTTTCATGGAGATTTCACCAATTGAAAAGTTCTTCTTTATTAAGGGGAATATGCGAAAATACGTATATAGTGGACATGTTATTGGAGTTCTAGCTACCGGAATAGAGTTGACATACCATTTTTGGGGAGTTATCTAGAGGTGCAAGAATAATTTTTGAAGTGTCGCAAGGTTTTCCAATACTAAACCTTCTTGATCCAGTATTTGCTGATTAAGACTCTTCTCCCGAAAACCCTCCACTACTAAATGTCTCACTCTGAACCACAATACAACTTCAACTTGAATTTAATCAGGGTTTTGATTCTTCCGATGATTCTAGACCTCATTTCCTATGTCATATCATATCATGGATATACGTATTATATCACTAAAAAGGTCGGTCTTAAATTCTTATGATTACAATTTATAAGAAAAATAAACATATGTTAAAAAAGCCCCACTTTTAAATACTTCTTAGGCATAAACAATAATAATCTATACTCGAAAGTTATGAATTATTTATTATTTATTTTAATTAATTATAATTATGAATTATTTCTATTTATAAATTAAACTATTTTAATTATTTCTATTTTATATATTTTACAATATGTGTTTAAATTCTGCCTTAATTTTTGAAAGCCGGTAGAGTTGCGTAAAAAAAAACGAATATAATTTTGATTAGTCGTTCCCGTGTTCTGTCTCAAGACTTCTCGTCATCATCTGACAGGAAACCAATACTTGAACTCCTAATTAAAGCCACTAATTAGTATATTAAAGATCTGAATACATGTTATGTATACACACACTTTGCCCGTTTGTTTGTTAAAATCTTTAATACATCCTAAGGCGGGCTAAGTAATCAGAAACAGGACTGGTGGTTAAATTTGACTTCTGATCCAAGACAAAACAAATTTTAAACTTGGAATAAGGTATTTAGATTTTTATATAATTAGATTCGTAGAAAATGACGGAACTAAATATATACGTTATTTTTAATTACATTATATTATATACATATGTTATGCTTGCATAAGGAACAAGACCAAATAAACCTGTATTAAGTGAATATCCATTATATTGTTTACGTTTAGGAAGAAAATCGGCTATTCTCTTTTATCAAAGACGGAAATCGTTTATTTTATTGAATGTTTAATAAAATTTGTGCTTTTCTTTAAGATTTTGCGTTAATCCATTTCTTTGAGAAGATTGCAATAAAATTTTAAATATGCAAATTTATTTGCAATAAATAAATGGCGAATTTTAAGCAGTCTGTTTAAATTAATGAGGGAATTCACAAAATTGGTATCCACAAATTGTAGGAATCTGTTTGTACTTTCTGATTTTCGGATAAAAATATTTAAAAGTTTGTTGTTGGGCCCAAAAATAAATAGCTAAGTAAATATTGTATGATGAAGGAAAAGTTATTTATTTCGAGAGAATTTTTATTTAAAAAAAATGAATTGATAATAATATAATTTAGATATTATAACAATAGAGTCACGGATCGGACAAAAAGTATTTTTACACTGCCTGAGAAAAAAATTCCTCACTGTGAAATAATGCTCAGAAACAGACTAAAACGCACACATGGATAGTCAAACAGGTGCAGAACCCAGAATTTAATTTTCAAATACAGATAAAGCTCCAATGGCCTAAAATACAGGTTGCTCAATAAGAAGTGGCATCGATTCGGTAAGTATCCGAGTATTATAACCTGGGGTATCGTTGTTCATGTGGTGAATTGATCCGAATACATGCAGTAGTTCATGTTCATTTCATTGAGTTGAGAGGGCATTCAGCTGACGCACAATGATGCCAAATGCACTAATTGTTAGCAAAAGCCATAAAAAAAAAAGTTAGCAATATGCGGCAAATACCGTCTGGAATTGAGAGTCGAATAGTGGTAAGCGTAAGGTATGATGTAGGGACAATGGCGGATCCAAGATGTCGTTACGGGAAGGGGGCGGTTTCGGGGGCCCCCACCTGGAAAATTTTTAGTTTCGGACTGTGTTAAACAGTTTAGGTAAATGTTGTTATATTACTAGCCTTCCTTTATCTTCACCAAAATATTTAATTTATGACAATGAAGTAGAGTTGGGCTTTCCTTTAATTAAACTATATGGTTTAAGGCATATTATAGTCAAGTATGACAGAAGGATAAGCTAGTAAAGGAGACATATACAATAACCAAAACTATAATTTACAATGTAATTAATAGAACAAGTTTAAATTTAAACTATAAAAACATTGTAATTATTTTACTTTTTTTATAACAAGCAACTTTTAAAAAAATATACATATTTACACGTAAATGTTGAAAATTATTGTGTAGTTTAGTGTTAAGTGCGAAATCAAGCCATCTTGGTTTCTTTGAAAATTTGTCAATCACTTTATTTACATCAATATGAATATTTTTGTGGGTGTGTATTAAAAGTTTCTCTTCTGTCATTCGCGTTCGAAGGCAAGTTTGAAGGCGCTTCAACTAACGCAACACTTGCTGAAAACATAGCTTTAAAGGGTGAGAAGCTTGAAATTTATGTAAAAACGTCTTGTTCTCATGTTTCGAAGACTCGGAAAATTTGGGCGCTAGTGCAAGACTTTTGTTTATTACAGTCGTAACAAACAACACATAAAATATTCTTCATCGTCTTTATTTTTTTCCTATTTAACCCTGAGGGAGGGGGGGGTGATCGCCCCCTCCGCCCCTCGCTGGATCCGCCAATGTGTAGGGAGGAGGTGAGGAAAGAACGACACCCCTACGAAAGTAGTGGAAACGTGTGTTCTCGGGATTTCATATTCTCCCTGCAAAGAATCGAAAATGATAGTAGTGTGTTCGTTCGAAGTACTCCTTCCTACTTATTGATATTGAACTACTTTTAACATGGCATCCTTAGTCGCAGGTTAGTACATCATTTTTTAATTATGTTTGTTGTGCTGTCATTAATAGTATTTTATAAAGTCAATTTAATATTGACGTATTAAAAAAATTTTTTTTTGATTATTTAAGGTGTGTTTGGGGAAATTTAGTTTATATCAGACCATATCATGTCCGTAATTGTAACATATTTATTTCCTTATAAGTTGATCTTGCCCATATTTGCCTCATTTGGAAATATTCCATTTTATAAAGGGTGTCCATAATTTAAGTCTTCCTATTTAGAGTCAACCTGTAACTTGATCTAAGAATGCAAATGTCTCCAAATTTGGGCAAGTTGCTTATCTTGACCATGTGAAAGTAAGTTTGCGAGAAAGTTGTTTGAAAGTAAGTAAAGATTATACAGAGTGGTTATAAAATAAGTTGGCCAGTCCTGACAAAATTTCGTTAAGAGCCAAAAGTTCAATAATTTGATCGCTTGTAACTTTCGATAAAATCGGATTGTTTTCAAAATTGCGACATCATTGTTTTCAGAAAAAAAGCCTCTTTAAAATGATATCAAACATGATGTATATTCTAATTGAAAGTTGTCGAGCACCCTGGCGCCAGCGCCCAGTTTTTAAGGGCGCTCATAATTTTTTTATCGCAAAATCAAGTACGCTTCACTCGGTAACAAATAAAGTTGATTTTGCTCAAATATATTGAGGCGTTCAAAAGTTATTAATTTTTTCCAACTTTTCTGTGCAGTGGCCCCACTGTGCTACGTCCAATTGTGTCCCATCGGCGAGGGATTGAGCTGGTCAAAAAGGTATCTGAACACTTTAAAGACATTTATGCTGACCCGAGCAATATGTGACCTAGCGTTATCCTGTTGGAAAATGGCGTTTGGAACGCCCTGCGCATATGGTATTGCCAAGGTCCTCTGCATCTCATTAACGTAGTGGCGCACTGTTAATGTATACATTAAGCATACGACAGATGAGTGGTTTTTGGTGCTGATTGCGTTCCAAACCATGATGGATGAACTGTGTGGCTCGGGAGAAACAGTGGGGTAATCAGCTCGATAGACACATTGCCTTCAGATTCTCACACGATGGTCATCATTAGTGAGACAGAAACGGGATTCATCGCTGAACATTACACTGTTCCATTCTGCATCCTACGTAACTTTAGTGCGACATAATCCATTCTAAGCGGTGGCCACGATCACTCAGTGAGCACTTTGCGAAGTTCATTGCCAAGGGAGCCTTCACAACGGATGGCTGGATAACAAACCTGCCGCTGCCAATCGGCGCGATGCTGTCCTTGTTAACATAGGAGCATCCGAAACACCCTAAGCATTTCGCGAAATTTCGCCAGTCTTTGATTGTGGGTGTGCTACGGCATGTCTGGGGTGAGATCCATGCGTGCTTTCTCTGCTGTCCACTGGGCTTCGGTCCCTCTACGATGCTGCACAATTCCTTCGTAGGACCACTATCTCCAAATGCAACCTACGACTGTGGCATCACATTAAGTTTTCTCTACAATACGGCGCAAGAACTAACCGGCGGTACAAAGTCCTAGAATAAACCTGTCGTAAACTCATCCCTTTGACGGACTTTTCCCTCAAACACACACACAGTAACAGCAAAACCATTCACTTCTCGCAGTTGTGACGACATCTTGAATGATGGCTTCACGTACTGGTTGTGCACGTATATCTCACGCGCCGTTCGTGGGATTGGCCAAAATTTTTAATCATGTTCATAAGTTGCACATATGCATCCATTTTGCAATTTTCATGGTGTGGCATTTCCTCTGTCAGGCAGTGTATTTGAAAACATATTCGTCAACTCTATTCATTTGTAAATTTCTGAACTTGACATTTGAATTAAATCTATGCTAAAGAATACTTCTGCGTCGTCTTTCTACATTCAACCAGATAAAGTATCTTCGATAAATATATGTAAATATTGAAGTCGTCTGAATAATTTTCTTGCCTGCGAGAATTTCTAAGTTCAAGGAACTTCAAATTTGCAATCTAAAGCAGATAGATGGAACAAAATGTATGGTCTGAATTTGGTCCCGGAGCTCATGGAAATTTAAACTGGATACGAAAAATAAACTCCTGTGCACTTTAGAGATGTTTCTATTCTATTAAATTTTCTCTAAAAAAACCTGACTTTTATTTTTGAAGACGTTGTTATAAGGCATATAGTATAAAAGAAATATAATTTACGTTCTCTTTCTCTTTACCCAAGAGTAGATACACTATGAATGAAGCTCCATGGTTTCGTTTGTTAAATATCACTTTTTGATATCTTCCACAAATAATCCATAACTACGGTTATATCATGTAGATCTCGTAATAACATATCACTTTCTTCATGGTGATGCAACTTCAATTGTTAACAGTGTAGGATAATATTATACTCATTTATTCCTAAGATAGAAGTTAAATGATTAAATCGTTGTACTTAGAAACAAATTATGACGCACAAAAAAAACAAAAAAAACACACTATAATATTAGTTCATAGTTTTAGTTACTTTCTCATTTACCAGTTGTTTAAAAAAATCCAAATGCTCATTTCGTTTAATGTATCTGATACTTAATGCATTTAAAAACATTTAAATTAAAATTTTATTTTATACCCATGTTTTTTTCCCTCGTTTATTATTTTCTGAACATCAGCTTGTATGTAGTATATTATAACTTATTACCTTGCAAAACCTTCACTGCCCAAATATATGTGTATATGCGTTTGCAATTAAATACTCACGCGGCCATTGTTTGTAAATATAGTTCGAATATGTAATAGCTTTTAAATGCTGCAGGTGAATACACAAGTATGGATTACTCCAATATAACCTGCAGAAATAATGATAATCCAAGTTGTGCAGGCAATATACTTTTTCGAAGGTCCTGCGGTGGTGCAGTGGTGACGCGTTCGCTTATCGTGCCATTAACCCGAGTTCGACTACTGACGGTGCCCAGTTAGAACACTTACTAACAAAAGGCTCACTGTACCCCAGGATGGTTCCCTAGGCCTTAAGAGGTTCGGATTCCTCGGAAAACTGTAGGTCCCGGCGCAGCATAACCTTTATTGTCCTTGCGCCGTAAATTCAACGAACGATACTTTCTAGAAAAGCGAGCTTCAAAATGAGTTTTCATGCTGCCAAATATGATAAAAAGGTCCTATTTGCGGAACGCATAAGGCCAGCGGTTCTTCAACTGTGGTCCACGAGATCCTCCCAGCCTTCCACAAAAGTTCAGAAAAATACTAAGAAAAGAGCATTTGCTCTTTAATGCTAAGAATAAATTATGAGGGGACGAAAAATTCCTTCCTTAAATAGTGAAAATTAGTGATGAAACACTAGAAATAAATATGTATGATGCAAATTCCGGGCTTTAAACTTTGAGTTAATTCTTGGGGGTCCACGGTCCAGTAAAGTTAAAGAACCGCTGTTCTAGGCCAAAGTATGCAGCAATTTTCAATAAATAAGACTATTTATTTATTTCTGTCTGTCTCTCTCTCTCTCTCTCTCTCTACACTGTTTTCTTAATACCCTATGTAAACGCACAAAGGTAATGACCCTTTGGATAATTTGTTCCTTAAACAAACTAAGGGTTGGATCCGACCATTGCATATTATAAGAAAATGGTGCTTAAGCTTTCTGTCGTGGTAACACATAAATCCTATCTTCACTAAAAGCATTTTCAGTACTGCTTAAACACATCAAACTTAAATGGGAAGCGCTTCCTCGTTGCAACAGGTATTGGTTGAGAAATTATTGAGTATAATTTCCCGGCGACGAAAGCACTTCCTTACACTTTTGCGAGACTCGGAAGATATTAGCAAACTGATGACATGTCCCATTGCAGCCTAAATTTTTATCCCTAGTTTCAAATGTCTTTAAAATCCTCCTCACTGCAACCTTTGCCCTACCACAATTGTTTTTAATTTCAGGATCGCTGTGAATAAAATACTTTTCAGACTAGTTTTCGGTCTAAAACATTCCAAAATACCATTTTTATTCCCCGTGCATATAAATTTCTTTCTAATTCGTTTCTTGCATAAGGTTATCCAAACCTGACGTTTGTTTTTTCAATACTAAGTCGGACTTTCGTTAACTCTGAAATCGCACGAATCCTCGTAATTACAACAATGATTTTCATTCTTCTGTTATTGGTTCTTGCTATAGTTCAATTTGCTTATCATATGGTCCTAATCATTTAATTTCCAGTGTCGTTTTCTATCATATTACATGCAGTAATGCCCCTGTTATTCATAATTAAAAGCTTAAGATATGCACTTCCCCAACAAGAAAGATTCAAAGAATATCATTGCAAATGAAGCATTAATGTACATAAATCAATATTTTAAATTACATTAAAATTTCCATTATTTTTTCATGACTATCTTAATGTGTTTCGTAGAATGTTTGCCCTGTTCAGGTGTTGTACGAAGCATGCATGTCGTTTTGTCGCGGCGCGTGGGCTAGCCCAGTCGTTTAAATAGAGCATTCGAATAAGCATTTTTTAACGAAATCTGAATTACTTTCGCATTGAATTTTAAAAATAAGAGGAGGAAAGATTTTCTTCATAATCACAGAAAACGAAATTCATTTTTGAAATTCTATCTAATAATCTAAGTAATCTTTGAATATCTAACAACGTACAAATTCGCCAACTCTTCATTTTCCAATGATTATTCAGTTATACGAAGGCTGAAAAGCCATAAGCACATTTTATGATGCCATGAATAGAAAAATAATGGCTGTCTAGGAGTGTAGGATGCAGCCCTATATAATGAATTTCCCTAATCTTTTTTTATACTTTTCTCTATTTTAATCTAAAATTATTCTATAAGTAAACTCTAATGTATTAATTTTAAACTGAGTTTTTCTTACAAAACTCGCACTAAAATTAAACACATGTTTCAAGTAATTAAATGCATAAGAATATAACAATTTATTATATTATTTAAGTACCTTATAATATAACATGGTTTATTACATTATTTAAATTCATAATTAAACAAACTATACTCAATTTACCCCATATTTCATAATAACAAATATTTTATAGCACTTAAGGGGTCTCACGACTGTTAAGC
The DNA here is from genome assembly GCA_006491805.2 of Dysdera silvatica. Lineage (NCBI taxonomy): Eukaryota > Metazoa > Arthropoda > Arachnida > Araneae > Dysderidae > Dysdera > Dysdera silvatica. The sequence continues at coordinate 220,696,651 of QLNU02015360.1, forward strand.
AAGCAAAAAGATACCATTTTGAAGGAAAATTCAGACCTCTGTAGAATATTTACAACTAATCTTAGCATACAGAAATTATACTTTAATATTATATGAACGTCTGGCCTTATGAATATATTACTATACATATGATATCTGAATTGGTTATTTAAAAAATATTTTTTTAATGTTAAGTATTTACACTTTTTTCAATTCATGTAAGTTTTGCGCGCATGATTAAAAAAACTATTTTCGCCAAAACTAATAAATTTCTATAGCAAAATAATAGTTATATACATAGATTTGTTTTGTTCTAGGATCTTTAAAAAATATTAAATATAAATATTTTTTAATCGAAAATGTTTGTCGCAATTTGAACGTAAGTAGTATTAGAGCCAGTGTGGTAGCACCTTTCCCTCGTGCTTTTCCCCTTGGCGCGCGGTGCTCCCATCCGCCTTTGCTCCCTCGTCAGAGGCCCGGTATGTTCCACCTGCCGCCGTGGTAGTGTGCTTAATCCTGTTAATTAACCAGTATTGTTTTTCCTATAAGAGCATGCCTCGTAGAGCACATGTCGCTCTGAGTGTTTTAGTGATTTTTTAGTCGTGTTAATTAACTAATATTTTTTTCTATAAGAGTACGACCTTGTTTTATTATCTATATTTGTGTATTATCTTTTATAGATATCCATTGTTAGGTTTTCCCCCTATAAATTTTGTATAGTAATTAACGCTAATTAGTGAGATAGCGTCCGTTTTCTAAAAGCCAAAGAACGGAAACATCTAAATAGGAAAGTGGATATTTTTGTAACTCTTATTACGAATAGAAACCTCCCCAAAAGATAAGCTTACCGCTGAATATTTTTACGAATGGAATTTTTCATGGAAATGAGTAACAGTAGACTATCTGACCCTGCAACCAGTTTTTTTCTTGGGATCATTTTTTTAAAATATCACACTTTTACAAAAATAATGAGGGATCAATACCAAAAATCAAGTTAGAAAAATGCATGGGCGCAACAGGAATTTAAAATCAGTAAAAACTCCTTAATTAGCAATACTTGCACTACTAAAAAAAGGATTGGGCCCCGAATACAACTTGTATACGGAAACATTGTAATTTCATAGAAGAAAAGGATAAGTAAAAAAGGATACATGAATTTACATCAAGCTCGAACTCGTTAATTAGAGATTATTATAAAACTTAGGAAAAACAAGTTTGAAATCTGAACTAATACAGTGTATAAGGAACTATAATAAAAAAAAGCGGACATTATCTCATTAGTTAGCATTAACTACAATATAAAAAGAGGGAATTCTAACAGTGGGGTATCTACAAATACAAATAATAAACAGGGACTTACGCTTATAGGAGAAAACAATGCGAGATAATTAACAGGGTCAAAAAATACTAAAATACCCAGAGGGACATACGCACTACGAAGCTAGGGGAGCTAATTATAGGAAAAAATATCGAATCCATAGAACATACAGGAATTAATTACAGGGCAAACATTAACGATATTACCATTTTTTCATTCACACGGTGGCAGGAGGGACATACCGGCCCTCCGACGAGGGGGGGGGGAAGTCGGCAAGGAGCACCGCGTGCGTAGGGGGGAAAGCACGAAGGTAAAAGATGCCATATTGGGGCCCATACTACTCTTGTTGCTACAACAATGAATCTATAAAAACCAAAGAAAAAGAAACATCTATACAGGGCAATAGATAATTTGGGAGTGTTTCGCGAATTTAAAACAATTTTATAAATATCGTTAAAATAACTACCTGAATATAACTAACATGTGAAAATAATTGCAATTATATGGAAGAAGGGGTAAAACAAGAAAAAAAATGCACCAATTTATAGCAGATGCTAATTCATTAATTAGTGATATTTACGAAAGAAATCGTTTAAAAACCGGTTTGAAGCTTAAACTATTACATTTTATGATGGATTAAAATGAAAAACGAATCGAGTTTATTGAGAATTTTAAAAGAAACTTGAAAATCGTTAATTAACAATAATTATGATAAAAAAATATTTAAAAACGGATTTTGCTTCGGAATATAACAGGCATATGGAAATAACTGGAGGAAGGAGTAAGAAATAAGTAAAAAAAAAAGGATGCGCGAATTTATAGCAGATACTAATTCGTTAATTAGTGGTATTTACGAAAAAATCGTTTAGGAAAAAACCGGTTTGAGGCTTAAACTAAAGCAATTTATGATGGAGTAAAAATGAAAAACGACGCGAGCATATCGATAATTTAAAAGAAACTTGCAAAATCGTTAAATAACAATAATTATGATAGAAAAATATTTAAAAACGGATTTTTGCTTTGCAATATAACCTGTTTATATAAACAATTGGAATTATGTGGAAGAACGATGATTAAAATAAGGAAAAGAAAGATTCGCGTATTTAAATCATATGTGAATTCACTAATTAGTGATAATTGTAATAAAACCTTGAGGAAGAATAGATTCGAAGCCTAAAATTTTACATTGTATGAGGGGGTAAAATAAAAAAACGGCGTGAGTACATCAAAAAAGATTTGAAACACTTGTAAAAATCCCTAATTACAAGTAATTACGATATAAAAAACTAACAAACAAAATAAAAAACGGGGTATGGTCTGGAATGCAACTTGCATGTGGAAATACTATAATTATATGGAAGAAGGTGTAAAAAAAAAAGAAAAAGAGATACACGAAACTATAGCAAATGCTAATTCGTTAATTAGCGATATTTATAAAAACTCAAAGAGATGATTTTAGATCTGAACTATTACAGTGTATTAATCACTACAATAAGAAAACGGACGAAGAAAACATAATCTATTATATATCTCACTAATTAGCGTTAATTACAATATGAAACTTAAAGGGGGGGGGGAAATCCAGCAGCGAGTATCTATAAAAGGTAATACACAAATACAGATAATTAATAGGGCAGTACTCTCATAGGAAAAAAAAATACTAGTTAATTAACAGGATAAAAAAATTACTAAAATACTCAGAGGATGTAAAAACTCGTTAATTAGCAACAATTACGATGTTAAATTAAAAAAGGATTGGGACCTGAATTTAACTTGTAGATGGAAATAATGTAATTATTCAGTGTGTGGGGAACTACAATAAGAAAACGGATGATATCTCACTAATTGGCCTTAATTACTATATAAAACTTAAAGGGGGAAACCTAACAATGGGTATCTATAAAAAATAATATACAAATATAGATAATAAAACAGGGTCGTATACTTATAGGAAAAAAATATTAGTTAATTAACAGAATAAAAAATCACTAAAACACTCAGATGGACATAAGCTCTCCGTGACATACTCTTATAGGAAAAACAATACTGGTTAATTAACAGGATTAAACACACTACCACGGCGGCAGAAAGGGCAAACCGGGCCTCCGACTAGGAGGGAAAGTCGGACGGGAGCACCGCGCGCAAAGGAGGGAAAGCAAAATGGAAAAGGTGCTACCATACTGTTGCCCATACTACCAACGTATCATAATTTTTATACATAAAATTTTATTTTCATAAATAATGCTCAGATGTTGATTACTTAAGTTAAGAATATGCAGTTGTGTCCACACAATATTTGTGAAAAATTTTATACTAATTGAACAAGTAGTTCTTTCTTTATGTTGCGCGCAAGTCCCAAAATTTCGTTTTGAGAAAAACACGTTTAAAGTTTAAATTATAGATTTTTTTAATTAAAAATGTTTTCCTTTATTCAAAACACATCAGCAGCAAATGATGTACCTTCCTAGTCTTTAAGTGCCTCGTTATCAGCTTTTACTTGTCTTTCGTTTTGTCCTCCGTGCCTCTAAACTTTACGTAGCACTACGTTTTTCCGTTGTAATTCGCTGATAGTAGCCATTTTAAACGCCTCTTTTAATAGGACATTTAAGTATGGCGCATCACGTAGAAATTCATATCTTCGTAAAAAATTGAAATATCTTGACAAATTTAGTACCAAAATATTAAGAAATATTTATTCTTTCTTAAAAAAAATAACCCCCAAAATCGAATTTTTGAAGCTCTAAGGGTCGTGAGACCTCTTAATGTTTGAGATATTACAGATATTAATTTTCTGTAGTTTTAGCTCAATTTTCATATCTAGATTTTTATTTTGAATAAACACTACCCAGTATATAATTTTAAGCAGTAAATGTTTTTATTAAAGACGAAACTATTCTAATGCGAGCAAATCACCTCTTTCTTTTACATTATGCTCATTATTCGTCAGCAGTTGTTTTTTTTTTCTTTTTTTTTCTGGTTAACGTTTTATAAAGGAGACCTTGAAAATAATTGACCTTTAGCAGTGAGATTGGTTGGTTGGTTGAAAAGAAATCTACAAACCTATTAGCTCCAAAATGTGCTATAACAAGCTAATTTCTTGCATATGTATTCTGGATTATGTATTGAATAATTCCTGAAATCCCCCACCACTCCCCCGCTTGCATCCCGAGATACAAAACTACAAGGACCTATGTGATGTGCAATTTTTGCAAAGCAAAGGAATGATGTGGTGTACTTTTTTTTCACGCAAGTTTGACTTTAAAAATTTATCTATTGCAATTCCTCTTTCACAGTAAAATAGAGTAGTACCATTAATATCTATTTCTTATTTTCTACTATTTTTTTAAATTTTGAATTGCTCGAGTTTTCACTACAGTATATAAGAAGTAACACTTCTTATATACTGTATGCACATATATAGACTGGCGCTTGAAACGTTTTATTTCAAATCCGAAATCGGTGTATATGGCACATTACAGAATATTTTTAGTTTTACAATTATATTGACAGTACACAGACATATTACAAAGTTCAATCATCATGTCTAGGTTCTGGCCTTCTTTCCGACACTCACACCAGCGTCAGTATCCCTTCTTACAACCGCGGCTGATTAGTTGTAGTAAATGGTCAGGAGCAGGGGGTAAGTCTGTTGTTACCGAAATTAGAGTTCTACCAGATTTAGTACAACCACATTCACAAGATTGAAGATCGTTTCCCATCCACCGCTGTACTTGTAAGTAAACACGTGACGAGTGTTGCCGGGTTGTGTCTCTAGTAGGTGGTAGAGAAGTGAGATGAAAATTATCCTTTACTGATTGCCGCGCAATTGTCTGATTATATAATATCTCAACGTATCCAAATCAATATTGAGGCTCGTTTTATCGTACAGATGCAGTACAAAATTTTCTCCAGCACTTACAATGTCGTCTCGATTAGCTCGAGGATCGTTAAGTACGGAAACCGTCTTTTGCAACTCTGTACTTCGGCTTACGCATTGAAATATTTTTCCTTCTCCTTTTCTGAATAATGACGATGTTGTGTGACATCCTGACATCGTGTGTGCTAAAAGCAGTACATTACTTAGATTTCCCATTTTGTTTTTATTTCCGCGATATTATAAAATTTACTTGGAATTTTTCCGCTCCCAGGTTTTAACACATAAATGTGTAAGGTCGTTTCAGTTCTTGCTACCAGTATCATTAAATATAAGTGTTCTTGCTGACAATCGTTACAGAAGGTTTAGTTAACTACAAACTACATGCTGTATCAACGACGAGCATGCCTGCTTCAGCTTTGTGTACGACTATTTCAATGGCCGATAGCTTTTGCATCAGTAAAACTATTAATTGTGCTTTGTTTTCCGAGTTACGAAGAAATTCGCCCCTTCCAGTCCTAGTTGGTAAATGTGTTTCCACTTTTATGTCTGCACACGATTTACCTGCAGTTCGACGCTTTTGTTCCTGAATTTTCGTACTAATGTCACCTCTATAACTGTCAAAAACTACTGTGCACGAAGTTTCTTAATTATGCGCAACATATTATATATATGAATCACAAACCTCTTCGTAAGTTGCAGGACGTGGCGCCAAAGTGACGTCATGTAAATGATATCCATCGTCAAGAATATAAGATATGTCTGTCAGAAGGGTTGATGAACAAGGAAAAAAAAGATACAATTTTTTTTGCAAGTTCAGATTTGTTCTTCTTCCGGAATGAAGCATCATCAAATAATCTAATGGATATTGATGTAAGTTCATACTTAAAATAGTCCTTTAGACAATCTTCATTATTCATAACACATGGTATCCTACTAAAAAGTTGTTGTGGGTTCACTTCTTCGCGAGCATTGCGAACAACTATGCTGCCGTTCATTCTAGACAAAGGATTTACTTTGTATTTTCTCTTTAAACGTAGCTCTCCGAAATTCACTGCAATCATATTTTTCATTGACGCCTTGCCAATCTCTAGAGCTCTATCGCTGTTAATGGAATTATCTCCCAATAAACCAGTAGACGAAACTTCCAACTGATTTTTTTGCCTGGATGCAAATGGATTATGGTTTACCAACCATTCGCGAAACGTATGGAGATCCTGCTGATCCTTATTTTGTCTTTTTCCTCGTATATCAACGTGTTGTTCAGTAGCTTCCGACTTTACTCCTGAGAATTCTTCAATAGACTCTCACATTTTTTATGCAGCGTGGCAAAGCAGCTACCCAAGTATCAAGTGTGCTATCGGCTATTCTTTTACCTAGATAAAAATAAAAGAGAAATAAAATTTACCTGTATTCCCTGCAAATATTATAAACGTATAGGGATTTAACACAATTTACA
>QLNU02015360.1:220703380-220720358 GCA_006491805.2 Dysdera silvatica
ACGCGTTGATTGATTGACATTGTTGTTTGATTTAATCTGCGTAGTGTTCGATTTATATAAAATAAATACATACCTGTATGCTGCAACGTGCATTTCGATCAATTTAATACCAGTCTCTTTGCAATTTGGTTTAAATAGTAGTCTATGTACTACACCATTCTGCGAAATAACTGGCAACAATATATATACGTTCGTAAAGAGATTATATATTGTCCTTCGTAGCTCAGTGGGTAGAGCCTCCGCCCGGCAAGTGGAAGGTCGTGGGTTCAGGTCCCACCGAAGGCAGAAATATTTATTTTCTTTCGAACGTTTCACCATCTAATCACGCCATACCATCGGCGTTGGTATCACTACGCCAATAAACGTTGATTGATTGACATTGTTGTTTGATTTAATCTGCGTAGTGTTCGATTTATATAAAAAATTGAAATGTTTCTTCTTTTCTGACTAATGACGATGTTGTGTCACATCCTGATATCGCGTGTGCAAAAAGCAGTACATTACTTAGATTTCCCATTTTATTTTTTATTTCCGTGATATTATAAAATTTACTTGGAATTTTTCCTCACCCAGGTATTAACATGTAAATGTGTGAGTTCGTTTCAGCTCTTGCTACCAGTATCATTAAAATATCAGTGTCCATGCCGACAACCGTTACAGAAAGTTCAGTTAACTACAAATTACATGCTGTGTCAACGAAAAGCGTGTCTGCGTCAACTTCGTGCGCAACAATTTCAATGGCCGATAGCTTTTATATCACTAAATCTATTAATTGTGCTTTGTTTTCCGAGTTACAAAGAAATCCGTCCCTTCCAGTCCTAGTTGGTAAATGTGTTTCCACTTTTATGTCTGCACGCGATTTACCTGCAGTTCGACGCTTTTGTTCCTCAATTTTTGTACTAATGTCACCTCTATAATCGTCAAAACTGCTGTGCACGATGTTCCGTAATTATGCACAACATATAATGTACATGAATCACAAACAACTTCTTAAGTTGCAGGACGGGGCGGCCAAGTGAAAACATGTAAAAGATGTCCACCGTCAAAAACGTAAGACGTGTCTGTTAGAAGAGTCGATGAACAAGGGAAAAATATTTAATTTTTTTTGCAAGTTCAGACTTTTCGTCTTCCGGAATGAAACGTCATCAAATAAGCATGGGAGTATTGGTGCATGTTCATACTTAAAAGCCTCCTTTAGACAATCTTCATTATTCATAACACATAGTATCCTACTAAAAAGTTGCTGTGGGTTCACTTCCATGCGAGCATTGCGAACAACTATGCTGCCGTTCATACTAGACAAAGGATTTACTTTACCTTTTCTCTTTAAATGGAGCTCTCCGAAATTCACTCCCATCATATTTTTCGTTGACGCCTTGCCAATCTCTAGAGCTCTATCGAAGTTAATGGAATCATCTCCCAATAAACCAGTAGACGAAACTACCAACTAAATTTTTCGCCTAGATACAAATGGATTATGGCTTACCAACCATTCTCAGAACGTATGGGGTCCTGCTGATCCGTCTTTTGTCGCGTAGGTCAATGTGTTTTTCAGTAGTTTTCGACTTTACTCCTGAGAACTCTTCAATAGACTCACACATTTTTACGCAACGTGGCAAAGCAGCTATCCAAGTGTCAAGTATGCTGTTGGTTATTCCTCTCCCTGAATGAAAATAAAATTAAAATAAAAATTATCTGTATTCTCTGTAAATATTATAAACATATAAAGACTTAACATAATCTACACGTATGTAAAAAGATCATATAGCTGTAGTCGGTCCGCCTTTAATTTTCATGGAGTGCATAAGACTTTGCTCAATTGCGAGATTATCTGAGACTCCTGACCAAAAACGATCACTTCTCCGGATTGTAAAATAGCCTTCTGATATAAACTTACCATACTCATTGGATGGAATAATTTCTTTAAGATCTTCCATTTGTTGCAAATGAAATCTTGCCGATTTAGTGTATGCCAGATGTCCTGAAAACAAATAGTAGTATTTGTAGTACACAGACATATTTCATGCTGTAATATATGAATTTTATGGCTACTTATATATATTGCGCATAAGAACTTACCATATGCGTGAAAGAAAGGAATCATCTTTCGTATGCTTTAAAAATGAAGTTCGAAATTCCCAGTTCTCTCGGCTCGTAGATAGTAATGTATAATATTAACCGATTTCAAGTACTGAACCCAGAATCGAGCAGTGTGTAAGAAGTCTTCTCTTTATTGCAATCCTTCTGATAAAACTTCCTCCATTTGTTTTTACTATTGACCATGCCCGTATTCAGAGGGGGAATCTTAGGGACCGCCCCTCCGAAACTAAATTTTTAATGGGGCTTTCATGCTGTGATTGTATCGACACATACTGTAAAAATTGTTGAACCCCCCCACAATTAAATCCTGGTTACGGTCCTACTATTGACGACTGATTTAATTCAAGCTCAGACATCTCCCCTCTTTGAAATAGGTGATGAATTTCTAGTAACATTTTTTTTCCTTGTCAGTTAACTCTATCTGGAAGCGTCATTGGCGATAAGCCACGCAGTAAGGGCGCTGGAGGGAGTGGGGGGGGTGGGGGAGAAAGGCAATATCTCGTAATGCGGAAGGGGAGTTTGGGGATGTTATACTAAACATCTTACTGAACATGTATACCAATGTTTAGCTTGTTACAAAATATTTGGTATCTAAACTCTAATATTCCTGAGCTCGCTGGCGGAAGTGGGGAGAAAGACCATATCTCGTGACGCAAGTGGGGGAGCGGAGGGGAGTTTGGGGATGTTATACTAAACATCTTACTGAACATGTATACCAATTTTTAGCTTGTTACAAAATATTTGGTATCTAAACTCTAATATTCCTGAGCTATAAAACCTCTCAGCGTTAATTATTTGACATACCATCACTCATAGGGTACGAAATCAAGCATATTAGACGTATCTCCTAAACTTTACAATCTTAAAGCAAAATCGTGGATTTCTGAGTTCTTCAAAAGAAAAAACTAACTTCAAAAAATATTTTTCCTAGATTCTCTTTGTTCTTAGATTCTCTCCGCGTTTGCTTTATCTAAAAAAAGCAATTGTAATTGTAATTGCCAAAATTAGCAATTACAATTATTTCATTTTAAAAACACGATTAATCCATTTGTTTGGATTACTTTGAAATTGGACCCAGGAAGGACCCAGGAAGCCCAGGGACCCAGGAAGTGGCCCAGCATTTGTACTAAACCATTTAGAAACACATTTGGAAACCATAGATATGTAAAAGAAATGTGTTTTTTCCAATGACCACATGTTTCGCAGAAGTAAATGCCTGTCATTACAATAAAATATCGTACAACTTTTTACAGTTGTGCGCTTTGTATCTTGGGCATATTAGCATATTATTTTATAATTACGTATTTGGTTTTAAAGAAATTTTCTAACAGTAATTTGTTTCACAAATTGAAAATAAAGAAATCCGAGAATCGAGTGTAATTTTCATTGAAAACCAAACAGAATCCATATATATTCATGAGCACTGTTATTGTTAAATTTTCGCCTTTGTCATGCACAGTATACAAGCAACGGAATTAAAAATACGTTTAAAAGATTTCTTATTTATAGAAAATAATTTTCTTAAGGAAATGCTTCATTTTCTTTTAAACACAATTCCCAAGCTACTTTGGCTATCTCCATTAATTTTTTTTTCTTAAAAAAGAACGTTTTCCGCAATTCTATTACCGAAATTAATAAAACTTTTAATTGCCAAAAAAGTTTAATTAAATTTCTTAGAAAACTATACTCTTTTTTACCCTACGTTTAAAACAAAGAGTTGGTGAATACCAATTTCGTAAATCACGTTAAAGAGGGGATCTTAATTGTAAGTGTTTAATGTTCTCTTTCGCTTTCTCAAATAAAGTAATAACTTTATCCCAATTCCCATTATTAATGAAACACCTAAACGAAAATTAAGTACGTTATCAGCATCAAAGTTTTTCGTAGATAAAGTTTAAAAGAATAAATGCTCCGTACTGATGATGTAAAACTTCAACAACTATGATCCAAAAAGCATATGGAAAGTCATTTGTTATTATCATCAAATATATCCCATAATTCCACGTATATAATTAGATGTTCTCTTACGTTTTCGCACCTCGCAATTTATTTAAGTATAAAGTTCATTTTATTTAAACATAAAAATTACTTTATTTAAATATAAAATTTATTTTGTTTAAATATAAACTTAACTATATTTATTTAAATATGAAATTTATTTTATTTAAATATAAAACTTATAAACATAATAACAAGTATCGAGTTTAGAGGTATGTAAGGAGAATAGAGATGTGACTTAGAAAAATATATTCCTTAAAATTAATGTGAAGGGCAGAAAATTTTCTTGAAGGAATTATTATTCCCACTGCCATCCCCTGAATGAATGAATGACCGACTTTTGACTACAATTTTCAAGTGAAGGAATCACAAAAACCTAGTCGCGTTCAAAGAACTCAAACTCGTTTAAGTTCTTATCCTTATGCTTTTAAAAACGTCATTCGTAGGTCTACACTGTTAAAAATAATAGTTCAGGGTTGAACCAAAATATGGTGATTTTCCAGCTTCATCCATTGTTAAGAACTACGTTTCACCACATTTTTGCTCCAGCTATGTTACCAATACTTGGCCGGAGGTTGAACCAATATATGGATATACTTTCAATAACGAATAAGGCAACATTGAACCAAATATATGGTTCCAGCTTGAACCAAATATATTGTTGTAGGTTGAACCAAATATGATCAAAAGTATTCAGACAATATATATAGCAATATGAAAACCTGTCTTTCACATGCTACCTATCAGGGGCGTATCGAAGAGTTCCGGAGCTCCCATTACTTATCCCGGCTGCTATTGAAGCCACATCTACCCCATTTCATATACAGAGAGTACACATAATTTTTATTAATTACAGAACGATAGCAACCAAGTGAAATTGCAAAGGTTTTGTATTATGCCTAATATAAGCGTGTTAGCTATTAGTGAGATAAAACATCAACAAGTCATAGACATAGAAATTATTATATAAATCATTGTAATTCATCAAAAATAAAGGATATACATAGCATAAACCTATAAATTGGAATGATCTTAGCTTGTTGGATGATTGGAGAGATCTTGGCACATAAAACAAATAGCGAATATCAGTGAAGAATCGCAATGAATGCCACACGTGACTTCTCTCGCCTCAAGTGATTGGCTAGGAGGTGGAACGAAAATGTGGTTCGGTGTTTAACCATCTTTTAAAAAATACCATACTTTCACCAATAAGTGGTACTTTTGAATTTTCAAGTGTACCAAATTTTGGTAAAATGCCTGCATTTTCACCATGTTTTAGTAACAACTAACGCGGAAATTTTTAACAGTGTGTATACTCACTCCTTTATAGGGACACCTTCTAACCTTCTTTGGTAAAAGTTTATGCCTTTTCTGACCATATGCTATTTAAAAAAAGAGAGTTTTATTCTTCTAGTTCTAATTCAAGTTTTTAGTTTATGCCCTGTGGTTGCGCTGTATGGTAACGGGTTCGACTCCCAGCAGTGCAAAAAGAACGCTTACTCAGAGATCTCATAAAGATCGCACTGCTCACTGTAGTCCGGGGTTTGGTTCCCTAGGCCTTAAGAGGTTCAGATTCCTCGGAAAATAGAGGTTCGGATTCCTCGGAAAACAGTAGGTCCCGGCGCAGCATGACCATTGTAGTCTTTGAGCCGTAAAACCACAAAACAAACAAACAAACAAAACTTCTAATTTATGCGTTTAGAAAAATTATGAAACAATTTGTTCTCAGGACATTTCATTACATAACTTTGCTAGGCAATTTTGAATCCATGTTGAATGAAAAGCAAAAGTTATACGGTTAAAAAATATTATTTTTTTAAAGCTATATTGTATCTCAATTATGAAGATTCAAGTACTGAATTCCGGTCGTATAAGAATGCTAAAGATATTAGATTTGGTGAAATAGTAAAATAGGAAGATAATGTATCTTCAAGATATTTTACCTCAGCCTTTAGCTTGCGGAGAAGATCTTTCGTCTAATAAACTGAAACAGGGGAAAAGAATGAAAATAAATAGGAGATATTTAAATCATCTGCGGTTTGCTGATGGCATTGTTATATTGTCAACATAACATTTCGAAACCCATGACATGCTACAGGAGCTCTTAACTAAAAGTAGAGATTTTATTGAAGTCAAGATATTCTCACAATAGCCAATGATATGGTATTACTAGATGGTAAATTACTCACAAAGAAAAGAATGCCTTCTCGGCGGCTCCGGGAACCGAAACCATAACCTCTCGCTAACCAGTCAAGTGTTCGTTAGGCTACCAGTACCTATTGAGCTACAGGCATCTATCAAAGTCCCCTATGTATAATACATTACTTTGTGGTAAAACACAATTAACGTGTTTATTGAGATAAAAGCCATTAATGAAAAAATTTAATAGATATCTGCGTTCACAGAGAATACGACTATTTATATTTATGTTCTAGATATACGTTATATAAATATTTATATGCACAGATAGAACAAATAACCACAGAACACAAATATTTGCATACACAAATATTTATATGCACAAATATAACGCATATTCAGCACAAAAATACCTACATGTATAGCTATAACACATATCAAGAAGACAAATATCCACAGCTACAACAGAGAACACTCCTACAGTGAGATTCCTGCATCGTGCTTGAAGTAAGTATAGTAAGTAACCATCAGTTGTTAGTAAGGGAATGCACTGGTCAATAATGTGTCTTGTAAGAAAATTTATCTATTATAAATGGAGTGCAGACGTATAATGAATTACTCGGGCTTCTAAAAGAAGCACATTCTCACTGTTAAAGGAACGGCATGTGCCACCTCACCTTGTTTGGTGCAGAATGACCCTTGCTGTCCTTGTGCCATAAAACTGCAGTCAACTAACCAATCTTACTGCTAAAGGTTAATTGTTTTCAAGGTCTCCTTTATAAAACGTTAACTTAAAAAAAACTGAAAAAACGAATAAGATGCATAATCATAATAATACGAAAATACTATGAAAACAAGAAAATTAGCGAAGTACACATGATAGACTCCGCCATGTTTATGGGTTAAATGGATCCAATAACAAAACTTCATAGTTTTTTTCAGCAATGCAAAATGTATTCAAATTATTATCATATATTAATCCTAAAGGCCAAGGCATTTAATTGTATATGCAATATTGCTTGCATCTTACTCTGCATGGAGTTTTCGTTCTTTTGTATTCATTATTCCCTTCTGTAAAATAAATTGTATGAGTAAAATAAATAAATATTTTAATATCAAATAAGAATTTAGTTGTCGTTATCGTCTTCGACTGTCCGAAATTTCTATGTGATGTGAAATCATTTCATAAGATTAAAGAATTGAAGATGTAACTCAAACTCAGGTAACTGTATACAGATTTACAGAAATATAATCATTAATAAGGGATATTTTCATTAACTATTTTAATGATACGTTAATGTATATAATCATTAACTATCATTAAAATGCCCTTTTTTATCAAGAGTAATTTTTTCAGAAATTATGTTTTCTTCAAAATTCAGCATTTCTTATCAAAATCCAATCCAAAAATTTAACAGGTTAGCATGTATTAAACATTTTCAAAGGGTGACCATCAGCGAAGTTCTAAATTCAATAAAGAAAACTACATTTGAGAAAGCAAGTTAAAAACATTAATTAAAAGTCTAGAACGAACGTTTACTTTCATCATTTTTATCGTATTGAAAATAATATCGCAATAAATTTCATTGCAGACTTTTAACAAAGTAAATAAAATAAAGAAGAATTTATACGTAGCGCAGTACCGTCATAAAAAGAGGTATGTTTGGAATTGTTAGAAGTAATGCAGAGTCAAAATACGAACACAAAGTTCCCTACAACACAGTCGGAATAATATTTATCAAAAGGGTATGTATTTTAATGGCATCAATAGGTTCTAGTAGAAAATAAGTGATTTCGAGGCAAGGTAGGCAAAACATGGGTGCTTTCAAACAACACAGGAGTTAAAGAAAATAAATAGGAAGTTAAAGATTTCACAGTTAGCAATTTACAAGAGCTGCATTAAAAATGGAAACAAATATGAAACTTAAATTATCAATGTAAAATTTTCAAAATTATTGGGGTGGGGGGCAAGCACATATTATATATAGTTCGTTCACGGGGAATTGTCCGATGGTATCGTTAGAAAATAAGGGGAGCTGACGTCACAAAGGGCATAGCCGATTCCAGCAGAGGGAAGGGTGTCATTTCAGAACTGTTTTTTAGTGAACGTTTGTCTGCGCCAAAAACCAGTTCAGGAGGGGAGGAGCTGACGTCCTTCCCTTTGCTGTAATCGGCTAGGCCGTTTGTGATGTCAACTCCCGTTATTTCTAACGGTACCATCGGTCTACTTTTGGTGAATGGACTATACATGTACATATTACAATCTAAATAGTATAAAATTTGCCCTTTTATAATACTAATCTATGCAAAATTGCAATTTGTTGGGGGAAGGGCATTCGGGCTTCACGGGCTCTACTCCTATAAATAAAACTGTTAAAATCATTGAGCATTATTTTGCTTAGAAAAATTAAATGTCCAATAAACTACACACACTGATATTCTCTCTCATTTTCTCTCTTTCTCTCTCTCTCTCTCTCTCTCTCTCTCTCTCTCTCTCTCTCTCTTTCCTTTTTCTTTCGGTGCAAGTGAATTCCACATCGTAAGTTGCAGACATTTCAAATTCATTGCTACTTGCGCAAAGATTGAACACAAGAAGCCCGGATACAACTTTTTCCATTAAATATCTATTCCCACAATCGCAAGCACTTTAAATTTAAATTACCTGCAGCAAATAACCTTTGGCCGAAATTCGTTTGGCTTAAAGAAGAAAACAAAATTAAAAAAAAAATGTAGTTAAGATATTAAGGAGCGTGATCCTCTTGGTGCAAACTTAACTTAAAATTTTAAATTGCATATTACTGTTCAGTGTATTTGTGTTATATTCAGGGATAAAAATAGAACCCACAGCATACGAGAATATGCGATTCCCTCATTGAACCGTGGAACTTTCATATTAATTTAAGTAGTATATTATAATAATAAAAAAGTAAAAAATAGCAGTTAGAATAATGTGTAGAAAACAAGTTATCGCTGTGAAAAATATATAGGGGGAAGTTGGACAAACCGGGACAGTCAGATAAAACGGAATACCAGGTCCTCCAGGGCTTGCGGCTCATGCAATGTATCGGATAATACTATAAATAGTAGCAAACAACTCACAGATGGTGTGTGTGTGTGGCTCGCTTTTTGTGAAGGAATGAGACACTCATTCGAAAAAAGGTCATTTAAACTGACTGATTACAGTAAGAAAGTACGAGGATTTTAACTTTCTTGGAAGTTCAAATAAATAGATCTTGAAATATACGGATACGAACAGAATTATGATTATTCCAGGTTAATTGACATTTATTTCCGTGTTTAATATCTTGTGTAGTTTTTAGCTTAACGTTGTTTGTTCTTGTAAAGCACACGGTGTTTTAAAATATGCGTAGTCCGTCATAATGTGATAGTTTGAGATCGGATAAATTGATATATCCCTATTTATCCAACTCTGCTTTGCAACTTAGTTGGTCGTGCACGGTATGCAATGCAGGCGTGCTGTGGCACCGCATTAGGACTGTAGTCAGGGGAGTTGGACTGGCCTGCCCCCCCGAATACCAAATAACTGTTGGTCTCCCAAAAGATAGTATTATTTACCACCAAACGAGGTCCCATTTCAGCAGCTATCATCTAACCTTGCATCAGCTCAACAGCAAAAACCACCAAGGCCCAACAACAGCCAATGACTCCAGCACTAGCGCAATAGGGTTCAACAATCCAAGACCTACCTCAGCAGCTATCAATCAACAAGGACCCAGTTCGGCTTTTAAAGTGTCCCCGAAAGAATCGTAACGTTACCCCACGGACAAAGATCCACCAGGAACTCCTCGAGGTCAGGAAAAGCCGAAGTTTTAACATCGTCGCCGTATAGGGATAAGCTGCGTATTTTGAACACAGAGAATTCGAAGAGAAAAAAACTTCTATGAAATCAAATAAAACTTCATGAAAAGGCAAGATCAGCAAAAAACGCAAGAAATCGGGTATCTCCTCGTCATTGTCGACAACCGAGGACACGAGAAAATCGGGCGTCTCTTGTGATAGCCGGTATGAAAATTCTGCGCTGTATGATATATGTCTTCAATGCGTGAGCTGTAAAAAATGGGCTCATAAGGAGTGCACAGGAATCGAAGAGGATTCACATTCCTTCATTTGTGATTTTTGCGCCTAAATGCATTTTTGCAACGTTTTCTTTTCTTTAGTGCTATTTAGTTCACAGGAACCAATGAAGAAATGTTTTTGGGCCCATGTTAGGCCAACAACGACAAAGAAAGGTTTATTTTGTCTTATCGTTTCGTCCAACACCCAATTCTTTTGAAATCTTGACAAAAATTTAAAATAAACTGCATTCATTCTATCGAATGATCTTCTTCTTTTGTAAACAATTCTTTTGCTACTTTAATTCTATGCATCATTCCATCGCTTTTCAGTAATAGTAAACGACAAATAAGGAGGTTTGCTTCAATTCTCATGACTATCCCATTTTATCCCACTGATTCGACAAAATGGGATACTTGGACTTTTTTTAAAAAACGCCTCATATATAGAAAACGTTACCAATAAATTCAGTATGCCTATTATCTGTTATAGTGCACTATATGCTGATTTTCCAAACCTGGCAACAATCAATTTTAATGCATCCAATAACTCTGTACAAACCATCGAATATTAGGTATCCAGTTTTGTCTAACTTTTCCTTACCTGTATAATTTATTACCTTTGCATAAAAATATACAGCATTTATAGGTAAAGTAGAATTTGAATAAAAATGGAATTGAATGCATATTCCTTTATATCAAATATGATAAAATTGCATTAAAAAAGTTAATAGCTTACAGTTGTTACTCTATGTGAAAATTTCGCAATGTTCTTGTTGCACGTTTTTCAGAAAACAGATCTTTTATTTTGAAAACTGTGGAAATAAATCTTGATTATTATATATTTATTTTCACATATATATTTGAATATCTACTGATTTCAGGACCTATAACCGAATTCACCTTTAGCCAATCTTTACTCTTTTGAACAAATGCCTCTCCCTCTTTTCCAGGTTTTTGTTTACTGCTTCTACAACTGAAATTGCTTGAAATCTCCAACTCTCAGATATAAAATTACGATCTTTATATTCAACTGGATAAAAATGCTTACACTGCCCTTTCATCATTACAACTCCATACTCATGAACAGAGTTCTGGAAGTGTCAATAATAGGCCTAATTGCATAAGAATTTACCTTCGGAATACATGCACTTTTGTTTTCCCAGTTCCACATGTTCCAGCATGTCCACCAGTTCCAGCACAATATGCTTTCTAATGTGTAGCATACCTACCAGTTAAATTCACTTCCACTTTACAAAATAGTTCCTTTGCGTATGTATATATAAATACACTCTATAACAAAAAAATCGACGCACCAAGAAGGAATTGTCCGATGGCGATAAAAATTGGTGGATGTGAAGAACGTCCTTCAAGACGCCCTTCCCTAAACTGCAATGGACTAACCCGTCTGCTAACGGTATCACACGCCAACTGAGCGCGAACGCATAATACTCTAATGAAGAAATTTACTGTTCGGTAAGAATTAAGTTTTGCATTCAGAAATGTGAGTCATGGTTACTTAAGTATTTTTATCTTAAATATGTCTTTGTGCTGTACAGCATTTAATTATTTTGATGTAATTGTGTAAGTAATTAAGACTTTGTGTTTAGAAGTAGGTGAAACTAGACCTTAGCGAATATATAATGTGATGTTACAGAGTTTTACAAATTGTTGTTTGAGGTATTACTATTCCTGTAGTACAGTTCAATGTTAATTAAGCTAAAGTATCAAATAACGATTATGTTTCAAGAAGATGTCATGTATGATTGTATAATTATCCCCAAATGTCATACAAAGGTCATTTTAGAAGTAGCAGTGAGTTGATAAAATAATATAATGTAAAATTATGTAGATGTGATTCTGGAAAATGTCCCTACTGTGGATACTCGATTGAGTATATGTGGGATTCCAGAAAAAAAAAAAATCATCATATTTCTGTAAAGTTTTGTTCAGAATTAAAATAAAGATTTTCTTCTCAAATTAATTTTCGACTTTGCTAATTTAATAGAACGGTCATAAAAATATAGTAGCTGACCCATCTCGTGGGTTGGTTTAGAAATCTAGAACACTATATTCACTAATGAACAAAAAAGATGTTGTTGTGGGGGTAATGCAGTATTTATTTCCCAAAACGCTATACTAGGACGGCAAAATTTTGTGTATTAAGTCTGATATAACAAAATCAATACCATATCTGATGGTATCTGATGATATAATCAGATGTTTTGCCGAGAAGAAAGCTAGACGTCATGCTTTCCATTTAAATACCAGTGTTCGATAGGCTTTTATTTTTTGCTAAAATTAAAATTTATTTCAATAAAATTGAATTTGATTTATTATATACCAAAAAGAGATAATACTTCAATATAAGTTAATATTGTTTAATGTTTATGTTTCAATTTATGAGTTTGTTTTTCAACATATTTTTTTTAAATACGAAAGTTTTTGGCGTATATTGAATGTAACAATTTTTATGTTCCTACCACTGATTGGAGGGACAGACTGGTAGGAAGAGGCGGCAAAAAGGAGCCTTGGGGCAGCAAAAATAGCCTAGGGGCGGCAAAATGGTAAATCCGCCCATGGAGAGGGCGGCGAAATATCTGTAGCACGCTGGCGGTCAACAACCCAGAACCGGCACTAGTGGGGGCCCATCTTTTCTTGTCTGCCCTCGGGCTCACTATGGTCTTAATCCGCCCCTGTTGGTCACAACTGAATAACGAATTCAATTGTGATCACAGCAAGTTATTGTCAATAATGGCGGTCAAATTTTCAATAAATGCTGCACTTCGTGAGCTGTTTAATGCTTGTCTTCAATTTATAAAAGAAAAGAAAATATTAAATATTGATAGGTTTTTCATCAATGGATTGGAAAATAACAGGAAATATTGATAACTTGATGAAAATATGATAAAGCTCCTGAAATCTTTGCCATGAATTTAAAACAGGATTTCTAGACACACATGTTCAAATTAATAAAGATCGAAAATTTTAAGGAAATGACCCATTATGTATATCTTATTAAAGCGGAATTTAACCTTTAGTATATTTCCATCATATTTAGAAAGTTTTGCGAATTGTTAACTAGTCGTTTTATTTTCATAAGTTTCTAACTATTCGAAAATTGGCAGCCCAGCTTGTGCAAAACTCAAAAACGCCATTGCGAGACATCTAGCCCATAAAGCTTTTGTAAGTATCTTCATCCAAAAAATTTCATGTGATTTGCAATCGATCGGCAAAAAGTGATCGTTAAAAAAAGCTGGTTGCACCATAAACGTCCGCCGCTTATCGCTATTACTCTCTAGCCTACATGAAAATATTTCAAAATTGTAACCCAAAAAAACATATCATTTTAAAATTAAACACGTTACAGTTGCTTTAAAAACCATTTACAATTTTATTTTGACATTAGCAGATTATATTACAAGTTATTATACATAATTTTTTTATGCTTAATTTTCATTTTTAAATTATTGAAGCAAATTACGTATTATACGTTTAAGATATTCTTACAAAACCTCATGCAGCGCATTTCCTTGGCTGGCAAGCTCGATGCGCTTATTCAGAGAGGGAAGTAGATTTTACATTATGAAATGTTATATAGCAGTTTATGTTACAAAAAAAATTAATAATAAATAAATTAATGTACTTACCAACCAACTACTTTTTTTCTTTAATATTGTTACGATTCGGGTGAACACCCGGATCAATAGAACAATAAGCACGTTACAAAAACAAAACAAAAAATTTATTCGATGTATTTCAACAAAATACAGGTAATCTCGTAAACAATGTCACAAAGGTCGTAAATAAACACATAAACAAATAGTATTATCGCATGAAAGAAATACTATCACATTTAATTTCAACTAGCGTCGCCTCTGAACTGTCCCGCCCGACTAAAACGTTCTAGACTAGCGTTTGCCGCCTGTATCTATAACGACAATATGAATACGCATGTGCAATGAATGTCATGCAAACTTGTTTCCAAATAAGCTTTTTCTTTTTGCTAGATACAGCTTATTTTTAAGAAAATCGTACGTACCTAGCTATAGAATGTAGCCAACATCAGGTGTTATATAGTCCGTTCGCGGAAAATTGGCGGCCAGGTCCCGTTAGAATTGAAAGGGGCTGACGTCACAGACAGGTTGTTTCATTGTAGTAGAGGGTAGAGCGTCTTTCGTAACTCGTTTCTCGCGCGCGAAATAGGAATTATGAAAGACGCTCTACCCTCTATCCGTGACGTCAGCTCCCTTCAATTCTAATGGGACCTGGCTGCCAATTTTCCGTGAACGGACTATACATTGATTGTTCCAAAACAACTGTCAGGAGCGCTAGTTTTTCAGAACAACGCTATCTGGCAACCTTTGGAGATGTAAGCGGGGTTTGACTCATCAGCTAACGATTGAGCGGACTGCGAAGTAGCTTAAATAATGAATTTTCAGCGCTACTCGCGTTATAAAAAAGTACAAAAATTTTAAGTACACAGATTTATTTTACGAGTAATTTGATAACAATTATTCGCTATCGCTGTCAGCACCATTACTTTTTTGCTCTTTTTCGAAGTACCGGCCTGCACTTTTGACATACAAAGTCATCCTTTTTTGGCTATTTGGAAAGCACGGTCTTTTACCAGAAAAAGACCTGAGTTGAAGGTGTCGTGGGTGCTGCACACGATAATGCGCGACCTCACGCGTCGAATTGTACGAAACAGTTTTTTGACCAGAAGAAAGATCAAGGTACTTCCACAACCAACCTACAGCCCAGACCTTGCCCCATATGATTTCTGGCTCTTATCGACATTAAAGCGAGAATTACGTGATCAAAAATTTGAAACTATCGTTGAGGTCCAGTTTGCGGTACAATCTTTCTTTAAAAGTATATCCAAAGAAGAATTTGGGAAGACAGTGCTTACCAAATGGCCAAAAAGGATGTGTTTGTGTGTCAAAAAATGCAGGCCAGTACTTCAAGAAAGAACAGAAATGTAATGATAATGGCAAGGATAGCAAATAATTGTCTAATTACTCGTGAAATAAATCCGTATCTTTAAAATTTCTGCACCTTCGAAAACGCACGTAACATCGAAAATTCCTTATCTAAACTACCTCGCAGCCCGCTCTATCGTTAGCTGACGAGTTGAGCTACCCACCTGATTAGCCAAGGGTTTCCAAATAGCGATGTTCGAAAAAACCAACGCTGCTGACAATTGTTTTGGGACAACCGATGTAATGTGTCAAACGCACAAATTTTATAACTTATACGTTTATCGTTTGTCAAATCCTGGATCATAAGTTAATATTGTGACGCATTTTGATTTCAATATTACTTTTTCCTAATTATGGCATGCAAAAGGTTTTAGATTTGCTACTATTTGGTTGAAATTGACATATGTAAGCATGGCAGAAGATGGTACTAAATTAAAAAAAAATAAAGAGTTTTCACTAGCAAAAACCACGTTTTTATTATTTACTTTTTCAATATCAGATATGAAGCGTTTAACCCCCAAAAGTCCCCTTGAGTTTGCCAATGGTTGACTGAATATAACATACTGGAACTTTTCAACCTAACTCTTTTCTGAAATACAGACTCTGTCCTGAAACTTACATGACAAAAGTAGTATATGTATAAGTGCTACCAATCATTGTAATGTGTGAAGGGCTTAGAAAATAAAAATTAATTGATTGATTACTTTCTTGCATTTATGCCAATAGTCAACGGATGTATATTTCGTTGACCCCCCCTCCGAGTGACTAATGTCAGTAAACGTCTATTGAGATAAGTATGAATGATATCTACAGAATATGTATATTAATTTTTAAATTACCAAAAAATATATATTTTTTACTTAGACCAAGGGAGCAGTAAAAGGTTCCACGTGTCTAATATGTAGGCTGCCTATTTCTGCTACAAATATATTCTGCAATATCTAAATTCCATATTTGTATTCATCTTCGCATGGATTCGATTAGACGTCTAAGGATATGAGATAGAGAGAGAATCCAAGCATTGTTTTCATTCTTCCTATGCCAAGTTATCCTGCAATTCCAAAATAAGACCGAATATTCTTTTAGCATCTCTCCCCCAACGTATAGTATAGATTGCTGTGATATCGGAGTAATTCGCTGAATCGGGAAAAGCGTAGCTTCTGCACACTTCTTACCTACTTACGTATAATCAAGATATAGGGTGGCATGGAGCTTATGAAAGATTCTTTCTCCATCTGAGTATAGGTACAAACTGCGAATACGTAATCAAATACACATACTCAAATACAATCTTAAGTTAGTCATTTGATCAAGCAAAATGCATGCTCTGTATGAGTATAAATTTAGTATTCCTAGTACCTATATTAATACACAATACAATTTTTATTTCCATGCAAAAGTTACATTCCAATGCATGAAGGAAATATAGTAAAACAATGGTTATTATTCTAGCTCCCTCATTGGTCAGCCTGACGATTTTAATTCTAATTTTCTATTAAATAAATTCTTAATTTCCTTATAAATTCACTTTTTCTTCCACAATTTTCTATACCGTCAGGTAATTTATCCCATTTATAAATCCCTTAATAATGTATATTACCTTTTTCCATGCTTGTTCTTATTTTTCCTGTTTTTAAAGTGTTATCTGATCTTGTATTTCTTACATTTGGATTTTTTCTATATTTA
>QLNU02015360.1:220720458-220733161 GCA_006491805.2 Dysdera silvatica
AGAGACGTGGGTTCGAGCCCTAGTATGGGGGGAAAAAAAAGCCAGCGTTACTACGCTCATGGCGCGATGTCTTGATCGGTGAAAGTATTAATAATGAATAAAAATACCATTGGGCCATTAAAACCGGATTTGTAGCCTGCTGACGACATGCCAGCATCCGGAACGCCGTTGGGATAACTATCGGTAACCCAGCGACGTGAAAAAGGCTATCTCAGACTCTGATGATATGAACCATAATGAAAATATGAATGGAGCATCGGTTGTCTCGCTCTTAAATCAGAACCGCGTTCGGACTTTAAGCAGAGGGGCCAGTTCGAAAAATATGCAACAGTCTCTCCTTGGAGGTGTCGGCGGTTGTAGCGGCGCCTCCAACTGTACGGCTACTAGAACCAACACAGCCCAAAGTGCTTTGCAGCCTAGTATAGGTGCAACCACTAGGGCTGAAAGACCACGCCAGCGCATGTCATGGACAATAGATATGAACACCTACATCATGCGCACCTACTATACGATTACAAAGCTGGAAACAGACATGACAAATTACAGACCCACACTTCACGCCAAATTCGCACAACAGTACCCACACCTGGACATCAGTATAGAAAGGATAACAACCCAACGCAGGAACATAATAACCAGAAATCTCTTAGCAGAGCCCATACTACAAAGGTTAAGAGATGAAGTCGCCAATGACCTGGCAAACACTTCAACCAGTGTGGCCAACCCTGAAGCACCAGCTATTGGCGCAAGAGAACCGCTCCAACCAAGCATAGAACAAGAAGAGAGGAGGGACGTGGAGAAAATGGAAGAAGGTTTCCAATGTGCCCTGGCGGAATATGAAGGCTCGGATGCCGCAACAAGGCCAAGAATACCACGCCAACCGGCATCTTGGAAACTCTGCAAAGCAACCAAGATCCTCAATGAACATACTCTACCACTACACCTACAGAACCACAACTCCCTACAGGAAATACACACCGCCATATACTGTGCAGCAGTAGCGGCATCACGCGCCAATGGGTACGAAGTAAGGAACGAAGGCCGAAGTAACAGAGGAAACAAAGCCCAACCACCATGGCAAGTGAGACTGGAGAAAAGAATAGAAGAGCTCCGCAGCAGCATAGGGCGAATAACCCAGTACATGCAGGGAAATAGGGGTAAGAAATTAGTGAGGAAAGTGAAGATGGCCCTTAAGAGAAATAGGATTCATACAAGACACGAAGAGCCCAATAAACACATCAGCGAATATCTGGATACCCTCAAACAAAAACTGGGTGTATACGCCAGAAGACTCCGAAGATACAAAGACTATACCAACAAAAAACAACAGAACATGCAATTCCAAGCAAACCAGAAGGCCTTCTACAGGAAGCTTCGAGAGACCCCAGCGAACAAAGACAAGTACGAAGCCCCAAAGCCAGCAGAAATAGAGACCTTCTGGAAGACACTATGGTCCAATGAAGTACAGCACAAAAGCGCCCCCTGGATTCAGCAAGAAATGGAGGCTACGAGAGGAATAGAGCGAATCAAGGCAATGCTCATTGTGTTTTTTGACAGAAAAGGTGTAGTTCACAGTGAATTCGTGCCACAAGGACAAACAGTCAACAAGGAGTTTTACTGTGAAGTGCTCAAACGGTTGCGCAACAGGGTTCGACGCGTCCGAAACGAAATTCGCGACAATTGGATCTTGCACCATGACAACGCGTCAACCCACACCGCGCTCATTGTCTCCGAGTTGCTGGCCAAAATGGGTGTGGCAACGCTGCCCCAGCCGCCGTACAGCCCCGATCTGGCACCAGCGGATTTCTTTTTGTTCCCAAGGATCAAAAGAACCCTGAAAGGAACTCGGCATGGGACGCTGGAGGCGGTAAAAGCAGCCGCGACGACCTCACTGAAGGAGATTCCCGTTGACGACTTCCAGGGCGCCTTCAATGATTGGGTGAAGCGTTGGCAACGGTGCATCGAAGCAGGGGGAGAATACTTTGAAAAGTTCTGAAAAGATTGTAAACTGATATTGAATAAATGATTTTAAAAAAATCATTTCGGGAACTTTTGGGACAAACCCTGTATACCCGCCAAGTCTTTCTGCAATATCGCGAAAAGAAAACTCACCTTTTCGTAACCCTATTACACGGCCTTGTTCAAACTCAGTAAGCTGCTGATACTGCCTTCTTCGTCTCCTTAACGGTATTCTTGACTCAAACCTAGCTCACAGCGTCTAATCCGAACGACAAATAACGCTCATGAAGTTTACATCACATATTTACAGCAAACGGGATTTGCATGGTCATAGTGGTGCTACTAGCGCCACTCTTATTCTTCTGGTGCGAAATTTGGATAGGCGTCATCTTTCAGATGTGCAAACACGCCTCCCAAATTTCATTTATCCAGCACAACTCCTTCTCGGTGTTTGGATTTTATTTTCCGCCAGTGTATATATATTTCCGTATATATTTGATATAATTCGTAAATTCGTATAAAAATTCACTTCTAAATACGTTTGTAGTTCGTATTAAATTCATAATTAATATACCAACATACTCTCTAAATATATAAGTAGATAATTTGGAAATATAATCTGCATAATTAATCTTAATGGTTTTACCAAATTTCTCTTTTAACGTAACTTTTATTACGGACATAAAATTTACAGTATATCAGGAAATTCTTAAAGTTAATGAATTTCCTCTTTCTCAAATGGCACCAATTTTTACTGGAACGTGATCTAAAATTGAAACCTCGCCAATGGAAGTCATTTAAATGATTGTCATTTGCAAGGTTTTAATTTTCTTTCCTTGGTAACTGATTTGAAACACCACTTTTTTTATGGTAATTCTTTAATACGATATTCGCTAGAGAACAAATTAGGCTTCGTTTAATAATTTGCTTGGATCAGATTCAATTTCCATATTACTTTATAAGGTATTCAAACACCCAAGCGTAAAAAAATTCATGGTATTGCTGCATTTTAAATTATTTAAATGTTGATTCATAAAATACGTTATTGATTTAAATTACGGATCGTACTGTCCTTAAGGTTATCTCTAATTTTAGATAATCTGTTCTTTGTAAAAAAGAGAAACCTCCTGAAAAAAAACGTCTTTTCAAAAAGGTCCTTATCAAAAACGACCGTATATACAATTTTTGATCAAATTAATTTTTAAAAATGTAACGTCATTACCATAACCAACGTAAACATTTAAAAAGGTGGTTAATGATGGGTAGGAATCTGATTTTTAAATCAGGAAATTCTTTTCGTGACTTTTCTTCGAAGGCCTTAATTATTGAAAAATTATTAAAAATTACGAACTGGTTCTATCGATACAATTAGAAATATTTAAATTTAAATTTGCAAATTTCCTTTAAGATGGATGTATAGTCCGTTCGCGGAAAATTGGCGGCCAGGTACCGTTACAATTAAAGGGAGCTGACGTCACAGACAGGTTGTTTCATTGCAATAGAGGGTAGAGCGTCTTCCATAGCTCGGTTTTCGAGCGCGAAAACCCAGCTATTCGTCACCCGTTTCTTAAACTTTCTCCCTTACACCCACTTATTGCATTAATATTTTTAGAATTATTTAAAAATCTTAAAAAATATATTTTCACAAAATAATTGCAGTAATACATTTTTACATATCACCAGACAGCAAAAAGGGTGCTTAAAACATTCTATTGTATATTTGTAGTTTGATTTTTTTACCATTTTACCATATACGCTTTGTTCTCCTGATAATGGTTGATTGATCTAGTAACCGAAATATTGAGAATGAAGTCTCAAATTTTGACCAGCTGCACTGTTTTTCTTCTCTCTCTTTATTGATCCTTGGCCCTTACTATCTTCTATGTAATATATGTATATAGCGGTGACATAGCGGGACTTCAAAAGTGGGATATCTCCAAGTATTGACTCTCCTCCTCCTCTTGAATAAAAAAGTCACATTTCACATGTATACCATCATGATAATAATAATGATGGTGATATATGAATCAACTGTGACATCTTTATTCTAGCGGGGGAAGCTGAACGATTGGAGATGGCCCAATTTTTAAATGATGCTACGCCAATGATACATTAAAAAGGGGAATAAAGAAATATACCTTTATCTGAGTTTTTTTACGAGAACCTTTATAAAATATGAAATCGGTGGTACAGTTCTGCGCTATGATAATTAATAGAAATCAAATGAGTAAATAGAAACAAATTAAATCAGGAGCACAGGTACATGCGACCTATTATCATGCGGCACCTAACGCTTACTTCGTCGCCCTTAGGTGGTCTGTCCTCCCAAAAATGACCAAACTTGAAAAAATTATTTGCTGAAAAAAATATGAATCTTTATAAATCTAATAAGACCAAAATTTTGTTTCTAAGTCAAGCGGAACACCATCATGTAGAAATTTTTACTAATGGTATATAACAATAATGGGGTATTTTTAATTTTAAGCTCAATTGACTCTGAATTTCATTCTTGCGATTTTTTCAATTTCAAAATTTTAAGGCTTTTAAGCCGTTCGAGATAATGTCTTGAAATTTGGCAAGTATATAACATGTACAGATATAAACAAACTTTCTGAACAGAATTTTGATATTTTAATTTTAAGTACACATTTTATCCTGTTTTATGTTTCTCACTACGAAATATTCTTAAACTAACAATTACATTTTTTTTCTCTCTACTCGTATGCAAAGACAAAATTCTTCATACAGATTTTTCTCTACTTCATTTTAACAAGATAAACTATTAAAGATAAAAAATGCAAAAAACATAACGGTAAGTATAAAACATTTTCAACGTCTTTTTTCAGCATTTTCTTAAAAAGTAAGTTAGTTGCAAATTATATTTTCTCCTAATGTCAATACTGTATGCCCTATAAACGTACACTCAAAAAATTAAATCATAATTTTAATAAATTAAAAAAAATTCTGAAGGGAGATGAACCCCCTTAATCAACTCCTTTGCCATAAGAACTCCTTCGTTAATGCTCTTACCCTTCCGATTCAAGAGTGGCACTGGAATCCATTGCCAACATTAAAAAGCGTTACATCAAATGCATATATGACTGTAGATCCATTATGAAGATTAAGGAGGTCGAGATTGGCGTACATTGGGTCCTCACACATAGTGGCCTGAAAAGTAGCGAAATGGCTGATCAGCTCTCCAAGGAGGCTAAATCTGTATTGCAGATGGCCTATGAGGCCATAACATTTCATTCAAGACTTACAACACGCCTCCATTTTAATAAAAGCAACGGACTGGAGATTCCAAATAGTGCTTTAAATAAACCTTGGGATGTTCTACTTCACTCTTTCATGATTGTCTGAAAGTATACCTATTCGGATTTGGACTGGCTGAAACTCCTGACTGAAGTTTGTTAAACAGCGGACAACCTAACATGGCCGGTCATCCTGACGTGTGCAAGACATTAAGAACTCTTCAAGATATTACTTATAAATATTGAAAAGCTCGAGGGCTAATTACTAAAAAGTAAAGCGACTAGCATTTGCAATAATAATAGAAAGCTATTATTTCCCATTCTCTTAAATCCATGGAAACACGGAAGAGAGATTTCAATCAGCCAACTATGAAAAGGTAAATAATAGAGACGGGAAGAAATAAGTTTGTATTTCATAATTGTGTAATCCCACTCTCATTTAATTTGTTTTTTCTGTACCACTTTTAAATTTTCCAGCACTCTATCGCTAAATTGGGGCTTTATGCCTATTTTGTGGTATAAAAGCACATTAATCTATTCAATTTTAATTAGTAATACGTATATAGTATATCATGCTAAAGTTAAACTCTCATTTAACACTTTAGTTTTAATGATGATGTCACGAATAACATAAATCAAAATTCTTTCCTTAGCATACATTTTTGTAAAGTGATGTGAGTGCATGATACACATGATATCTGTTTACATCAGTAATATATAAACAGCATTACACATTTTTAACACATGTCCCTAATAACTTTTCTGAAAATCCTTTTCCGGACCCTGGTCTTTCTTTGAATTTGAGCAATGCTCTGTTTACCATAGTTCAATATTATATCGGTATAATATATCGATAATTCCATAATCGATTTTTTATCTTTTGTAATCCCCCTCGGACATGAGCTGTTTTAATAGTTTTATAATATAAGAATAACAAAATATCTAATGCCTAAAGACTTATATATAAGCATTATGATACCTCGATATGCATATAACTGGCAGACAACCCGGTCGGAATCCGAACAAAAAATAACGGGTAAAAACAGTGGGCAAACATAAAGTTTTCTCATTAGAACTGGTAATATAAAAATAAAATATAAAATAAGTATGAAGAATTTAGAGAAGAGTTGCTAAATTCTTCAACGATCACTAAGTGTACATATTTATATCTGTTAACTTACACCAAAAATAAAATACACTCGGAGAACCAATACCCTTAAGAAAAATTTTATTTTTTAAAAAGTGAATGAGGCAAACTCAGAGAAATTATGTTCACTATATAAACACGAGTGGTAATTTTTTACCTTTAAGTTTATTGCAAATAAAATGCAGTGCATGTGAATATAATTATTCGTGTCAATTACTTAAATTGTCCTATTTAACCTGCATTTATAGCTTTGTATTAATTCTTTAATCGGACTTCACACGTCTCTAACAACAAAAAATTTAATTTTTTACAAACAAAAGTATTTAAAACGATCTTGCTTAAAAACTGCAACATGGATATGCTTCAAACAAAAAATGAAATAAGTCAAATAGTAATGCACTGAGCGAAACAAATAAATAAATAAATATAAAAACACAAATTAACGCAGTTTAATTTTGAAAATATTGACAGCTGTTTCAATAGCACGTGGCTATTAAAACAGCTGTCAATGTTTTCAAAATTAAATTGGGTTAATTTGTATTTTTATATTTATTTATCAAATGAAATAGTTTAATGCAATATGTAACAGTTAATACCGTTAAAATGTTTTAGATGTAAATTATACGCTTTATTTTAAGTATACAGACTTTCCTCGCTATTCGCGGGGGGTTACGTTCCACGACTTATCTGCGAATGGCAAAACCGCGAATACCAAAACCTAAACTATTCCGTGTGTTTAGTTGAAAAGGTAACACCCAGTATATCTCTTGATAGGAATCGAGTAGAAATTTGTAAAAAAAACACGTCAATTCTTATTTCTGGTGGGAATCCCAAAACTAATATCGAAGAATGTTTTTAATTAACCTCCGACCCCTAGGCCCCCAACTTTTAATTTTCAAATAGCGTCCCCTATCTTGTGATATATCATTTTAAACAACGTAAAAAATAACGTATTTCTGAGAAAAAGAAACTAAATTGGTTCATGCAGTTGGGAGAATGAGCTAAAAATAAAATCGTTCTTTTATGTTATTCGTATTGATATCGCGATAAAAATAACGAACGAGTATCATTGCGCATGACCAATACGCAAAAGAAACCTGATTTTCCGCGTAGACGGCGTGAAAATCAGTTCATTCAATCAAAAGATGGTCAAAGCTGGCTCTCACTCTTTCTAGTATTGTTTGAAAGGGTTCAAATAGCGATTTTATTTTTAGCTATTTCTCCCGAATGCATGAAACAATTTAATTTTTTTCCATAGAAATATTTTTTTTTTACGCTGTTTAAAATGATATATCACAAGATAGGGGTTGCCATTTGAAAATTAAAAGTTGGGAGGCCTAGGGGTCGGGGTTTAATTTAGCATCTGGCCAGAGTTTTTTTTTGTCACTTATATATATACTCTATCGTTATCCATTCAATTTTACTCAGTAATACAGTAGGCCTTTACGTAATAACATGTATACATACATTATTGTTTTGACCTAAAAACTTCCAACCTTACTAAAAAAAAAAGGTTTTTTTTTTTTAATCAAAACAAGTGCGAAATATCCGCGAATACCAAATTGGCGAATAGCGATGGAAGATTGTACTTATTTTGATTTTTGCAAAAATAGTGTTTTACCCCTTATGGTTACTCTAAATGCTACACATAAACTGTAGAATAACATATATATGCTGATTTATTTCTTTATTAACTAAGCGTGATATATTTAATGTACGAAGGCCATTCAAAACGTAATAAAATACAAATACTTTTATTTTCCATGTTCATATATTATCCAGATATATACAATTTTATATAGAATAGTTTTCTTTTACCATGTGACATGAAAGGGGCAAACATAAAACTAAATGTTAAGTCGTCTGGCCCTGAAAAAACATGAGATAGTTTTTACATGGGCTAAAAGTGTCATGCTGTAAACGTAATTGCACACTTACATATTTAGTAGTATTTTCCCTTGACCATGATATACAGGTCACACTCTTTTATCTGCTTCTGAGAAACGTGTTTGAAATCTATTTTCGACATGGTATTTAGGTTACCCATCAAAAGCATTGGTCAGTATAGTATTTCATGCAAACCGATGATACTGACTTTAATCTCCGTAGTCGACGCCGATGGCTTATTATAGAGTGTCGTTTCAGAACGTCCTCACTAGTCGCAGATTTTTTGTGCCACTCAAAAACACTTGCTATCGAGAAAACAAAATATATTCTTTATAAGCTCTTTTAATAATTTCGTGCATTTCTAAAGCAGTTTTATTCAATGCACGCAAAGAAAATCTCATAGAAAATCCCTTCTTGAAATGATCGAAAATGATTAGCACTGATTAAGAGTATTTTTAACGCTGATTACAAATATATAAACGTCTAAAATATATATCAGGAAGTTTTTTATTTTAGGGACTTCAATTTACAATGGAAGTCTATGGAAGAAGTGTATTTTCTGTAATTTCTACTATGGGAGACTACAGGTGAGGTCAATTATATTATTAAGCAAGAGACTAAAATAGACTTTTCCACTATAAATAGTCTTTAAAAATTCACCTCCTGACATTGCCCAGTCAAAATCCTTACAAGTTCGTAATCAGAGTCAACAATACTTTTAAGTAGTGGTATTAATATGGAGATTTTCTATGGGAAACAGAGGTCTCTCTTTTATAGCTGCTATTTTCTTCAATTTTAAGTGCCTACTGCGTTACAGAAATGCGCCTGACCCCTACGTTATCTAATGCAAGAATAAGCTAACGAAACTTTATAACAATGTGTCATCATCAGACTAAAACTATTGGTGTTTCTACAAAGGCAGCTGCATTTCTTTAAGTAGTTTTACTTTGGCTTTCTGACGCCAATCTCTGCACTCTGTAAACCACCTTCGTATAGTCATGTTTAAGAAGGAAAACAATAATTAAATCGAATATTTTAAAAGGTTTTCATAAAACCAAAACGAAAATTCCAAGTTTGACAGTGTATCTGCTTTTCCTCCGGAACTACTGTGGCATTATAAAAATTGATTGGCCACTTTACGATCGAATTTTCGTTTTCCTAAATTGTCCCACAAGGAACTTCAAAAAGTCCACTTCAAAAAGAATGGCTAAAATTAAAACAGAGAAAATCGAATAAAAGCTCATCTCCGGAATTGGGTTTTGAATACTTGAATAGATGCAGTAGAAATGACAATAGAAGAATGCATTGAATGGAATACATAATCCGAAGCAGTAATTGAATGAAAAAAATAAATACCAATAATAAAGACTGGTTTCATGTGCTCCAAACCAGCTATTCTTAAACTGCGGTCCTCCTGATCCTCCAAGTGTTCCGCAAAAGCTCGGAAAAATACTAAGAAAGGAGCATTTACTCTGTAATGCTAAGAATAAATTATGAGGGGAACAGGCACGTAGCCAGGGAAGGGGCTTAAGGGGCTGAAGCCCCCCCCCCCCGAAAGCTAAAAAAGAAGAAAGAAATCTCTAGTCACGAATGAAACTCGACGTTCAACTCTGTGTCAATTTCCAATTTTCATCAAATCAATGTAAAGCACCTATTTTAGTTCCAAAAATTAAAAATTCCATTACTTGCTTCTAAATCTGCTGCCTGTGTAGGCAGTTTAAAATTGTTGCGTTCTCATTTTAGCAGCAGTGGAATCGCATTAATTATAATAACAACGCCTTAGTTTAAAATCGCCACTAAGAGAGGTGTATACTTGAAATTTGATAAGACTCGAGTCTTAAATCGAATTAAAACGAAATAGAAAGGTAGTTTCAAATGGGAAATAAATATCAACGTCGGAAAAGACAACGAACAAGAGTGCGCGTAGTAAAATAGAACTTCGGAAAGTAAAGTGCCCATCCCATCTCAGCATATCACCCGCGGAGGCGGTGTAGAATCGTCTGTGAGTGATAGACGCAGCCTTCGAAAACGGACAGTAATCAGTTATGTTTTGTAATTTTCGCCTGCGAGACGTAGTGGCTGTGCAGGTTTTGTTTAATGCGAACCTATGATAGTTTAAAGAGAGATTTATCCATTTATGCAATTTTGTTGGTAGCTGTATTTTTTATATTTTTGTAAGTAGAATCTGTAAATAATTTATTTTTAAAAATCCTTAATGTTTTTATCTGACCTTCGTGTTTTCACCTTCAAGAAAACCGGCATAACAAATCACACGTTTCAAGAGCCAACGGAGTATCACATTATTTTTTAAGAAGCCGCAAGAAGATTTTGATTCTAATATTTCTATGGTACGTACAGTTTGTTGTTGTTTTTTACAAAGGTTTTTTTTTCTGTTTAAAGTTTTTGTTTCAAGTTTCTGTTTAAAAACGACAAATTACAGCAGCATAAAGCAAAAAGAAAAAAAAAGATAATTCATTTCCCCATTGGAAATATTCTCAGATTAGCAAGTATTTTGGATATAAAACTATGTGGGCACCCATAATTTTTGAATTGTTACGCCACTGATTACGCATGTACGTTTACAATTCGCTTTTCTTTTCTGCTCAGATGAGAGTAAAAAGAAATTTTAACTTGGTGTGTACGTTAAGCATTGTGTGTGTGTGTGTGGAAATTTTTCCAATAAAAGAATGATAAATTTCTAAAGTTATTGAAAACTCTGGAAACATGCATTTATTCTAAAATTCACCAATTTAATGCATCAACACAAAATGGGCTTCAATATGCAAATGCATTTGCATATAATCCGGGCTCTAATGATTATTTATGTTTGTTTTCGTTCTATAATCTCCTCAAAGATTACGAAAAATGGTTACTTTTTCTTAAAAAGCTAAAAAAGTGGGATGGATCTATGTCTTTAATAAATTGGCGGAAATAATTTTAAATGTCTGCTTATTACTAATGATTGCTTGAATAAATACTTATTATTACTTTATTTAAATCAGCGTTTTTTTTTCAGTTATTGACAATTTAACTGCCATTAAAAAGGCAACTTTTATTTATTATCATTTTCGTTTTATTTCAGAGTTATGGATCAGCAGCACATCTGGCAACAGTACTAAAGAAGAAGAGAGAGAGAGAACCAGTATTATCAATTCCTTCTGGATATAACTCCTGCATTATCACTGCAGCTACTAATGGTTCTGAGGTTGAAGTTCCAATTGGCACTGATTCTGATGCAAATTCGTCAACAAACAATTTAAGACAACAGTATGGCAAGCAGCTCATTTTGATATAGGTGATGTAAAGAGAGATAGTTTAGATGATATCACGAAAAAGAATATTCTTAGTTCATATTTTCTACCTAAACAGCCTTATTCTTTCCCGATGACTGAAGAAAAGAAACAAAAAAAAAAAGTTTTTAAGGGAGATGGATAAAAGATCCCGAAACCGGATTTCCCTTTCTTGCCTACTCTAAAAAAAAAAAGAAGATGGTGTTTACTTGCAGTTTGTTTTTCATGAAGGCGTAGGAAAAGGAAGTCATGAAAACCCAGGGAAGCTAATCACTAGTTGCTTCAGAGATTGGAAAAAGCTAGCGAAACTTTCTTAAAGCATACTAATAAAAAATGTCACAAAGACTGTGCAATGTTAGCAGACCAATTTCTCAAAGTTTCTTCAGAAAAATGTCCAGACATCATGTCTCAATTGGATTGTCATCGAGCTAGAGAAAAAGAAGAAAATAGAGCCGCTATTAGACTAGTAATAGAAACTATTTTATATTGTGCAGAACAAGAATTACCTCTTAGAAGTGATTATGATAGTGTACCTCTCTCTTTAGAGAAACTGGAAAAAAAAGATAGAAAATTTCGAGCTCTTCTGCGATTTAGGGCAAACTCTGCCCATGCAGATTTAAAGACACATTTTCAACTGTCGTAGAAACGCCACGTACATGAGTCCAGATATTCAGAATGAAATTATACAGACATCTTCCGACGTAGTCACAGAAGAAGTCGTTAATAAGGTAAACAATGCAAGTTATTTCAGTCTGCTTGCCGATGAAACTATGGATGTTTCAAGCACTCAACAATTTCTATCTGTGTTAGGTATGTAGACTTATTGAAGGATTCACAAATCCCAGTAATTCTAGAAAATTTTTTGGGATTTATCCCAATTCATGATCAGTCTTCAGAAAGCTTGACCAAAGTCATTTTACAACGATGTAATGAGCTAGGACTGGACATGTCTAAATGTGTTGGGCAGGGATATGATGGAGCAGCCAGTATGGCTAGTCATATTAGTGGTGTCCAAACTAGGATCAGACAGCAGTATGCAAATATTAGATATGTTCGTTGTCAAGCTACTGTTTAAACCTTGCATTATCAAATAGCATGTCAATCCCTATGATAAGAAATTGTCTTGGAACTGTCAATGAAATAGCTAACTTTTTTAGAAACCATCC
>QLNU02015360.1:220733261-220743436 GCA_006491805.2 Dysdera silvatica
GTTAACGAGTTTTTTTCAATATATTTGTGAAATTGTAAAAATGCACTTCATTAGTTTCCGGTTACGAGATGCAAATTGGAAGCAGGGATGAAAGCTCGAACGCGAAGTAAAAGAGGAATTTTGACGTTTATTAAGGATCTTAGGTCTTGCAAAATTTTTTATAATTTTTTTAGTTTAAGAATTAAGTGAAAAAGTTTGTGTTGATAAGAAAATGGTTCAGTTGTCAGTGCACAAATAAGAATATTGTTCCGTGCAATTTATGTTGTGATGAAATCTCACAATTAGACATCGAAAATCACATTTAATCATTAGGCATGTCTGCTGTAGTAAATGCAGCATTGAGGATTTAAAATTCTTCTAACAAAAAAATGGTTTAATGAATAAATTAATGTAGAATGGGTCTGGGGTAAAATACGGTAGTAGTATTATTGTATTTAAGAAAAGAAAAGCAATGGTCAAGCTACATAAGAAGCGCAGGAGATGGTAATAACAATAAAATACAAAATGCAGCAAAGCATCCCCCTTTCCGCCTTCAAATTTTTATGTAAAGCGCAATATATTAACTCAACAATATAATATAAAAACAAACTGAAACATCGGCTGGGGTACATATTATTATTTCCATTCTTTCATCAAGGTGCTGGAATACATTTAGTATTTTTCCTACGTGGCATACAGTGCTATATAGAGTACATAGAAACATCAAGTAAAACATTATGGAATGTGAGCTGTTTATTCCTTCCGCAATTATATATCATCCGCTTAAATTTAAGCTTTAATGTTTTTTGGCATGATATCAGTATGACTCCAGGGGCGGACTGGGCCGCCGGCCAACCGGCCCCCGGGCCGGTGCTTCCTCATAGACGATAGGACTTGCGCCCTCATGGGCTATAGGACTCGCGCCCTCCGATAATCCAAGGTATGCGCCCTTTGAGAGGACCCAGTCCGCCCCTGTATGATTCATTATCATATCCGTGGCAGGATTATTTCACCCCACGAACAAAAGATTCCTTGAGGAAATCTTCAAACAAATTAGCAAAACGTTAAGTTTTTGTCCTTAACGGCCCTTTCTAGCTAGCATGTGCCAGATTTTTTCAACATTATTTAGATTGGTTGAATTGGCTTGTCAATTGAGATGTAGAACGTCTCTCTCGTATTCCGCAAACCAATCCAGCCCAATTCTAGTTCGATAATCACAAGAGCCATCATTTTGAATCCCCATGTCCACAGTGCGTCCTTGTTACAAAAACTGAACATTCAGCATCAATTTATTATTTAAACGTGGCATACAATTCACAGATTTCACGCAATTGGATACCATAACGAATAGTTCAACATTAATAATTAAAATACAGCCCCAATATATGATACTCGTATCGCGGTTTTGCACAGCTGTTTAGACACATTTTGGGTCATACGCCTCTCCAGCCTTCCCCATAACGCAGGAGGGACCATCATTAGAATACAAGCAAAAACTTGATTGATTGAACTATATTAATTGTCTTCAGTGTCCAACAGTCTAATGGCTATGCTGTTTCACCCAAGCAAGGCTATTTTTCTTCCGGACAGTTTTTAACTGTGAATATATCCGGGAATACAACTGAAAATAATTAACACATGCAGGTCTCTCTCTAGCGTCTGTTCTGAAACTGGTATACCGGAACCAGTATTATACTTTTAAAGCAGTAATTGACAAGTTTGCAAATATGCAGTAGTTGGGCGAATCTCCCCAAATGCCTGCGATCCCAATTTTCCACCATAGAATTTATACCGCAGTTGCTCCTTGTAAAGTGTTAGATTCCATACTATTCCCATTACGAATAGACACTACTGACCCTGGGAACTCGGACAGCCCAACCAATTTCGCCACCTCGTACAAGGAATGACCACCTTTCAGACCAAAAAACAATGAACACGTTTATACATGTATAAGAAATTTCAAGATGCTACAGATGCATTAAACATCTGCCTCTTAATTATCCACAGTCATTTTTCTGCCCCTTCACTCACAATGTATAAATAACTATGTATGTTCATCAACTTTATATTTATATGCATGTTTCAATCAGCATAGCTTATTGTCAAGTGTCTTTAGATGAGTTCGCAGATTATATTTTTGTGTATGATAAAAAAAGAAAGTGAGATTATCAATTTGGTGTAGCTATGAAATTATGTATATCTCATTCAAATCACGTACTATTCGCTACAAAGGATTTAAAATATCTACAAATAAACTATTATAAATTAACCACTAAATAAAAAAATGTATGCAAATATTTCTTTCTTGCCATAGAAATTCATAGCGCTATTTTATGTTCCATCGCTTATCGAAAGATCTTTTCTCGCATAAAGTTTTTTTTTCTAGTTAAAAATCCATTTTTCTTAGACAGATATGAAGTACGCAAATTTCAATTTGTATAATCCTGGGAGTGAGAAACTCAAATTTTTGAAATTGAACACAAATAGATAGTGGTTATTTAATTCCAGCATATCGTAGAATTGAACATTTATAACAGATAATTTAATTCTTTATATTCCCATTTGAAACTCAATGGGCAGCAAAACTCAAACAACGCAAAATAACCACAGCTAAAGACTGAAATACATTATGAAATAAAAATAACACTGTAATAAATGAAAGAACCAAAAAAATTTTTGATAGTAATATTTTTTTATAGCTATACCTAGATTTGTAGTTAATTCAAATTGTACTAAACAGATGAATAAAAAATGGCATATGAAGTCAAACTTGATTCATTCTGAGCTGAAGGGAACAACATAAACTTAGTTCGAATTATCCAAAAGTTTGAATTCGAAAATTTTTAAGATGGGCACAAAAGCAACACCAAATGTCACACACACACCTCAGCTCATCAGAAAGCACTTTACTTAAAAGATATATGTTCACTCATGTACAATGTTGCATATTCAAAAGTTTTAAAAAAGCTAGAAAGTTTTCATTGTTTTTAGAGTTAATTTTTCAATTATTTGTAAACACTTGTATTTTATTGTGCGCGTGGAAAATGATTTACATTCGGTTAAGTCTCAACATACTGTCTGAACGCTTACATGTTTATCATTGACTGTGTGTATGTAATGTCGGGATCTGCTTTTCTGAGAGTTCTGTTCTTCACTTATTAAACGTTTTATTCTATTTCTTCATCTGAAGATACAATATTTGATCGTGCGCACCTAAATGTAGCAATGTTTGAGAAGATTTCGGCGTCCATAAGGTCCTCTCAAGCCTCTAAGTTCTCGTCAATATTTACAATATTCTTGTAAGGAATATCTGTGTCTTAGGTTATCCCAGATTTTCGGAGTAATGG
This sequence comes from Dysdera silvatica, assembly GCA_006491805.2. Lineage (NCBI taxonomy): Eukaryota > Metazoa > Arthropoda > Arachnida > Araneae > Dysderidae > Dysdera > Dysdera silvatica. The sequence continues at coordinate 220,736,588 of QLNU02015360.1, forward strand.
CGATCGATTTCTTTAAGAATTTCCATCCGATAAATATGGCCAGAGAAGAACGCGCGACGGTTAATCACTTTAATTTACATCTCGCGAGAAAGGGAAGCTGCGAATTAACTAAAAATAACTTTGCATTATGAGCGATTTCTTTATATTATTTTAATAGAAAATTTACGGAATCCCGGGAGAAATTCGAATTATTTAAACTCAACTGCGTAAACAAAAATTACATAATTTATTAAAAAAAATTACATGTAACTTTGTGTACAAAAGAAGATTAAATTACGATACACCAATACTGAAATTTTTATAAGCAAATTAAAAACAATAATATGTAAACAATTCAAGCACTAATGTATTTGTTTAATAAGTTAGTTTATTTCGTTGTTAGTCCGGCACAATTTGCATTTTTTGTTTCTAATCTTTGAAGATGTAGAAACAATTTTCATTCTATTAGGAAATTTTTAATTATTTCGTTTTTCTTTTGTTTCTTTGGATAACTATACCGTCAATATGATTACAAATTTTTTTAAAACTCTGATCAAATAGATTTACCGTTATAAATTAACGATTTTGGCTATAAACTCTGTTGCTACCCCTCTTAACAAAAGAAACACACACTATATATTATACTCTAAACTAATTTTAAAATATAATAATAAAAATTTTCAAATGTGTATCGTATAAAGCTGAAAGAGCATAAATAAAAATACAGCGGTAAAGTAAGCACCTTGGTAAATTGACCACTGAATAAAATTACCACTTTTTATAAGAGAGAACTTGTAGATGCCTAGTCATGACTATACCAAAGTCGGTCGTGTATAGTGACCACCTGTTTATAGCGACCATTGCAGTCCAGTCAAGTCCCAAAGGTGGTCACTTTAGACAGGTTATAATATAGTATTGAAAGTATATAAAGCTATTTTAACTACGACTACAGTTTTCCAAAGAGAGAGAGGTGACATACAGAAATACATTTGGAAAAAATAATGCGTGAATGATCACAGAATCAATTATTACAAGTCTAATATTTGTTCGGAATTATAAATATAATGAATATTATGATAAATATAAGAAAAATCCAAGTAGTGGAAGGAGATTTGTATACGCCTATTACATTATAACCGAAGAACTTCAACTATTGTCAATGAGGATAAAACTTATTCTCGGTAATTTTACTACGTACGTTTCTTGTAACTTTTTAAGCAAGCTGTGGTTATTTTATATCAATTAGCCACAGAGTCAATTAAGTAATTTGTTTAAAGCCGTTTTTCATAAAAAAATATATCCCTACAAAGTCCCTTATTTTACCTGTATGGCTGGCGCCACAAAAAAAGTATGACCTTTCCTTATCCTTGGGCAAGAACATCACACATCACCGTTACTCTGCGTTTTATAACCAATCAGAGTTCGTTAATGACCTCAAAGCCCCGCTAAAATAATTAGTTTTTCACACTTTTTGACCAGTTCTGTAACTAGACTACGATGACTTGAGACGCAATTTTTACCTGCTGTCTGGCTTTATATATATCGGATTAAGTGCGAAGACATTCAGATGCTCTTGGTGCCATAAAAAGCCAAAACAAACAAACAAACATTGATATATCGGATAAAGTTTCACAACTTCATAAACTCTATTTATATCAGGGCCAATAAAGATGGCGCTCGCGTTAATCCCTGCAATATCGCAGCTCATCATTGAAAAGTCCCACTTTATCTAGCGGAGGCAGCATAGCTGCCTTCCACTTAAAGTAAGATTACGCAACGGTGAACAAATATTACTGTATGAAGCACGTGTAAAGCCACATTGTGCTTGGGAGGCCAAGTTGCTACTCCGGGCGAACTACTCACATTACGTTGCGCGTGCAAGGTTATACAGTTTGGAAGTATCGTTGAAAATGCAAAACACTTCAAACGTACGTCAGTAGTGCGGGGCTAAAAATAACTACCCCTTTTCAACATACTCACTTTAGTGGTAAGGCAGCACAACCACCATTGATTACATGATCTCAGGCAAGCATTCTGAAAACTCCTTATCCAAATTTTTTATTGGAGTACTAAATTCGGACCACGTTCCGGTCACGATTGAAGTAACACTAAGCAGTAACTGGCTGGCACCCAGTACGATAACAACCACGAATTGAGGGAAGTAAAAACAATTGGTTAAAGAAGAACCCACCCCACACACTTCTGATATGGCCAACAGTCCCGCTCAAATTGAAGAGAAAACCGAACAGTTCACAAAAGTGACTTTCTCAACGATTGAATCAGCCTCAAAGACCTCCCTACCCAAGAATTTCTTACGACTACCCCAAAGCAGTCTTAATCTCATCAAACGAAAAGCAAAATTAAGGAAGATATACCTCATAACATGGGATCTCATAGCCAAAGACAACTATAATCAAATAAGATATCTAGTAGATCGAGAAGTCAGAGAACATAAGAATCTCCTATGGGAGGAGACGCTAAATGATGTAAATCCTAAAGACGGCTCCATCTGGAAGCTCAGAAAAAGAATTCAAAAGAAAGGAAATCAGATTTGTCCTCTTCAGCGAAAAGACGGAGTAGTCTACAGTGACAAAGTTAAAGCCGAGGTGTTGGCGGACGCACTATGCTCGCAATTTAAAATAAACAATATTGAATACGCTGACAGTAAGAAGCACAAATAGAATACAAACAAAACAGTTGAAAGACGCTGGGCAAGCCAACCAGAAGAAACAAATTCACATGTAACTCTCACTGTAATTAAGTATATAATCAGAAAACTTCAAATCCGAAAAGCCGCGAGTTGGGATGGATTGAGTAACGAAGCCATTAAATTCTTTCCTGAAAAGGTGCTGGAATGGTTGAAAATCATGTTTGAGGGCATATTCAAAATAAATCATTTCCCCGTTCAATGGAGACAGCATCAGTAATTAGCATTTTGAAGTCAGGCAAAAACCCAGCCCAACCGCAGATCTATCGCCCAATTAGCTTGCTCCCAATGCTGGGCAAAATCTTTAAGTGTATTCTACAATCGAGGTTGATGAAAGATCTGGAATGAAAAAGAGTGATAATCGATCATCAATTTGGTTTCCGAACTCAACACTTCACTGAGCAGCAGCTTATAAGAGTGGTAGACTTTATTAAGAACAACATGAAGGATAATAGAGTCGTAACTGCAGCCATACTGGACATAGAAAAGGCGTTTTACAGGGTTTGGCACAGAGGAATGTTATTTAAACTTATCAGCCTGTAAATCCCTAAAAACTGTGTATATCTAATTTCCACTTACCTCGAAAACAGAAGATTCAAAACAAAAGTCAATCTTTCTCTCTACCTTTAAACGAATAGAGGCATGCGTTCCACAAGGCGCAATTCTTGCTCCATTATTATTCACCTTATATATCAATGACATCCCTAGAGCCATCAGTGACGAATATCTCACCGCATTGTGTACTGACGATACTGCAATCATGACCTCTCATCGAAACATCAAATTAGCTTCAAATAGACTTCAACAACACCTGAATGCCATACATCGCTGGACATCAATCTGGAACGTAAAAGTCCACTCAACGAAAACAGAAGTAATATTGTTCAATCAAAAAATCTGTAGCGGAGGACGCAACTCAAATTTCAACTCCAGAATAACGAGGATACAGTTTGTAAAAATAAAGTGAAATACCCAGGAGTAATACTGGATGAAAGACTAACCTGGAGCGCTCACACAAGGAATAAGGCTACAAATGCTCACAAAGCCCTTAATGAACTATTAAATTCACGAAATAAATTGAGTATAGACAACAAGTTACTATTTATAACGCGATTATAAGAACCACCATGACTTAGCGGCAGCGGCATGTGGACAAGCACAACAAGGAGTGATAGATGAGTTACATGTACAAGAAAGAAAAATTCTAAGGAAAATCACCAATGCACCTTGGTTCGTTAGAAATAAATTCAATTTACAATGAGTGTGAAATACTACCTCTAAGAAAATTTATCTACAATCTGAGAATAAAGGCATTCCAGAAAATTGATAGTCATCCGTACCCCACAATGTGGGGTTCAATTCTGCCACAAAGCAGTATCCACTTACTTCGGCCATAATAAGGCAATGCAATTATATATATAATTGTAAATACAGTTAGCAATAAAATTAGTTAAGATTACATGTTGCATATTTATAAAAAAATCTTTGTATGTTGTTATAACGGTTAATTGTAGTATAAAATTAGACAGCATTCGAAATTGGCTGTCAAAATTGTATTTAGAAATGTTATAATTGAAATTGTACATAAAATATTGTTAGCATAAATGTGCTTTTAAATAATGTAAATAATTTGCACTTAAAAGCATAGTATCTGGAATATTGGATGATAATTGATAGCTCCGGTATATTTAGAAATAAGGAAATATTGGATAAATAAAATCATGTATGTAGCCACATAACAGTTGGGCCCGACGTAATCAATTGTAATTCGTTAATGGTGCTTAGACACCCATTCCCATAATTTAAAATTTAAAAGATACTAATGTAGAGTTTGCACGGCTTCGCCGCGACACTCGGATGAACAATTTAGGACATACAAGAAGAACAGGCGAATTTAACATTCTAACAACCCTTATTCAATTAGTGTCCGATTTTCATTAACTTACGTTTGTTTTTTACCGAAGTGCGAGCTGCTAATATTTTCATTTATTAATACCAAGATTTTTCCTTTTTTGCGTAAAAATAGCCTATACGCGTAAGTGGTTATCAGAAGTCTCCACTTCTGATAACCTCTGTGTGGCGTTTCATGCCTACCTCTAACCAAATGAAAATGTTAGAAGTCAGTATTATTTAACATTTTATTCATAAAGTCGTGTCATAGTAGCGTGTGTTTTTGACGTATTGACGCGCCAAAAGCGCCAATCTCCTGGTGTTTTCTAAAACCCGTGCTTCTCGACTATGGAAAAACCCTTTTACACCATTGCTTTATAATTAAAAAGTTGACTATTGAAATATTCAACAGTTCTCTTGTCAACAAGGTTGTACCCAGAGGAGGGCTTATGGGGCTACTACCGCCTCCGAAATGAAAAAGATAACATTGAAAAAGCAAAAAGTAAAGGTCATTTAAGGTATTCAGAACCTTCCCCACCGAAATAATCAAAGTTCACCCCCACCTCGGAAATTCAATCCTGCGTTTACTAGTAGTGCTTTTCCATCTAGTAATTATACATAAGAACGTGTTTTCTGCTCACATGGCCACGATATGTGAAATTTCAGTGTAATCTACTGAATTTTTCTAAAATTTTTGGAATTTCAAAGGGCTATATCTTTGCTCTTAGCCATGAGTCGGAAAAAATCTTATGCTATTTTTCTTCACTTAACGACCTCTTTCATGTTCGTTATTTTTAAAAAAATCGAACGATGAATTCTCGTAAGGTACCCTCATAAGTCATTCTAGTCATTACTACCTGAATACCACATTGTGTAATTGTCAATCTGTACTTAACTGAAGTTTCTCTACCTTGCTTCACCAAATCCCAAACTGCTCAACTTCGTTTTCTTTATTTTTGTCCTCGACGCAGGCATTTAGCGTTCCAATAAATAACACAGAAAAATAAATATCAAAACACTCAAATCATAACTTATGCTGAACATGTAATTTATAATAGAGCATTTAAAGTAAAGATTGGAGGAAGTATATCAGTATATTTAAATGTAATAGTTTGCCTTCTATTTATTTCATTTCGTCCAATTTCGTTTCAATGTTTTTCCTTTATTTCAAAATTATTACAGCAAATCTAAAATTCTTAATTATTATAGCTAATCTGAAATTCTTAAGTATTATAGATGATCTAAAGTTCTTAAGTATTTATAGCTAATCTAAAATTCTTAATTTTTATAGATGATCTAAAGTTCTTAAGTATTTATAGCTAATCTAAAATTCTTAATTTTTATAGATAATCTAAAAGTTGAAAGTATTATAGCATGAAAAGAAAATATTAGTATTTACCCTTATCTCAAATGTCCTGTATTTTGAAGTTGTTCTAAAATTGTTAAGTCAACAGGGTTTCGCGAAAAAACGAAAAACCTTCCGGCCTTAATATGTTTAAATTCTTTATTTGCTTTTGCAAATAACTACTATTTTCTTTCAAAATAGGTTTTTCTATAGGTGTTATTGTCTAGCATCTCAACAGACTTCTTGTGTACTTTATGAATAGGAACTAACTTTCAAAATATTTGAAAAGCGGGTTTAAGTTTTTTTTACTTTGGCTAAAGTCCCCGAAGAAACATTAATTTACTACTTTACATTAGCATATTTTATTCATTTTGCAATTTATCTAGCTTAATTTTTATTTGTGCCGCGAAATATATACATGCATTTATTATAATTATAGCAAACGTCTTTTGAATATAATTCAAAGTTTGAATATAATCAAAATTCTTTAGATACGTGTGTGCTTTTAATTAGTGTTATGTTATTTCTCCTTAGTTTTATACCTCTCAGTAACGGTTTATTGATTCTCATTAAATTTACAATACGTATTCATATGTAAGCATTAAATCTTCATATGACTCCATCTGTAAAGAAAGACTTTTCATTAAACTTGAAAGTCTTGGAATGGAGCCTAAAATGCAAGGTCCGTGTTGGAGATAAACTATTTAGAGATTATGATCACCAGGCGGGACTTCCTTAGGGTTCAGTCTCTATTTGTACTCTCTTTAACATGTATACATATATATTGATGACTTAATTAAGTTTTTGACGTCCATCGCCAGAATTAAATGTTTATTCTTTGCAAATGGTTTAGTTTTGTGTACTCAGACTCCCAAGTAAATGGCCAAAACTCAAGTCGAAAAGACATTGAAGGAAGCACTTGAATTAC
>QLNU02015360.1:220743536-220755756 GCA_006491805.2 Dysdera silvatica
GCATATTCTCTCTCTCTCTCTCTCTTTCTCTCTGTATAGGGTATTTTTAACGCCTAACTTTTCTAATCTGTTAAGTTTAAACTTTTCTAATCTGTTTTCGCCTAATTTTCCTATCTGTAGTTAAAACACAAGGTAATAACTTTTAAATCACCGTCAAATAACATAATGAAAATTAATTAATCATTATTAAATAACATAATGAATTAAATTATCATAAAATAACTTAAAAAATTAATTATCATAAAATAACCTAAAAAATTAAATTAATCATATTCAAATAACGTGCAAAAATTAAATTAATCAGTACCAAATAGCATAAAGAAATTATCATCAAGTAACACAAAGAAGCGAGAGTTAAAATATTATAAAATTATTAGTAAATAAAGTTAAAAAATGGCCGTACAAGCTGAAACCGTGCTAGCAATAGTAGTTTATACTTCATGCAGTTGTCGTTCCTGTAGATGCTTTATCGTAATAACTGAAATTTGAACAGTTATATTGAGAACTAATAATATTTAAATATATCGTAGTAGCTAAAATTTTGATATATCGAAACCACGTAAAGCTATAACTGGATCTAGTTCCATAAGTACCTTGTTGTACAAAATCATATCTAAATTAAAATTAAGATAACGATCGCACACTGCAATAATGGTGGATATAAGGATGAATTACACTATATTATTAAAAGTGCATTAGAACACCACCATATTTTAGGGAACCTGCTTTTAGTAATCCCCCCCTACCCCCGATCGAACCTTCAGATACAAAATTAGACATCAAACTTTTCCCTTTTGCGACTCTAAACCTTCACTAATTTAACACAAATTGAAATTTAGAATTTTAGTTATTTGGATTATCTTCGAAATTGTTAGTTTACTTCTGGAAGACATTAAAAACTATAATATCTAAATCTTACCTATTGTGAAAATTTTCTCTCAAAATCTCATGTTTACTTTCAAAGGACCATAACACCGCTATAATGACAGAATTGCCGAACGGACTTTCTGTTTCAAATTTAGTTTGAAAACAGATTGTTTCCAACAACCATTGAAAAACATTCAGCGGCTATTCCTCTGATTTTCCAACGCTCGAATAAATATCCCTTTGCAAGCTTTTAATCACAAAAAACAACATTCGCAATCTATTTTCGATGAATCCAACTTCACAGGAATTCAGTTTGGATTAAAAGAATTGATCGTGCCGCAAAACAACATTACACGATTAAACGTGAAAAATCCAGTTGACTTTCGGTAAACAATTTTCTTAATTATACTCGCGTATTTAAAAATTGCAACACCATGAAGGACTCGTCCGAATTGAATGAAATTTAATGTACAAACGACCTGTGTTGATACAAATAAACGATTAAAATTACAAAGCAAAAAACAATATTACATGTCGAAAATCAGTATTTGGTGAAGCCACCACGCGCTGCAATAAGTGATGCTATACGACGTGGCATGGAATCAAACAGATGTTGAATGTGTGCCTGAGGAAGAGCATTCCAGATTGCTTGTATGCGACCCCAAAGTTCATCTGTAGTAGCTATGGGACGAGGATCACGAGCGAGACGCCGACCAACGAAATCCCACACATGTTCAATCGGCGACATATCCGGCGAATAGGCAGGCCAAGGAAGAAGCTGTATCTGTTGTGATGAAAAGAAGTCTTGAACATTCCTGGCAATATGTGGGCGGGCATTGTCCTGTTGAAATACAGCTCCGGGAATGCCTTGAAGGAAGGGAACAACTTCGGGCTCCAGAACTTCATTGATGTACCGGTTGCTGTTAAGATTACCCACAATTCGTAGCAGCTGAGATCGTCCATGATACGCAATCGCACCCCAGACCATAACGTTAGGACGTCCACCAGATTTGGATAGATGCAGATTGTTCAGAGATGACCTGTTAACCCGTACATATCAATATCCGTAGTCTCCTTAAAAACTTAGATCTAATCTCGGAGTTGCTCATGACTTCAAAAATTCCTTTCAAAATTATTGCATTAACCAAAACCAGAACTCTTTCTCAAATCGACGCTAAATATTTAAATCTAGATAATTACCGTCTAGAACACGTCTCCAGACCAGACAGCTCTCACGGGGGTGTAGCCATTTACGTGCATAAAACGGTTAATTACAAAATTAAAAACGTCGGCCCAATTGATTCCTGTGAATCACTCTTTCTGGACATAAATACTTATTCCCCCCCCTGAATACAGTTTCTGTGGGTGTTATTTATCGTTCACCAAACAACAATGCAGCCGACTTCCTTAAAGCACTTGAAATTTCTTTTTTCCAAAATTTTTCAAAATCGAATTTAATACTTTGCGGTGATTTTAATATAAATTCGCTCGAGAACACCCCTATTAACCGTTCTTTATCTAACATCCTCGCTTCCCACGGCTGCATTCCCTTCATTAATAAAGCTACCAGAGTTACAGACGTGTCAAAAACCCTCCTAGATCATATTTATTCCAACATCACCGACTATCCATTTCAGGCAGGCATAATTCAAACGGGAATCTCAGATCATTTTCCGGTATTTATTAAAATATCGAATTTACTACCAAGATGCACTATTGATCGTAAAACCCCGAGAATTTCCTACAACCTAGAAAAAGTTTCCTCACTACTCAACAATGCAAACTGGCTTGACGCGATGTACAACAGTTTCGATCCCAACGAGGCTTACAATATTCTCACAGAAGGGGTAACTGGGGCTTTAAAAAATTCCGAATATTTAACTAATAAGTCTTATAAACGCACTCCAAGAAAGCCTTGGATCACAGGAGGTATCCCGAAATCCATCATCAATAGGGATCGGCTTCATGCTAAATACAGGAACAGTCCTTTTGACCCCCTTTTAAAATCAAAATATGTTTCTTATCGAAATTTGTTAACTACAATCCTGAGAGTAGCCAAAAGGAACTACTTTGATGCGAAGTTTAAAATCTCACTCGGAGACAACAAATCTACGTGGAAAACAATTTACGAGGCCCTAAACCGCAAAAAATCAAATAATCTCCTCCCCACCAAAATCAATGCCTTTGGCACTGAGCTCCACACAACTAATACAATAGCTGACGCCTTCAACGAACTTTTTGCAAACGATCCCCCCCTCCCAACAGTAGTTCCACTCCCCCGCACCACTCAGATGTTTTTGAACCCTTCCCCGCCGCCGGGTCTTCTTTCTTCCTTAAACCATTGAGCAGAAACGAGGTCAAGCGTTCTATTAATGCTCTTAGTTCCAAGTCCACAGGTCTCGATAATATCCCGCCGCATATTGTTAAAGCCAACCCAGATTTCTTTGCAAATGCTATTGCGCATTTAATCAATATCAGCTTCAATAAGGGTATTTTCCCCTCGAAGCTTAAGATGGCTAAAATTATTCCTATATTTAAAAAAGGCGACCCATCTGACATTCAGAATTATCATCCTATTTCTATCCTTCCAGTTATTAGCAAAATTTTTGAAAAGGCTTTACACAGTAGACTTGAATCATATTTCGAAAGTAAAAACTTACTTTACAAACATCAATTCGGCTTTCGAAAACACAGGTCAACAACTACCGCCCTCCTTAATATCAAAGAGATGATTTCTGACGAAATAGACAAAAGCAATTTTGTAATAGGAATGCAAATAGATCTCCAAAGAGCGTTTGAAAATGTTAAGCATGACATTTTACTGACGAAATTAGAACGGTATGGTATTCGGGGTACACCTCTAAAATTACTGAACAGCTACCTTTCCAATAGGCAACAGCAAGTTTTCATAGGTAAAACTCCCTGAACTCGCAAAACTATTTCTGTTGGTTGTACCACAAGGAAGCTGTTTAGCTCCGCTATTCTTCCTTCTTTACATCAACGATTTGCCCCAAGCTGTCCTGAATAGTCAGCTGTTTCTTTATGCTGACGACGCGACACTTCTGGTATCGGGAAAAAATATCGAAGAAACAGTGCAAAAAGTCAACCAAGATTTAGATAACATTTCACGTTGGCTTTACGTTAACAAACTAGAGCTAAACATTGCAAAATCTAACTACGTTATCTTCCATTCCCGGCAAAAAATATTACCTAACAGTTCTCCTATTACTTTCCGCAACTCCATCCTTCAGGAAACGAAATCAGCCAAACTTCTTGGAGTAATTTTCGATTCAAATTTAACCTGGAAAGAACACATTAACGATCTCACCAATTCTCTTAGCAGTCTCCTGGGAATTTTTTCGAAACTCAGACATGTCGTTCCTCAATATATCCTAATGATTCTTTACTATTCTTTATTTTATTCAAAACTTACCTACTGTCTTGAGGTCTGGGGAATCACATATTTTACTTCCCTTAGGCAATTGATAGGAACGCAAAAAAAAAAGCTTATGCGAATAGTTAACTTTGCAGGCTTCCATGAACACGCTGGCCAACTTTTTAAATTATGGCGCATTCTTCCTTTCACTCTCTTAGTAAAATATAAACTTGCACTCCTTATGTACAAAGTCACAAAAGGTGACCTAGTTTTACCTTTCTCCATCTCACAGACGACACATGATTACAATACACGTCACCAGGACGATATCAGGCTACCGCGGACTCGCACAAACTATAAAACACACAGTGTCTCCGTTACGGGTTCTAAAATCTGGAATTCAATTCCTCAAGAATTTAAATCTCTCTTTTCTCACCCTTAAAGCCAAAATCTTTGATTGGTACTTAAATCAAGTATGCTCTGCCTGCTACTTCTGCCTTCCCACTCTTTCCTTTTAGTTTTCAGTTCTTCCCCCTCCTCTGCTCTCCCTGCTCTTCCTTTTCCATTTTTCTTTTGTCTGCCTTTCCCTTTAAAAGTCCTTTAAAACTGCACCCGCAACGGTCAACTCAAAATTCATTTACATTTTTCTACTATTTTTGTTTCTCCTACTTCTTCTCTCGGTCCAGGCTACAAGGAAAAACATTCTTACTCTGCAGCCCACAAAGATTCCACCTTTGGACTTCAACCTTCACTTGTAACGTCTTCGAGTCAAGACTCTGCTCATAAACTATGTAAATGTGATACACCTGCGAATGTAAATCCTGTTATAACTCATAGGGTAGATCTGCCAAATGCGCGAATGAGAGTATCGTTATTGTTTCTGTCGAATATGTGGGAAATCCAGTGCTTATCCCCGGAAAGAGAGCCCCGCCACTATACTTCCTACTGCTCTCTGTGCTCCCACACGCAAACCGTGTTTCAGGCTGGTTCCCGATGTGGTACAGGTCGGGGCGAAAAGTATTACTTACTTAATTTACTTACTTACTTACTTATTAAATGCTATTAACGTTAATATTGAGGCTACTGTGTAGGTGGAGACTCTTGATAACCTCTGTGTGGCGTTTCATGCCTACCTCTAACCAAATGAAAATGTTAGAAGTCAGTATTATTTAACATTTTATTCATAAAGTCGTGTCATAGTAGCGTGTGTTTTTGACGTATTGACGTGCCAAAAGCGCCAATCTCCTAGAATTTTCTAAAACGCATGCTTCCTGACTATGGGAAAACTCTTTACAGCATTGTTGTTATAATTAAAAAATTGGCTATTGAAATGTTCAACAGTTCTCTTGTCAACAAGATTGTACCCAGAGGAGGGCTTATGGGGCTACTACCGCCTCCGAAATGAAAAAGATAACATTGAAAAAGCAAAAAGTAAAGGTCATTTAAGGTATTCAGAACCTTCCCCACCGAAATAATCAAAGTTCACCCCCACCTCGGAAATTCAATCCTGCGTATACTAGTAGTGCTTTTCCATCTAGTAGTAACACATAAGAACACGTTTTCTGCTCGCATGGCCACGATATGTGAAATTTCAGCGAAATCTGCTGAATTTTTCTAAAATTTTAGGAATTTAAAAGGGTATATCTTTGCATTTAGACATGAGTCGGAAAAAATCTTATGCTATTTTTCTTCACTTAACGACCTCTTTCATGTTCGTTATTTTTAAAAAAATCGAACGATGAATTCTCGTAAGGTACCCTCATAAGTCATTCTAGTCATTACTACCTGAATACCACATTGTGTAATTGTCAATCTGTACTTAACTGAAGTTTCTCTACCTTGCTTCACCAAATCCCAAACTGCTCAACTTCGTTTTCTTTATTTTTGTCCTCGACGCAGGCATTTAGCGTTCCAATAAATAACACAGAAAAATAAATATCAAAACACTCAAATCATAACTTATGCTGAACATGTAATTTATAATAGAGCATTTAAAGTAAAGATTGGAGGAAGTATATCAGTATATTTAAATGTAATAGTTTGCCTTCTATTTATTTCATTTCGTCCAATTTCGTTTCAATGTTTTTCCTTTATTTCAAAATTATTACAGCAAATCTAAAATTCTTAATTATTATAGCTAATCTGAAATTCTTAAGTATTATAGATGATCTAAAGTTCTTAAGTATTTATAGCTAATCTAAAATTCTTAATTTTTATAGATGATCTAAAGTTCTTAAGTATTTATAGCTAATCTAAAATTCTTAATTTTTATAGATAATCTAAAAGTTGAAAGTATTATAGCATGAAAAGAAAATATTAGTATTTAAATTCCTTATCTCAAATGTCCTGTATTTTGAAGTTGTTCTAAAATTGTTAAGTCAACAGGGTTTCGCGAAAAAACGAAAAACCTTCCGGCCTTAATATGTTTAAATTCTTTATTTGCTTTTGCAAATAACTACTATTTTCTTTCAAAATAGGTTTTTCTATAGGTGTTATTGTCTAGCATCTCAACAGACTTCTTGTGTACTTTATGAATAGGAACTAACTTTCAAAATATTTGAAAAGCGGGTTTAAGTTTTTTTTACTTTGGCTAAAGTCCCCGAAGAAACATTAATTTACTACTTTACATTAGCATATTTTATTCATTTTGCAATTTATCTAGCTTAATTTTTATTTGTGCCGCGAAATATATACATGCATTTATTATAATTATAGCAAACGTCTTTTGAATATAATTCAAAGTTTGAATATAATCAAAATTCTTTAGATACGTGTGTGCTTTTAATTAGTGTTATGTTATTTCTCCTTAGTTTTATACCTCTCAGTAACGGTTTATTGATTCTCATTAAATTTACAATACGTATTCATATGTAAGCATTAAATCTTCATATGACTCCATCTGTAAAGAAAGACTTTTCATTAAACTTGAAAGTCTTGGAATGGAGCCTAAAATGCAAGGTCCGTGTTGGAGATAAACTATTTAGAGATTATGATCACCAGGCGGGACTTCCTTAGGGTTCAGTCTCTATTTGTACTCTCTTTAACATGTATACATATATATTGATGACTTAATTAAGTTTTTGACGTCCATCGCCAGAATTAAATGTTTATTCTTTGCAAATGGTTTAGTTTTGTGTACTCAGACTCCCAAGTAAATGGCCAAAACTCAAGTCGAAAAGACATTGAAGGAAGCACTTGAATTACTGGACAGATAGTGTACAGAAAATAACATGGCCGTAAATTTAACAACGACTGCAGTACAGACCTTCTCTCTTACTCATTAGGCCATAGAACCTAAATTATTTTATCAGAAGCTTCAATTATCTAATGTTGATAAACTTACCTATTTGGGAGTGGTGTTTTATAAGAAGTTGAGTTGGCGGCACCATATTGTGTATATTTCTGAACGCACAAAAAGAAAGTGATGGCTATTCTGAAACGCCTTGTTGGTTGTCTTTGGGGTTGTGTGGGTTCTACACTAAATATCACTTATAAGTCATTTATTTTACCTATCATTACATATTGCTAGGAACACTTGATAATAATTTTCAATCAATTGCTACAAAAATTAGAGATCCTACAGAACCAAACATTTAGATTGGTAACAGGTGCTGTAAAGACTGCGCCAATCCGCTCAATGCTTCTACTGATAGAAAATAAAACAATTGGATTTATTATAAAAGAAAAAACTAGTATATTGTATTAAAAACTTCCAAGAATTGAGATTACTATTGGAAAGACTTCCAAAATGTGCCTAGAAACCTTAAGCCCCAGTATACATTCATACGGAAAATTTTAGAACAAAGCGCATACCTTGATCTGAGCAATGGGTTTTAGGAGTTTATGGGCCTCCAAAATCATTTGTACATGGAGGTGATCAGTACCAGCTTAAATCTAGAACAAGTTGTTTATAAAAAAAAAGGCAGTTCTCCTGAAACATTACAAGACCTTACCCTGGAAACTACGGACAAAAGATACTCTGAACCAGAATGGCTCAGAGTCTATGCTGATGGATCCTTTATGACTGACTCTCCAAATGCTAAAACAGAGGTGTACTGTCAACTGTTCGCTTTTTTCATACCCGTGAAAAACTTTAAGACGAGCTTTGACAGCAAAGTAACTGCAATTCGTGTGGCTTTGAAACAACTAGAGGCTCTGCAACTCGAGTATGAAAAGGTGGTCGTCTTATCGGACCCTAGAGTAGAAATAAAAGTCCATCGATTTAATCAAGTCCCCTATTTCGAAGGACGTATATGAGTGCCAAAACTTATACAAAAAATTAAAAACTAAAAGAACGTATACTATTCTCCAGTGGATTTCTAGACACTGTTGAATCTATGGAAACAATCAGGAAGATATGTTGGGAAAAAAGGCTCCAAAGTGCAACAGTCGATGGCCAATGAAACATCTTTCCACATTGCAAAACTTTCTATCAAGAGGTCCCTGAATTTGGAGTTCCATAAAGATCTTTCGAATACAATCGCCGCAAAGGACTGGAAACATCTAGTAAAGTCAGATGTTCCTGATCGGCCACGCCATGAAGCAGTAGCAACATCCCGTTTGATTACAGGACATGATTGCATGGCGGAACACCTTTTTCGTAACGGTATCCTGCCTACCCCCAAACTGTCCTCTTCGTACTGGAGATGAGACTATGAAAAGACAACACATTCAGCGATGCAAAGCTCTCCGCGGGGTCACTGAGACAGAGCGCTACTGAAAAGCAAGATTCCGTTTGGGATAATGACACTACACATTATATTTTTTACATTTGTATGTAAAATTACATGCCATTGAAAACAATCTATATACTAGAATATTTCTTTTTTTAATACAGTTGTTAGTGTTTAATTACAAAATGGTACCACACGCCATTATCAAAATTTCCTATTAAAAGCAGGTTTTCTAACAATGTAATTACCTTGATGATTGTATAATAGTTTCTTTTCAAGAAAATTGTATACATATGAAAACTTCAGACTATATTTTCCTGAAACCAAAAAATTAAAAATTCACAAAACATCTGCAGGTCCCCATGAACATTCATTTTCATGTTCTAGTCACCATGCAAGTTAATTTAACCATCACAAAGAGAAACATGGGGATGAACAATTGTACATGTCTTAACTGTTTTACACATAATTGCTGTATTACATACAATTGAGCGTATTCTGAAGGCTTAAAATAAGCGTTTTTTGGTGATAATCTTGATCATCGTAGATATAATCTATTAATTAAAAAATGAATCCAATAAAAGTATTAATTTTGAATATTAATATTGATATTTCGCCTAAATTTTAGTATATTTTTAATATGTGTGTAAGGAAAAGAATTCTCAATTCCTACACAAAGAAGATAGTTAATAATTCTTGGGAAAAATTATCACTCCTTAGGTAAAATCAATGCCTTTTGCATTTTTTTAGAAAAAAAAATACAAATTTACTGTCTATCGATGCAAAAGAATTTTTTTGTTTGCAAAGAAAATGCTAAAATACAAGGTGATTTTAATTTTATTAATTTACTTATATCAAGTACAACCTCTTCCGAGGAAATATGCACCAAAATACCAGAAATTACCCTATACAAGGGCATTTCATAAAATATTTTGAGAAAAAACGACATTTTGTTTCTTGGTTTATAATTCAAATGAAGCAAATTCGAGCAAACATAAATGGACTAAATATACAAAAACTTACAAATTAAAACTTGTAACGATCAGTCAGAGTAATCATGCAAGTTCTTTTGCTAGTTGTTAAACTTCCCCAAGTATAAGACGGGTTGTGTCCTGATGCATGTAGTTAATTAAACAATCCATTGGAATTACCGTTGTAATTGTATTTTGATTAAAATTAATTGTCGTTCAGAAATGTTAAGGATGAAATGATGTCCGCACATCATTAATAACATAGCGGATTTGTTTAAATGATGAAATTGTTGACAGTTTCGCAAAGTTGAATTATTATGAAATTGACATGCACGTTGAATACAGTAGTAAATATATATTGGTGAGCTAAATGGATGTTAATTGACGAGCAAGGACACATGCTGTCCGATTAGTGTCAGAGGAAGGGGTATGAGGTCATGATTTATGACGTCACTATCCTTGACCCAATGTGATAAGGTCAAATACATTCGCCCTTTTGAGCGTAGAAATGCAGGAAACGTTCATTTCATTGTGGGTAGAAAAGTCATCTATTTATCCTTTCCCCTACAAATTAAAATGAGGTGCGTTTCGCATTTTTCCAGACGACTGAAAGTCTGTTCGAAAATTATGAATCACCTTTGCATTTATGCAAATGAAACAAAGAATAATAAGAATAATTAAACCATAAGCGTACGCAGAAATTTCGTAAGGTGCGGTTATGGGCTCAAATCAGGGGTTACAGAGCTACAACTCACATATTCCTATGTTAAATATACAAAATTTCATTGCAATGGGGGTTACAACCCCCATCAACACCCCCCTGCGTACGCCAATGATTAAACGCATCGACAAGATCTAATGCGGTCTTAAAAATATTTATTTTGTGTTTGAGAAGAAACTTGGGAAAAGACCGTTCCATATTTATACGATGTATTCCTTTTGTCGAGACCCATTCAAATTCGCAATCTGAACAGAACCGCGTGCTTAGTTTTAAAGAAGACACTTTGGACGTCTACGTGAAGTGTTTTCGTTGCTTCCAGTTTCTTTAAATTCCAATGGCTGGTGAAAAAAAAATGTATGTATACGCGAAATTGGTCTTATTATAAGTTTGAGATCCTATAGACAATCAATTATACAAATTTCCGAGTTAATTGAAATGCCAAAGTCTACAATCTGCAATTTTTGAGACAACAGTGATAAAAAAATCTTAAAAAGAAAACCAAAGCAATCCTCACCTCTCCGGATCGACGACGTATCGTGAATGAAGCAATCAAGAATAAGTCAACGGAGTATGGATTTTCCCTTCTCAGAACAACTCTCTGGCGGTCTCTACGTCGCAAAAACCATATTAAATACGTCAAATTTGTCAGAAATTAGTTATTACTAAAGCACATGGAATCAGTCATATGTAATATGCCCGTAGTCATATGAATTGGACAGACTATTGGATTGAAGTTGCATCTAATGACGAGCAGTTTAATTTGAATGGGTTACATATGTGGTTGGTCTACATATTAGCACGATCTGAAGAGGGAAAAAAAGGAAACGTCATTTTGGTGGAAGTTCAGTGATGGTATGTGATGCCTCCAGTATAAAAGGGACATCGAATTTAGTGATTATAAGTCAGAGGCTTAATACAGAGAAATATAAAAAAAAATGCTCGTAAAATCTCCTTTAGATGAAGGACTCAAAATATATACGGACCCACTGGCGGATCCAGCGGGGGGCGGAGGGGACGGTCGCCCCCCGTCAGGGTTAAATAAGAAAAAAAATTAAAGACGATGAAGAATATTTTATATGTTGTTTGTTACAACTGTAATAAATAAAAGTCTTACACTAAAGTCTCCAAATCTTGGAGAAATGCGATCCAGACGTTTTTTTCACGAATCTTCAAGCTACTCGTCTTTCAAACTACGTTTACAGTAAGTGTTGCTTCAGCAAAACGTAGTTTTTTATCGTTGAAGCGCCGTCAAACTTGGCTTCGAACGCGGATGACAGAAGAGACTTTTAATACACACCCACAGAGACATTCATATTGATGTAAATAAAGTGATTGACAAATTTTCAAAGAAACCAAGATGGCTCGACTTTGCACTATAAACTTAAAGTTTTTTAAAAAGTTGCTTGTTATAAAAAAAGTAAAATAATTACAATGTTTTTGTAGTTTAAATTTAAACTTGCTCTATTAATTACATTGTAAATTATCGTTTTGGTTATTGTACACTCTATAACAAAAAAATCGATGCACCAAGAAGGAGTTGTCCGATTGTAATGAAATTTCATAAGTGAAGACATTTGACAGAATATGCAAACGACTCAAAATTTGCGTCCAA
>QLNU02015360.1:220763108-220773784 GCA_006491805.2 Dysdera silvatica
ATATGTCGACAAAAACACTATATGTACAAATACACAATATACTAAAAAAAGTTACGTCAGCATACAACATTAATTCATAAATATACCAGTATTAATAAAATACCAATTAATTAAGTGGAAAATAGCCTTTTATATAGTATTAAATAAATCAGTTTAGATTAAGAATCGATCTTCTAGCATAATAACATATTCAACAAGTTTTCGTTTAAATAAATTGAAGCTATTTATATCTCGAATGTTTGTAGGTAAATATTTGCATATTCTAGCAGCGGCAAAATTTATTCTACAATATGATGAGACAATTCTATAAAAATTGAGGTACAAAATCGATATTGTGTCGATTTGGGTATGAAATATTTCTATTATTAAGGTTTAAAATATCAGTGTAACGATTCATCTTCACCCTTTTATACGCAATAATCGCAAGCTTGGTATAATGAAGTTCTTTTAAAGATAATATTTTTGCATTATAAAAAGAATTTGAACTTGAACATCGCGCAAGGAGTTTAAATACTTTGTAGAACGTATGTTTCCCCACCCACTTACAATTTTTTTAGCCTTCCACATTTTTAAAAACTTTGATTATCCGAAGTTTCTTGTTCACATTTTAATATTTAATAAATTATATAGAAATATGTATGTTCTGTTCGATAAAATAAAATCGTTTGTAATTAAATTATTTGTCGGAGCGATTCTTTTTATATGAACTGCGAATTATGATAATGAAGTTGCTCGCTGATTGCATGGACAAATTACTACATAAACTGCGTTTCATTGAAACAGCTTTTCCCATCCTTTATGAATAAGGAAACGGACATGGAAATAGACAGAAAATATCAAGCAAGTCTAGGAGACTGAATGTCTAGACGCAAGAATTTCACTCCTGAGATTCATATCTGTGCCCACGCTTTGGCTTCCAGTTGTAAACATGACTTTCGGGAAATGACTTGGAGGGATGCAGCTTTCTCCAAGTCTATTATTATTAAAATCTTCTTCAAGTGAAATGGGGAACCACATTTCGAAGCCATCCAGTTTTATGAGCGTTCCTGAAAGCCTTTGTAGGGTATCTCAAAACAGGGATGCACAAATTATACAATAGATTTCATCACTGTACTAATGAATATGCAGACCAAGTAGAGAAGTTTATCGAAGGGGTACTACTGGAGATCGAAGCATTGATTGATGCATATAACTTCATCCTTTTAAACTCGAATTGCCCAAAAACACACAGACCCTATTTCTCTGTGAGAGAACAAATAGTTTGGAGCTGTCTAAAACCCACGTCGTCTAATCTATGTAAGACATGCTTTGCTAACTACATGGTTATGAAGAAACTTTCAAACTTAGAAAAATACATTTAAGATTAAATTTTATAAAACTCATAAAACAGGGATCTCATTTTCACAAATAAAGCATTATAAAATAAAAATATGTCGAAAATTTCCTATAAGTCGAAGTGCACTTCTTTTATAGCGAACATGAAGAGGTTGACACTTTTACTCGTTATATCAGGATTTTAGTTAAAACCGGGTTACCATTAAAATAAGATTAAAAAGACAATCTTGGCAGAAAAATGAAATTGTAAATTATCGTTTACGTATATTATATATATAAAATATCAGCATTTTACATATTTTCGTCGCACCCAATGTCATCACATTGTAGCGGACTTGGCTCTTGCGTCACTACAATTTGGCAGTGTTGCTTAAAAGCCCCGACTCCATTTTTACTTAGATAAACAATGGTAACAGGAACAAGTACTGCTGCTCTCTAGATGCAAACTTATTCTTTATTTCCAACAGAAACGTAAGTTTGTAACTCTTATAATAACGGTAACTTCGTTAGCTACATTATAAAGAACATAAAAGTGAATGGCCGTAACTGACTAATTTAAAGCAATTGTATGGCGCATAACATCGAATAAGAAGTAAGCATCTTCCAAAGAACTCAAAGCTTTATACCCAAGTAGCAATACGCTACCTGGGTACAAAACATGACTACTTATATAATTTGGTGGTGGTTCGACGAAGAAGTCCACATTATTGTCATTACGCGAATTAGGATTGTTTGAAGCTTTCATCTCAGTGATAATACTTTCAGGAGCAGATATATCGGACGTCATAACTTTAGAAGATTTTTTTTTCGTTATAAAAAAGAGAGAAATCTATTTTTAAACTCGACCTACGCAAATTAAAGGGAAGGTTAAACTGGGGTGTTGCTCCCAAATTACTGACTTTCTCTCGCAATAAAGAACTTTCTTCCCATATATGTTGAACGAAATCATTATTTAGTTCCTCTCGCTGTAACCTGGTTCGACTATAATAAGAAATGACTAACAAAACGCATTGTTTATAACAAAGAGTTAATTCAACATTGTGGTGAGTTTTTTAAACACGACGTTTGGGGAGCTAACCGCTCCTTTTGTCATGCTGCCTTCACTTGACGTCGAAATAACTGTTTGTTATGGAATCTCCTGGTGAAACTCTGTATTGTTTCGTATTCTTTATGTGTGTGTCTCGAAGTTTCTCAAATTTTTGATAATTCGAAGTTTCCTTACTTCCTTAGGTTTCCATTTCTCGAAGTTTCACTCTATTTGAATTCGCGAATTAATTTTTGCATCTGTATGAGAATTGCAGACAAATTATATCAATGGGATATACTTGAAAAATCGTCGGGACGTCAGTTCCAAAATTTGATACATGAATTTTAAGATATATTTTGATTCTTCAGTCATTCCAGTGATGTGCTGTAATATTGGTTAACAAAGAAGAAAAGAAAATAGGATAAGGTACAATTTTATAATTTTGCACAAAAAATATGACATCCAGGTTTTTGAACGAGTCGACAGCAAGTTTTCTCATCACTCTTTGTGAAGGACTGATGTTAAAGTGTTCTCCTTTTCGCGGCTTTATTTATATTTAGTCTTTTTTACGTAAAATTCCTCCCTAGTTCTTTAATATCAAATTTGATAATTCATTAGTGAGTGTGAAAAAAATATTTTCTAAAATTTAAAAATTGTGCATAATGAAATGCATATAAATTTGACAGTATAAAACCTTATACTTGAATTAGGGATGTGATACGTATATTTAAGGTATGGATAGCACTACTTCTATTCATGTGGCTTCTTTACACTTCATTCGGTATTAATCTCTTAATAAATAATTATTCATATACAGTATTATTATTAATAGATTATATAGTACTCACGGTAATCATTATATTTTATCTTTTAAATACTTTCATCGTGCTACAAGTTCCATGACAACAGTGAAAAATCATTTCATTTTTAAATTTTATTAGCAAAGGAAATCATAAACTAACGATTAATAATAATATATACCTTTGGTAATAGTATATTTTGTTGAATTTAAAGTCACCATCTTCAACGTTGATCCACAGCTTCAAACGTCTCGTGAAATTTTTGGCCATGCGTGGTACTTCAGCTACGGACATTTTACCTTACTTTCGACACAAAGATTGCTTCACCAAATCAAAATAATTTGTAATAGTAAAAACAGAATAAAAACATATGTCTTGATCTCCAAAATTGACCAAATGTTGTCCATCGGGTTGAGATCTGGCGAGTACGTTGGCTATTCCGCAAAAATGATGAAAGCCGAGAAATGAGTCCACCACGCCTTATGAACTGGGCAAAATGTTGGGAAAATATCTCTTCCTACTTGTCGAATTATGATTGTGTCCAAGGGAGTTCTGTAGCTTCCAAAGTGTCACGACGGTAAATTTCTTCATTGATCTCGTTCCTCTGCTTTATGAAAACCACTGGTGTTTTGTCAGTAGTGTAAATTTAGCCTCACACCATGACGGATTTTGGCAGTAGTCAAAGGTGGCAAATAGTCCAGGAGCCTGTACCAAACAAATTCAGCCGTTTTGATGATTATTCATTTTCTCAATTGTGAGGAGTTTCTCATCTGTGAAGATAATTTGTTTCCAACTGGTATGGTATTAGCGGAGCGAATCAGGAGTGCATAGTACCTCGGCAAACACTTATTCTCATTCATAAGAAGTTGAACCTATCGAAGTTTGCAACACTTAATTTCCAATTCTTTTTAGAGATTTGACGAACTAATTAGTGGGTTTCAATAAATATCGAACTCGCTATAGTTTTTGGTATGTCTGTCTGTCGACAACAAGAGGGTATGGTAAAAGTTTTCCTTAGGAATAATAATGATAGCTGTTGTTAACATTAAAAATAGGAATTGGAGAGCAGCGAATTAGCTATATATATATATCATTGCATTCTTCGCAGAATTAGTTAATTTAATATTTCCGTAAGCAAAAAAGAAATACAATCTATAACAAAACAAAATCCACTCACCAAGAAGGAGTTGTCCGATTGTAATGAAATTTCGTATGCAAAGACATTTTGACCGAACATGCAAATGATTAAAATTTGGTGTCCAATGAATGAATAGCGGGAACTCCAGCGCATCGGAACTGCGCATTCAGCAGGTGTATATAAGGAGCGATTCTCAATATGTGGTCAAAATTTCTGTTGCATTTTGACTGCGGATATCTTACGTCGACTGTAACAATGCCTCGCCGAAAGATTCGTGCTCATTACGAGCATATGTCAGAGTTTGAAAGAGGTCGTGCTATCGGATTGAAAGAGGCTGGTTGGACGAATCGAAGAATCGCTGGACATGTGGGTCGAAGCGATGCGGCGATTGGACGGTGCTGGCAAGAGTGGGTCAACAACGGCAGATGTCAGCGTCGGGACGGCAGCGGTCGACCTAGGGCCACAACAGAACGGGAAGACAGAGCGATTGTCAGAGCAGCTGTCACAGCACCGGATTCGTCGTTATCAACTATCCAACGTGTTGCCAGTATACGTGTCCAACATGACCCTCTGCAGACGACTGAGAGAGCGGAATTTACGCTCGCGCCGACCGATACGCCGCTTACCTCTCACGCCTTTACACCGTCAAGTCCGATTACAGTGGTGCCGGGCTCGATCAACTTGGAACTGCGCTGACTGGGGACGTATAGTCTTTAGTGACGAGTCCCGTTTCCAACTGTGTCCTGACGACAACCGCAGACGTGTCTGTAGACGTCGAGGGCAGTTTGGGGATCCTGGGATGCCATCTCCTTTGATAGCCGGACCCCTTTGGTGGTCATTTCTGGCACACTTACAGCACAGCGGTACGTAGACGACATTCTACGACCGGTTGTGTTACCGTTCCTTTTGCGACACCCTGGACTTACGTTTCAACAAGACAATGCCCGGCCGCACACGGCACGTGTTGCTATGAATTGTCTTCAAGCTTGCCCAACACTTCCTTGGCAAGCTAGGTCTCCTGATCTCTCTCCCATAGAGCACATTTGGGACGCTATGGGAAGGCGATTGCAACCATCCCGGAATGTTGACGATTTAGCCCGACAGTTGGAGACAATTTGGCAAGAAATTCCGCAGGACACCATCCGGGATCTTTATCAGTCTATGCCACGCCGGGTGACAGCTTGCATCCAGGCCAGAGGTGGACCAACGCCTTATTGACTTCCTCCCTTTGTAACGGTCAAACTCTGCAATAAATCATTCAATTGTTCTGAAATTTTAATCGTTTCTTTTTCTATGTATGTTCTTCATATCCACTAATTGTTATCGCAATCAGACAACTCCTTCTTGGTGCGTTAATTTTTTTTTTGTTATAGAGTGCATGTTATATAGTTATTTAAATATTAATCCGTACAATTTGTAGAAGATTTGTATGCATCAGAAACTAATTTATTCCCAAAATGCTATTATATTAATTTTAAAATACGTCGGGGTATTATACATGCATAATACATATTTGATAAAACAACTTTTATATATATTGTTTGGTAGTATAATGGGTCCTATCATATAGTAAACTAAATCTCTACTTTTAAGTTTCCGTTTGACTTCAAATTCATTTAGCCTTATATAATTTGCACAGTTTCGTAATATTCGCTTTAAAACTCACAGAACGTTTATTGACTTGCAATACAATTAATGAACGTCAAATGAAAGTAATATAAAATATTTTATGAATTCTAGATAGAACCATAGCAGTGATTTCAGTCAACTCAAATTTTATGTTACACTGACTGCTGGCTTGATCAAGAACAATTATCAGGAGCTATAACTATGCGACAACCCAGCACCCGAAGGTAATTTAACGAGTGTCAGTACGAAAGCAACTTGATACTGTTTCAGATTACAGCGTATTCAATACGCTGGTAAGATTGGCTGGTAAGTTGCGCAATTCTTCTTTTCCATCCAATCTTTCATAATTAAGATAACATTTCATAAAATTCAAAACCAACATCAATTTGGACACGGGATAGAATGCTGTGTTACTGGATATGTTTGGTTTCATACACTTTAATTAAATTTCATCACAGGATTCTTTCTTCTTTTTATTTATTTATTTTTTTTACATATTAGCAGCTCTTCATATATTAAATAGATTTATGTAATCGATTTACTGTTCATTTACGCAAATACGAATAAAATTTTTTATACGTAATATCGCATCACTGCTGTATTCTGGAAATAAATGAAGTTACGAATAGAGTGAGGGGAGAAAAGAGATTTTCATGCACATTTATGGTTATAACCATAATAATAGACATCTCCAATATTTGGTTTCAGAAATCTGATAATTATTTTCTAAGGTTTGAGGAAAGTTGACTACATAGTTGGTTTTATTAGCAGTTTCACTGTACGATAAACCATTTGAGATGAGATCAAATGCATAACGCGACTTCCTAGACACGATATATTTACACAGACCAACTTACGTGGAATGAAATTTAACACAGTGAACTCGAAGATCATATTTTCCAAAGGTCATAGGTTAGCCACTCAGCCAATGATCATGTTTTTTGGCGTAGTCACAATGAGTTCTAAACGAGAGTAAGCGTGGATACATTAACATATAATAAATGATATAATAACTTATAATTATCGTAGTTAAGTCATTGCCGTTTTTGCCCAACTCCCACCCCAAATAATCACTTTTCAGCTAAAAGTTAATTTATTCGTAACGGACTTTTCCAGTTAGCTTCCCCAGAAATTTTCCTAGTTAACCACAGAAATTAATTTTCGGAATTGTGACACTAATCTAGCTATGTATGATAATTCGACGTGGCACCACGCAGATAATATTTATAAGTAGAAAGCAATGTTATAAACGCAAAGTTGAAAAGTTCGTTTCGACGCTTGTTTCAGACAGATAGAGTTGTGGATGAATAATTAATCATTCATCCACAACGGGCAACACAATAGTCATACAATAACAACATCTTCAATATTCTAATATTCCTTGGTTTGTTTGTTTTTTGTATTCCTGACGAAAGACTAGTCTGAAGCGTACGTCGAAATGAATTTTTCAACTTTACGTTGATAAGGTTGATTTCCATTTACAAAACTAATCTGTTTGTGGTATAGATGATTATCAAAAATGTATCCCATTTGTAAATTTAGTCATCATTTAATCACAATCGTTATCATCAGTAATATTCACCATCCATTAAAATAATAATATTTATAAGGAACATATATGAATCTCATTCACTGTGGTGCGACCCATGTTAGAGCTTAAGTAAGTCTTCGAAAACTCCATTATAAAATTCACAACTCTCACGAAAGAGATTTACCAAGACTTGAAATTTGGTCCAAATCCACGAAACATTTAGTCTGAATATGCATTAACAAGTAGCAAGCTTCTTAATCATAACCCCCTTCCATTACGCTTTCGACATCGACAGCTAACAACTTTAAGTAAAATAAAGAACAATATTTTTCTATTTGCCCCCGCGCTTTGGTTTGAGATACGCATTGAAGCATAACTACTTAACAAACATTACATCAAAGGGAAAGAATTATTGAATAAAAGCTTTTAGCGAGGCTTTCTAATATCGAAACAGTGTTAAGGGAGTTGCTTGAATCCTTTTTATTCCGGGCTCCAAGAAACCAGACGTGCATGGATTAAAACTATTTCCTTATTATAAATCTCCGATATGAACTTTCTGCACATACAGCCATAAGTTGACCCTGAACTAAGCAGTGCAGCCTGGTTTATAACAACGGCACATCGACCACTTCTTGTAGATGGGAAGAGGATGGAGGGCATGACGAATAGATCCCGGGAGTGTGCCGTGCCTTCGAGTTTCTATTACATAAAGATGGTTTAGGAACATAAGCCATTGAGTTAGTTTCTTTGTCGTGCTTTAACCGAAATTTGCTAAAATTCCCCGCTTACATATACTGTATGTGTATAAACAAAGTTGAATCCCAATTATTCGAAATCTAGGTTAAACATAATTGGCTGTACTTTTTTTATTACCTTTTTCCGACAAAAGCGCTTATATTTATTTTCTGGTATACTCCTGCTTTAAGAAATAAATCAATATAAATAATAGATATTGGATATATACAACGACACATATTTATTTTGCATATATAGACTATGCATTTTGCATGTATAGAATATGCATTTTGCATGTATAGAATATGAATTTTATATATAGACTATGTGCTTTTGGTATATAGACTATGTGTTTGCATATATAGAATATATGTTATATATATATATACGCACACACATAGATGGTATATATATATATATATATATAGACTATGAATTTTGCATATATAGAATATGGATTTTGCATGTATAGAATATGGATTTTCCATATATGGAATACGTATTCTGCATATATAGAACATGTAAAAAACTATACCTGACTATTTATTTCAAAAGCTATTAATATCTTAATAGATACACACAATAAAACCTCGTTAAAATGAAGATTCAGGGTGACAGAAAATTTATTCGTGTTAAAAAAGGTTTACGCTATTTGGAAAGGAGATAAGATCGTATTACTAAGTTAGTCATTGTCGACTGGATTCAAGAAAGAGTTCACGTTAAAAATAATTTGCCTTAAGAGTGCTCGCATTAAAGAAATTCGGTTGTATACTTTGTAACGTTTTTTCCCTAACATTAGAGTAATTTAGTAATATGTAATTAAAAATGCTTTCGGATAAATGCTATAGTTTTGTTTCAGTTTTACATTGAAAAATAAATTTCCAAACAATCCGAAATTTAGCTAATCATATATACGGTATTCGTTAATATCGAGTATTTATCTGCTATTCATGAGGGTTTGGGGGAAGCAAACAACATAATAATAAGCGATAACAAACAACATAAAAATAAACAGAAACATAAAAAAAGTGCTAGTGTCTTGCTTCAATTTCTTGGGAATTTAAAAAGTAATCGTGTTTTCACGAAATCAAGATAATTAGTATCTTTGCTGGTTTTTAAAATTGATTAGTTCAATTTATTTTAAAATTTAATGCAATTTTTAGAAATACAAACTTCAGCCTTTTGGTAAAATCTTAGCCTTCTGCCCCTCCGTACAGCCAGTAAGAGCATCATCGCCAGACGAAACGTTTCTCTCGATCGTTTGTTGGTTAGATGACTGGTTCCCACATTTTTTCGATTCGTGTGGTGCCAATTCACCACGCTCCAATCTCCAAAGTTATCCACTTTCAAATTTCTACTTTCTCAAATTCATTACTCTCAAACTGTCAACACTCTGTTTCACTATTCTCCAATTGTCAACACTCCGTTTCACTATTCTCCAATTGTCAACTCTGTATCACCACTCTCCAATTCTTCATTCTCCAATTTCCAATTCTCCGTTCTCTAATTCTCTACTCTCCATTTTTTCGTTCTCTTATTCCCTACACTTCAATTTAACGTTCTCCAATTCTCCGTTCTCTAATACCCTTTTATTGTCGACAGACAGACGGACAAACCAAAAACTATAGCAAGTTCGATATTATTGAAACCCGCTAATTAGTTTGTCAAACCGCTAAAAAAGAATTGGAAATTAGGTGTTGCAAAGTTCGATAGGTTCAACTTTTTATGAACGAGAATAAGTGTTTGCCGAGGTGCTATGCACTCCTGTTTCGCGCCGCTAGTACCATACCAGTTGGAAATAAATTGTCTTTACAGATGAGAAACTCCTCACAATTGAGAAAACGCATAATCGTCAAAACGGCTGAATTTGCTTTTTAAAGACCTCTGGACTATTTGCCACCTTTGGCTACTGCCAAAATCCGTAATTTGTCATGGTGTGAGGCTGAATTTGTACTATCGACAAAACACAACTGGTTTTCATAGAGCAGGGGGAACAAAATCAACGAAGAAATTTACCAACGTGACACTTTGGAGGCTACAGTAATCCATTGAGCACAATGATGATTCGACAAGTAAGAAGAGATATTTACCCAAGATTTCGCCCCGCTCATAAGGCGGGGTGGTCTCATTTCTCGGCTTTCATCATTACTGCGGAATAGCCACCGTACTCGCCAGATCACAACCCGATGGACAACATTTAATCAATTTTGGAGGTCAAAATATATGTTTTTATTCTGTTTTTACTATTAAAAATTATTTTGATTTGGTGAAGCAATCTTTGTGTCGAAAGTAAGGTAAAATGTCCGTAGTTGAAGTACCACGCATGGCCAAAAATTTCACGAGACGTTTGAAACTGTTTATCAATGTCGAAGGTGGTGACTTTAAATTCCACTAAGTATACTATTACCAAAGGTATATATTATTGTTGATCGTTAGTTTAAAATTCCCTTTGTTTATAAAATTTAAAAATGAAATGATTTT
>QLNU02015360.1:220773884-220798957 GCA_006491805.2 Dysdera silvatica
AACATGAAATTTGCTTAGTCATAATAATCGATACACTTTTAAGAAGCATATATATTAGAAAAAAATAATCTACAAAAAATTCAATAAGCCGCTATAATTTATTTTTTAACACCCTTCGTTGCGGCATCTCTCCCAAGTGTGTCGGGTGTTACGCCGCACCATGAGGCTTGCCGCGTTTCGTATAGTAAATGAATTTACTTCCTATCAAATACGTTTCTTCAAAAACTATGTTATGAAAAAATAGAATAACTGAAATTGCGATTTTATAAAACATAAAAATTGAATAAATTTAAAAAACATCTGCTGTTTTTATTTTGAACTCATTTTCAGAATCGGAACAAACATGGACAAAATAATGATATAAATGAATTACTTTTTTTTTCAAATAGGCTGGACTAATTTTTTAATCTATTCTCTCTCCCACAGTCGGCACAAAACTCATCGAAAATCGTACATTCTGCATGAAGCCATCGCAAACTTACATATAGCACAACGTAACCATTCGCATCTTCAGTTGTGTGATAATAATTTTCTTCATATTCATTGCATGTATTCACATCCAAAGTTTGTGATGACCCAGCTCACTTTCCTTTCTTTTACGCATCTCATTAGGATTACCTCTGGCTTTCTCTATTGCAATGGAATCAAACCCAGAAACATCATCTACTTCAGAACTAGTACTATGACTATTTGATTCATATCTGACCATCTTCTTTCGTTATTTCTATTTCTTTCTTTTCCAACTTTCTTCTCCAATCTTTCTTTTAACGGTCTTCTGTTTTCTGCAATGGTTAAGACAAGTGCCTATTTCTTCATTGCCTTTCCTTTTTTCTTTATTTAGTTTTGAAATTGGAGATATTGCATGCAAATATTTCGATGGAATTGTAATATTCTTTTCAGGCAAACCTTTACTCGTGGATGGCTGTGAATCCACAAGGTCTTATGCTTTCGACTCAAGTTCATGTTTATTCCATGGTTCCAGTATCAATAATGACGAAAAAAAAAAAAATTTGGAGAGCTTTTTTATGAATTTGGCGGATTTTTTGAAAACTTTGATGATATTTTTATGTATTTGTAAGTAAAGAAAATTATAATTAAATTGGAGACATTTGACTAGGATTTGCGATTATATTTAACGGCATTTGGCGCAAAATAACAAAAAATTCTCAAAATTAAAATTAACATCCGAAAGAATACGCGCGGCATATGTCCCTGATTTTAACTGCGGCATGTATACCAATTTGTAAGGTATAGATGCCTCACCCCACGCCTTCCTGATCTTGAATTCAAACATGGCGAAATAACAATGAAACCTCTCTACACTAAGACTATGCTTCGCTCAAACAGGGGATCCACTGACATCGTTAAAGTCTTAGCTGTAATATACAAAATACGATAGCACACGAAAATATTTCATAATAAACTCTATAACTCACCTTATATATTTGTTAATTTAAAAACAAAAAGGCACAGGAACACGATGTTTTTACCAAACACGCTTCAAATAATACATGGCGCACATTTGGTATTTTTTGCAGTGTCATCCCACAGCCCGTTTCAGAACTAGGGGGTGAGCAATCTATATCGCATGTGGCATGTAAACCGGATTTACCCTATAGTCCATTCGCGGAAAATTGGTCAGTAGTGCCGTTAGAATTCAAGAGAGCTGACGTCACAAACGGGTTGGTTCATTGCAGTAGAGGGAAGGGCGTCATTTCATAACTGGTTTTTCGCGCACGTTTGTCTCCGCGCAAAACCGGTTATCAAAGACGCCCTTCCCTCTACTGCAATGAAACAACCCGTTTGTGACGTCAGCTCCCGTGAATTCTAACGATACCACTGGTCAATTTTCCGCGAACAGACTATACTCAAAAGTATGCTTCCTATTGAAAAAAAAAACACATATTAAAAATAATGGGTATATGCACAAGTTTCAAAATTAAGTTTTTAAATTTGTACTTTAAAGAAACTGGGGTATTTTATTACTGTGAAATCATAATCGAATTATCTAAGATCCACAAATATAAAAGTTTCATAAGTTCTACATGTTATCCAAGTTAAGTTTTCAAAATTGGTTTTTAAAACTGGAAAGGCAGTTTTCGAAACTGGTAATGCAAGTAAGGAAAGAAAACTGCGTGTTTTCCTTTAGTTTCTAATAGGCTAATTAACAGTGAAAGGCACTTAATATTAAGTTGACTTTCGCACTTTTTATCACGGATAATTTCTTTAATGTGTTCTGCGCAAATTCAAGTTCGGGGCATTTTATGGTCGGCATTCAATTAAGTGGGAAAATGGCATTTTATTTTTTTTGCTTCTCGAAGATAAATTTCTTTTAAAGTAAAACTGACGCATTATTGTCTTTTTTCTCCCCCTTTTTAGATTTATAACTAAGGACACATAAGCTCTAATTATCTTACATAAATTTATTTTGAAAACATTTCTGACTTACTTAAACCAAAGGTTTCTTCAGGTTTTATTAAAGTGTTGGAAATGTCCCTGATTTAATAAATCATTTGGAAATGCGTACATGTCATGTGTTTCTAATTCTAGTAGAAATTTTTTACATTATTAGGTCTGATTAAGATATTTGAAAGGAAAAAAGAATATTTTGGAGATTCTACATCCCAGGTTTAACCAAAGATTTACACCAAATAATTTACACTCTTGACACATTTCTGAATATAGTCAAACCTCGTTAAAACGTACACACTTAAGCCGAATTACTTTTAATTCGAACAGGTTTCGAAAGTCACATCAAATTGTATAGAAATCTCCATGTTATTTTTTTCTTTAACACGAACACAGTTAAGACGAAATACCTTTTACAAGAAACTGGTAATTAATGGCTCTTGGAAAATTTCCTCCGCTTAACACGAACCAAATACGCTTTGTAAGATCAGAGCTTCACATTGATAATTCCAACATGCTATAGTTACCAAATTAAACTGAATGGCGACTTTTATATACAATTGCATAACAAACGTTTCTTGTTGGCGTTTACATGCGATTAGAAATGAAAAATATGTTATAAACAACGGACGCACAGTGGGACCAAATACAATGATTGTTGGCAGAAACCCTGAAGAAAAGTTAACAATATGCGGCAAATACTGTCTGGAATGGAGAGTCGACTTGTGTAAGCGTAAGGTATGACTTAGGAAGGTAGCGGGGAAAGAACGACATCCATACAAAAGTAGCGGAAACTTGTCTGTTTTCGCGATTTCACATTCTGCCCGCAAAGAAGCGAAAATCATAATGGTAAGTTCGTTAGAAGTAATCTTTCATACTTACTGATATTGAACTACTTTTAACATGGCGTCCTTACCCGCAGATTAGTACATCATTTTTTAATTGCGTTTGTTGGGCCAGGATTAATAGTATTTTATAAAGCTCATTTAATATTGACGCATTAAAAAAAAGTTAAGTTTTGATGGTTCTATATTTGTTTATGGAAATTTAATTTAATCAGTCCATATCATGTCCGTAATTTTAATATATATGTTTCTTTATAAGTTGATCTGGCTGAAACATAAAAAAACCTTGCCCATGTTTGCCCCATTTGGAAATATTCCATTTTATATAAGGTGGCCATAATCTAAGTCTTCGTATTCAGGGTCAACTGTAGCTTAATCTAACATTGCAAATGGCTCCAAATTTAGCAAGTAGCTTAGCTAGACCATATGCAAGCGATTTTGTGAAGAAAAGATTATACAGCGTGGCCATAAAATAAGTTATCCAGTCTAAATTCTGTATAGCGATGAAAACAATGAGGTATCACTATGAAAAGTGGGGGGGTTGCAGTAAGTTACCCACTATTTATTTAAATACAAATAAATAGAGGGTTGCAGTAGGTCACCCACGGTTTATTTAAATACAAATAAACAGTAGATGACTTACTATTTATTTAAATACAAATCATTTTATAAGGAAAATTTTTAAGTATCCAGCACCAAAACGGAATATTAACAAAGATAAATAGAAACTATCATACTCATCATTTTATGATATGAAACAATTGTTTGGAAATTTTGATCCGCTATTAAATATATAACTGACATTATTAGTAATTTTACCTCTTGCCGAAGCAATGAGTGAAAAATTGGTAAGATTCCAGCGCAGTGCCTTCAATTATGAATAACTAGTACACTAATAAGCATTTCAATTTGATATTTTAAGGTCAAAGACTCTTTAGTTAGGTTTGCAATTGCCTAATATTGACCTTTTCAATAAATATTATGTAGTTTCGTTAGTGAACCGTCTTTTTTTTTTTTTTTCCTCTCGAAAACTAGAGCAGCTGGAATGTTATCGCTTTTCCGCTTATCCTTTTTAGTTGAATTTTTGAATAAAATTTATTCATCTTTCTACTAGGATCAAGTTCCAGCGATACGTTTCTAACTAGAAGAACTAGTGCATAAAATGAGGCAAATTAGTCTCGTTAAATTGGATGACGAAATGACATGCATGAAGAAATTCGTCGAAACAAGAACTAAGTGTCCAAAAGACTTTCTTCCTGATCTTCATAAGAAGATTGCATTTTTTATATCAGATTTCAGGAACAGGTGGCTAGAAGCTGACAGAATACGAGACAGGTTTTTTAAAAAAATAATAAAAACTGGTTAGATACTTCAATGTTTCCTTAACTATAATATTGCTCTAATTAAAGAGGTGGGTCGATATGAGTAAAGTTTCAAAGAATGTTCTAATGGGACAAAATAACGTCAAAATACTGAGTCGTTGAGAACTAAGAACTCAGCTGAAGTGTTGTCATTTACTGCTTAGATAGGTTTGCGTCCTGCAGGTCAAGTAAAAGCATCGGAGGTAGTGAAAGAAGGAATATGGACTTCTTTCACTAAAAGAAGTTCCTATGACATCACCGACACGAGCAGCAAAATATCGAACCGCTTACAAAATTTTCAGGGAACGGCACCCACAAATAACACAACTTACCGGAAATGAAGCACTTGCCATATACTTTGAAGCCAAGCTTACTAGGAATCAGTAAAATATAATACGAGAAAATGACCAGCTCAAATTCCCACCTTACAAAACAGTCCAGTCAGCTGAAAGGGACTGTTATCCACCAGAAGAAAGCATAATAGTGACATACACTGTTACTGAAGTTAGACTGCAGACCATTCTTGACCATACAGTATCTGGCCTTTTAGAATCCCAAAAAGAAGTTTTATAAAACAACAAACCAGAGAACTTCCAAAATTTGCTCTTGATTTTAATGTGGGGAGTCGATGGTTCTGCACAATCGGAGTACAAGCAAAAGTTCAGTAATGGTCAAAATGCCACTGATGGAAATATGTTTATTTCATCTTTCGTACCTATAAGGATGATTTTAAATAAATAAAAAGGACATGGACAGCCATTTGTTTTTTTGTAAAATGAAAGAACCTTTTCGAGACGATACTGAAGACCTATTAGATTTCAATTTCAGCATGAAACGACAATTTTATCGAAAAAGGAAAGAGAACACATAGAAAAACAAATACAACAGTTAAAAGCAATGACTTATGAGCTCAATAACACACATATTGAAATCAATTGCGAAATGCTTTTTACAATGATGGACAGGAAATTGTGCAACGTCGTTACTGACACTACATCCACATAGCGATGTTTCATTTGCGATCTTACATCAAAAAGCTTTAATAACATTGAAAAAGTCATAAGTACAAACATAGTTGACACTTCCAGGCTGGAATTTGGATTATCGATGCTTCACGCAAGAATAAGGTTCTTTGAATGTTTATTACATCTTGCCTATAAACTACTGCTAAATAAGCGTTAAGTTCGTGGAGATGAAAATAAGCAGATTCTGGAAAATACCGAAAAATATATTCAGAACAGATTCAAAAGTAAGATGGGATTATTAGTTGACAAGCCAAAGCCAGGTTATGGAAGCAGAAATGATGTCAACACAGCCAGGCTTTCCTTTGATGATCCGGAATTGTCGTCAAATGTTACTGGGGTTGATGTACATATTATAAGAAAATTCAACATTGTGTTGCAAGCAATTTCTAATGTTCGTGAAATAGACATGAAGAAGTATCGCCCTTATGCTCTCGAGACAGCAAAACTTTTTACAGAAAAGTACCCCTGGCACCCCATGCCCCCAACTGTGCACAAAGTGTTAATCCATGGCCCATACATAATAAGAAAAGCTTTGCTCCCGATAGGGCAGCTGGGCGAAGGAGCCCAAGAGGCAAGACATCAAGAGTTCAAAAAATACAGGGAAGGTTTTTCTCGTAAGATGTCTTGGAGTAAAACAAACCAATACGTGACCAATTTACTATTGATAACAATGGACCCATTTATTTCTAGCTTGATAAAGGTACCCAAGAAGAAAGTAAACTAGTTCGATAAAGGTGTTTTAAATTTGTTAATGGTACCCAGACATTTAGTGACAGTTGGTCATACAGAAAATTTTTAAATGTGCTGATTTTCACGTAATTTATAAGCAAAGTGCACATAAATATTAAATATTACTACAATAATGTTAAAAAGTGTTTTGATTGATATTTACTAAACATATATAATATTTTATACCACTTAAAGTGTTTGGTCACACTGTGAGATCAATATACTGAAAAGCTCTAAGAAAAAATAAAGAAAATTAAATCAGTTTCTTGAAAAATATATGCAAAATCGTACTGCAGCCCAGTGGAGCTAAATTCCGAAAAGCTGGCCAAAACCCTAAAAAATATAAATTTGATTGATTTGAATGTATATTATAGGAGTAATTTTGAATTTGATTTCATTTTCAGCAACCTCGAATACTCTGAACAGTGATTTTCATATTATGACACCTTTTTCACATGTGTGCCGTTACATTGGATTTGCCATTTTTTTACATTAATTTTGACTTTGAATTCGTAATTAGCAAACTCGAGTACCCAAATATGGCAATTTTTTCGCACCCACCTAAAACTCAAATTACAAGAAAAAAAAATATTACGCAAATTATTTTTCTATACTTTTTCTGCATATGTAAATTGCAGTAATCTTTTACATGTAGCAATATTTCAAACAAAAATAATGATACCAAGGGGAGAAAGGTACCATATGAAGTAAAATCCTAACTTACGAACTGTCTATCAATGGGTTAAATGTCCAAGAAGAAATGCTTGAATTTGAGGGGGGGTTGAATAAAAAATGAACTTTTTTTGTGTAAATGTAAACGAATTATTTCATAACTACCGAATATTTTATTTCGTTTCTTTTCTGGTAAGTACATTTTATAAAAAAAATTAAAATTTTGAAGGTAAATTTGACACCCCCAAACGAAATTTGATACCCCACTTGAACCAATGTTGTGGAAGACACCTTGATGGAAGCTTTCAATGTGCGTCGTTTTGTGATGAAAGAGACAGCTTCTGGGGCTTTTCTAGAAACTATGGACAATCTTAATGATTTTTGGCAACATTGTACCCACGGAAAGCGAAAGCTATTTGCAACTAATGAATTTTTTAAGTGTACTACTACTACAATTTAACATTTTTCTTGTCAGAGTATGTAATCCGCAAAACAAATATTAATTAAATTAATATTTACTAAACCATAATGTGTACATATAGTGAAACTAGGATTTTTTAAATCCATCAACTACACCTAATATCCACTTTAAAGGTATGTATGTATATTTATGGTTTTTGTTACAAAATGTGTATGAATAACAAAATAATAATACTGATAAAATACAATGCAATAATATATTAATAACATACATGTACTAAAAAATGTGTATATTGTAACTAGAGCTGGGATAAATATCTTCATAATACGATTTCTAACATCCTTTACGGATAATACGAATTACTGTTAATACGAAAATATTTTCTGTTAACCTTGGATTTCGTCTTCATGAGGATTGACTGTATTTTATTTTTGAGAACAGTGAATACTTCCAATACAATTTTCTCGATTAAGCTATTAATAACGTTTCGTTATGAAAACACGGTAAAACTTTAATAACGAATGTGAAGTGTAATATTGGGTTTGGGTGACTTCACTAAATGCAAAGAAAAATAGAAACTGTTTTTATCTCCAGAAATTACAGTACAACATAGGAATCGCGTGAGAGAAAAAATCAGTATTTTTTATAAAACAAGTCACGCTTTTTTTTTCCTATGAATAGTTCCCTACTTTTTCGTAACTAAATTTCTAAAAGCTCTGAAAATAGGCGTTGAAGTTAATTTGCCATTTTAATTCTATTATATCAATGAAATTGTTTTATTTTAATACAATTTGGTAGTTTACTTTTTTACTCATTTGCAGAAAAGGAGAAAATGAATATAGTTTATATATGCGAAAAGGAAAAGAAATACAAACAACTGGAAAATAAATTCTGTTTTGTGTACGTGCGAGTTTTCTTTTCTTATTAATGGTTATTTTTAAGACTGCCAACAAGTTACTTTGCAAAGATCAACAAAAGTCTTTTAATGTGGTCTAGTTAATGTTTGAATTGGTATTTGTAGTTTCACTACTCAATTGAACAGATTTTTAGCCACAAAAAATCAGAAAATCTGTATTCGAGGAAACAATTTTCCGGAAAACAAGATTTTGTTGATG
The DNA here is from genome assembly GCA_006491805.2 of Dysdera silvatica. Taxonomy (NCBI): domain Eukaryota; kingdom Metazoa; phylum Arthropoda; class Arachnida; order Araneae; family Dysderidae; genus Dysdera; species Dysdera silvatica. The sequence goes on from QLNU02015360.1 coordinate 220,782,462, forward strand.
ACCAAAGAAATAGTGGAGTTAAAAAGATTATGAGAGGTCTAAGATTATGGAAAGTTCACGAAAGATGGTGACAGCAGTTTTATAATTGAATAGTCATATCTCACTTTTCAAATTGTTTCAAAATTTCCCTTTAGGGATACAGAAATTGAGCCACGTATACATGGGCGTCCCAGAATCATATGCGGGGGGGGGGTGTATCCAAGAAAAATTCCAGATGAATAATATTGCTGGACTATAGTTTCTTGTGGATTCAGTCTTTTTTCTCTTTTTTTCATAAGTAAATGGGGGTGCAAGTGCACACCTTGCACCCCCCTCGGGACGCCCATGCACGTATACAAATTGTATTGAATGATGTGAATGAGAAGACGTCGAAGGTAAAAATAGAATAACAGCAAGGCTAACAAAGATATGCGCAGGGGCGGCTTAAGGGACCGGCGACCCGGGAGGCCGACCGGGTCCCGTTTGGATGGGGGAGCCAAACTGAAGTCAAGTTAAAATTTTTTTAATGGACCCAATAGTAAAAAATCTCTTTAAAAAGAGACAAGTTTAAAGAAATTTTTAGAGACATCTTTAGAGAAATTCTTTCAGAGACTGTTGGCCACTTTTATAGGGTATATGGCTCACTGTGCATCTGTGAAAATCTTCTGTTTTCTCTGGAGGGGGCGCCAAAAAGCAATCTGTGTCAGGCCGCCCGGGTTCAAAATCAACCTCGAGCCTCCCCTGGACATGCGAACGGGGATCTAATTGCATAAATGAACTTCATCCAATTCTTTCTCTCTCTCTCTCTCTCTCTCTCTCTGTATTTGTGGAAGAAGTAATGAGGAAGCAGTAAAGCCGTTTATTCCTTACAACGTGAGATAGAAATACTTAATCATGAAAATACATTTTACTGAGTTTAACATAAACCTGATTGGCACATTACAGTCAGTAAGATGATAAACATGAAGGCAATTTTTTTTATTTCGCTATTAGTTTATTTTTCTTACTTTATACGTACAGAATGCGTGCATTTATTTCAAGAATGCGACTAACAGAATAAAATAATTGGCAAATAAATGGGATTTCGTAAATTAATAAAGTATATAAGAGATGCAATTAAGAAGATAGGGACGGAATTGGAGGAATTTTCTCATGGATAGATCGTGAGGAACTATTTCTGAGGTGGTCTGTTGATTCTATCGATTTCTATTGCTTTAATTCGAGAATAACTAAATAATTTAGGATGAAAAATTGTACGTGAAGGGGTACTTTAAATATTGAGAGAATGGTTCCATAGAATACTCATAATTTTTAGTTTTCAAGAAACAAACTACTTGAAAAGTTTGATACAGTTTTCAGTGGGCTTTTGTATGCTACGAGTGTATGCTTTTCCTTTCTCGATAAACACGACTCAACTCTACTTTGCCGAATTGTTTTTAAACATTTTTATCCTCATTATAGAGCATATCTTTAATATTTTTGTCATCATTGGCAAGATTATCTTTTAAAGTTTTCTGTTCTTATTAAGCTACTCCTAAGAAGATTCAAAGCGATAATAATATATTCAGTCATATTTAATAACTTTGAAATAATTTTTACATTTTTTCTCCGCACAATTTTACTGTATAATTTTTTGTATTCAGAGTTAAATGATGCATATCGGAAAAGGTTGTTAACTAAGAGAAAGTTAAGGTTTATATCTTCTTTGAACTTCAGCATAATTTTAGGGCTTTCGTGTTATCGATTAAAATGCTCTACTGAACTCTCCATTTCCATAGTCATCATTAAAAAGAGGAAGTTAGTGGTAAAATATATCATATTTACATACTTTTCGTAATGACATAAAAAATATAAGAAATATTCGTATAAAGCATATATTTGGATTCCGTGAGATTCGATCGTGAATTTTAGAGAGCGCTTATTGGGCTTCAAGCAATATTCTGCATACTACGTAAACAAGTTTGAGTTCGGCAGACGGTGTGAGGAAATATATACCATAGATCGATGGTGGGCATGTTGGGAAGAGAAAATAAAGGCTTTCTGCTCAAGTAAACAGATATTCAGTACACAATCTGAACTTATGAGAAGTTATTTACGATATTCCAGGATGCTGAAGGGATGAGATCTAGAACTATATGCTTAGCAATCAGACGTTATTTTATAAATAACTATTTTAAGATTTCAATGTCTTGCTAAGCTCCGAAAAAATACTTATATAATTGTACAAGTAATACAAAATATTTAAAACTTAATCACCTCGAATATTTTATGGTGTATTTTCTGATGCAATTTTATAATTAACATAAAATATTGTATTTAGCTAAAGAGCGCATTTTCGAACAGATTTCTAAAGTCATTTTTGCTCTTTTAATATTTAGTAATTTCATTCTCTTTATAAATCGATACTGTCATGGGCGTAGGGTTATATGGGGCCCGTAGAGCCAGAACCCCCAATAATTTGAAATAAATTGCGATTTTACATATATTATAATGTATAAATATATAAAATATTTGTTTGGGTACCCCCCCCCCAATAATTTAGAAAACTACGCTGATGGTTACTGTAATTAATATTAATAATGCATTTATTAGGGTCAAAAAATATTTTCCAAACGTTCTCTCTCTCGCTCTCTCCCCCCTCTCTCTTTCTCTCATGGCTTGTTTAAAGTATGTTTATAATCCAAATATAAAAGTTTACGTATGTTACGTATTCCTTAGGAAAATTTATGACAGCCATTTTATTTTTCTCTGATTGTGCTCGTGTATTTTATACCATCGTAAATTTGTCACCGTTGCAACGCCTTTAATGTTTCTGAATCAAATTTCGGTAGCTAAAACTTCAGGCTATTCAGCAATAACTAATATAATAATGCACTACACAACGTAAATAAATAAATTAATAAAACAAATTTGTGTATTATAAATGAATACACCAGAAGAATTTACAACGAAACAAGAACTTAGTACTTACGCACCGTGGTAGTTCATTTGCTTTTACTTAATGTATAAAAAAAAAGATTTTTTCATTTCACACTAGTTACTTTTGATAAAAAAATCTATAATCTTTTTTTGCGTTAGTAAGGAGAGAGAGAGGGAGAACGAACTTCTCTTTTTTAAACATCTTTCTCCGAATTTGTGAGGTTACTCTTGAAAAACAGATAACCACACCTGAGGAAGAAAGTCATTGTGTCTTCCATACCTACTGAAGTTTTCCTGAAAAAGTCATCTTTTTCTTTGCACAAAAGATTTTTGTCCGCATTATCCGATCAACCACACGCATTAAACGAATTCTTTAACGTTGTATATATGTTTTAGATGGGGAGAAGGAATTTATACGTGAGGTCCGTCTTAAGCGAAGCCGCATTAATGAAATTTTACTGTATATGTTTGCATTTAATGATTGTAAATTCGATGTTGGATTAATGTTTCGCAAGTTTGCTTGACAATTCTCATTTATCTTCTTTCATGTTCCTATTTGTATATTTCAGGTATTATCATAATAGTCTCCATGATTCTCTGCATCAATTATTCAATCAAATAAATTATATCCGAAAAATTTGGAAATCAGCAAAATCTACTTCTGTCGTTTTGTGGAAAAGTACGATTACAATTTCATATTAAGGACGTTTATTCAGATTAAACAGGTGTGTTAATTTGTGATATTTTACCAACTCGCTCATTCCTTTTAAAAACTTCGTTATGAAAAAAATTATCCGAATAGAATATATATTTTTGCTTTTATTAATGTATTGAACAGAATATTATTTAATCATGCTCGGTGACATCTCTGCAGGTGCTTTCTCGATTAATGGTACCAGAGCTCAATGTTTCTTCTTCCCGATTCTATAGATTCGACCACAGGATGTCACCCCCAGGCCTTTTGTGGTCCCAAATGTACAAAGGATATTCTGAATAGACATTGACGCATACTTGCTGACTCGAGTTAAAGGTAACTATTCCGAAATAAACCAGAATGCCTTTGAACTGAATTCAAGCTGCTGTACACTCGAGTCACAGCAAAACCTTACCTTTACAAAATATACGCAGGTAAGGCACACCTTATTGTGAGTTCTTGCAATTTGCGATTTTATAGGGGGAAAACTATTTGGAAAGTTATATTTGTAAAATGCTTTTACTTTTATCGCACACATAACTATTTCGTGTAATTCTACAAAAACAAAATTGTATTACAACTTTTTGTAGATTTACTAATGTACAGACTATATATTTTCATTTTCTTCAGAATTCTTTTCTTCATTTTAGACCGAGACTCTTAACTTTTGTTTAAAATCCTCATCGAAACAATTTATTTCACAATTGCTTTTTACATCGCGTATTCTTTCCATAATTTCTCCGTTTACAGTAATTAATTTTTCTTTTTCTTCTCGCATATTCAGACTAACGCCTATTTTTCTTCAATGGAATAGCGCATATAAAGCTATATCTTCCACATTACTTTCTCCATTTGATTCCTCGAATTTCTTTTATTCATTAATTTATTCTTCTTTATTATATTCAGACCACATTCTTTTACATTCATCTTAGTTTTTGGCATCTGCTTTTTGTAATTGGATTTTCCAACTCATCTTTTCATTTTGAAAATACAGGGTCTTTCAAATTAAACGCTCCCTGTATAAAGGGGGGTATACAGGGCGAAATAATAGACAGATTTATATGAAATTCAACACAATGTGTGCTCGCGAGATACATTAAAAAAAATTACATCTTACGGTTATAGTCACTCAATTTCCAAATTTTCCAATGGTAATACCCAAATTTTTTTAACAACATTATGACAAATACTATTAGAAATCTTAAATACCGTTGGAATTTTATTTTTAGACTTTAAACTAACAAAAATATGTAACATTATATGAAAAATAAATTGAGAAAAAGAAACAGTAGCGTTAACTGGAAACGTCTTTCAAAAGCTTCGAGAACACGCTGTAACTGAGTAAACCTTTCGCAATTAGCGACGTCGATGTTTGTTAGTATGTAATACAGATGTACGAAACCAAAATTATCAGAGGTATCACAGTTCGGAAGGCAGAGAATTGTTGACGAAATGTAAAGCGTACGCATTAATTTCGTATGCAAAACACTCATTGATTACAGTATTTGTCGATAGATAGCTGTGTGGCAATAACAGTTTGTGATTTGCATAATGGTTACTATTGTAACTCTATCATAGTAGGTACTATAAAAGCGCAGCAATTACTACAGAAGCATAAGTGATTGTGTGACGTAACGGTGGCAATATCAACAACGTTACAGGAAGAGACGCTATTAGTGAAGCTATATTACCAGAACAGAAATAATGCAGCTGCGACAATCAAGGAATTCCAGCTTCAGGAATGACAAAAAGTGGACCTATTGCTGTTTCTTTTCTATGCAAAATAATGGAGTAATTTGAAGCAACAGGGATCTTGGTGTTCAACCAGACCGAGGTAGAAAACTAGTGGACTCCGCTCATCTTGAAAAGGTGGCTACTGAACTTGTGGATTTATCAAGCCAATGTGCACATGGTGACGCTAGTGTGTCAGTAATTGCCCGCGAAGTGGACATGTTGGCTGCTATTACTACTACATGGAGAACGTTGCATAAGGTTTTGCGATACTATCCTTACAAGCTTCACATGCTACAGCAGCTAAGGCCTGGCCATGCAGATGTGCGTATCAGTTTCGAAAGTCAGTTACTGGATCGAGTGCAAGTAGATATAATGCGGCCATGGTACGTTCTTTGGAGTGATTAAGCGCATTTTTCCTTAAATGGGCAAGTCAATATGCACAACTGCCACATTTGGTCTACAACAAACCTTCATGTTATCTAACAAGTCCCATTGCATTTCCCGAACGTGACAGCATGGTGTACATTTGCACAGCCACGCAAAAATACGGTCGCCCACTTGCCCCGGGCGACCAAATTGAAAGTACGGGCGAGTAAAAATTGAAAAAGGAAACTAATAAATGTGAAATAAAACAGCAAAATTTGAATCTTTTGTCAAAAATAATAATTTGGAAAAATTTCCAGTTTTGTTACAAAATTTAGAAATTTCACGATTTTTGGTTCTAAAACACAGGTTTTCAACAAGAATCTGGAAGTTTCGAAACGACTACCGAAACTAACTTTTACCACTCGGCGGTCCGAGACTTATCACGTAAGTCGAAAAAGTGAGCGTGGCAGTTTCCAAGGAATAAAACCGGAGACAATTGGTTTTTCATTTCTCTAACTTGGCAACATCGGAGCTTCACATTTGCGAATTGGCGCACATGGAACTTCGAGTTCGCATTGAAATAATACAAATATTATTCGCGCCTTAGGTATACGTTGAGTTACTTTTAAAATTTAAATTAGTAGTATTGGTGCAGCATATCTCAGCAGACGAATATTGTATCATTTTTTTTCGAGTTGCCAGAAAACTCAAAATAAACCAATACAAGTTCTAAACAATAACATTAGGCCTAAAGAAGAAACAAGGTTCAACAATACCAAAGAAACAACATTAAACATGAATACGGAAGAAAGAACGTGTTCAATGTAAACGTAAACGTGCGTTCCATCGGTGGCGGAAATATAAGCAGAACAAAGTCGACTAAAAAGTTTCAAAATGCGAAAAATTTTCGACCACGTCTATTTCAAAAAGATTGGTTGGAAAAATTTACATAATGACTGTGTTCTTTAATGTTAATGACTGTGTTCTTTATTGTACCTTCTGTAAGAAGCACCCGAATTTACAAGACTCTTCTTATTCTTCTAAGTTAGTGTCAGGTTATGATGATCACTTCAATATTGAAACCTTAAAAGCACAGGAAAGAAGTAATAGCCACAAGTCATGTGTTGCAGCAGCATCCGTGAAAGAATCTCCATCTACAGGTCCCTTAAATCGATGCTTCCTGAAAGCATCAGAAGTCCAACGCCAGCAGATGTGCATATTGTTTAACACTGCATATTTCATTGCTTATAATTCGAAGCCACTTGACAATTTCTTTAAGCATATGGAACTTCTCACTAAGCTTGGGGTTTCGGTTGGTGGTAAGTACAAGAATAGAACACAATGAACAGATTTCATTGATTCCATTGCATCAGTAATTGAAAAGAATTTAGTACGAGATATCTGTAAGTCTCCTTGCATTGCACTTGTAATTGATGGCTTAACTGACTTTTCCTAATCGTCTTATGCAGTTCTTCGCATTCGCTACATTAAGAATTCTTTGATTATTGAAACATTTCTCTCTCTCGAGCCGCTTCAAAATGAAACATCACAAGGATACTTTGATACTGTAATTGAAGCTTTCACTAGAATGGGCATTCCAATAAAGAAACCAGGGTGCTTAGTAGGATTGGGAACTGATGGTGCTGCAAATATGTGCGGGCAACGAAATGGATTAGGTGAAAAATTGACAGAAATAAATCCCAATCTTATACACATTCACTGTGTTACACATCGGCTTCAATTAGCTGTTTTAGATACATGTTTAAGAGTGAAGTTCATTACTGAATGTGAGAAACATGTACGAGCTCTTTTTAAGTATTATCGCGTTTCCTAAGAAATTACGTGAATTAGCCAGAACTGCGAACATTTTAGAAACGAAGTTGGTAAAGTTGAAAGATATCAGCAGTATACGTTGGGTTATAAAAATAATAAAAATACATGGCAAATACATGACTCTTGAAGCACTGCTAATAAGTTGGTTTTCTCTCGTTACTCATCTTAAAAATGGAGCCTTTGGACAAGAAGGGCAGAAAGCAAAAGATCTTTTACTGTAAACATAATGAAAAGCTGGAGATTTATTAAGTTTTGCCACTTTTTTCTTGATTTCTTAGGAATATGCACACCTATTAGCGAATTTTTTCAACGAGAAAACATGCTGGTCACTCAAGTGGATAATTGTATTAAATTAGTCTTGTTTAAATTAAACAAATTATATGAAAATCCAGGTACCAAAGAATTAAAATTCATGGAGAACTTCAGTGAAGGGAAGTACTTTGGCGTTAAGCTTAATACTTCCAACATGAAGACATACTACAAACATGAAGATCTGTTTGTATCGGATAGAAAAAAAAAATGATACAAGAAGGTGAAACTTACCTTCAATCTAGGTTTATAGATATTAATACATCAATCATTCAACATCAAATATTTGATGCAGCGGGATAGTCTGAGGGAAGAAAATTGGCAGAATTTGGAAATCGAGAAATTGTAAGTTTAGCAGAACATTTTCAGCAATCCCTTCTCCAATTTTCAGAGGATTCAGCATTAGATGAGTGGTTTGATTTCAAACAAGTCGTTAAAGATTTGCCATTCAGTCTTTATTTCATAACGCCATCAGCCAACCAAGTAGATTCAAAACTTTGTCACCTCTTATTTCAATTGTGTCGTGTATACCAGTATCAACAGCAAGTTGCGAAAGGGGTTTCAGCACAATGAACAGAATTAAATCCAGTCACCGATCTTGATTAACATTTAAAACAACAAATAGCTTAATGACTAATGTTAATAATGGTGTAAGTTTGACCGATTTTGACCCTATCCCTGAAGTCAATATTTGGTTTGCGACAGCTTCAAGGCGTCTGCGAAATTAAATTTTATCTCTTGATTATTTAAGGTGACAGACTTTTGGTAATGTCGGGCCAGCAGGCATTTTTTTTTTTTTTTTTTTTGGCCAGTAAGATTTTTCAAAATATTTGCATGGCTTCATTTTGGCAACTACTTTTCTCATTGGCCAATACTTCTGAGAAGAAGAAATATCGACTGGGATCCGCACCTGTTTAGTTACTGGACAGAGGCATAATATCATGTTGAAACAGTTCATCATACCGCAGCTACAACAACGGAGTGCTCCATGAAATCATATTTATGTAAAATGGTACGCAACCCCACAGTGCTTGTCCTGTCCAAAGATTGCCGAGACAGCACTTTACTGACGAACAAATGATCAGCCGATGTTTTCAGACATCATGGCCACCATCGATCTCCGGACCTCACCCCCCCCCCCCACTGTGACTTCTGGCTGTGAGGTTATTTGAAAGACGTGTGAATCGCGAACCATGTCTAACTCCTAACCATCTAATTGGCAACATTCGACTTCATGTGCTGGACATTCCAGCTGAAATGTTACACTCGGCTGTGGAAAACACTGGTGATCAAATTAAAACTACTATTGGCCAGAATGGAGGACATATTGAATACTTGTAGAAGTGTTGAAGAAATTTGTACTAGCGTACAGTAATAATGAAAATGTTGTAAACAATGTGTGTTTTGCATGCAAAATTAATGTGTACACTAACTTTCGTCGATAGTTCTCTGCCTTACGAACTCTGATACCTTCGATAATTTTCGCTTCCTATATCTATAGTGCATATTGCTAATTACGAAAGGTTTACCCAGTTACAGAGATATCTCGAAGCTTTTGAAAGACGTTTCCGTTTAACTGAATTTTTTCCTTCTCTCAATTTACTTTTACTTAATGTCACATAACTTTATCAGTTTGAAATCCAAAAATAAAATTCCAACGGTATTTACGGTTTCTGATGGTGCCTGTCATTATGCCGTTAAAAAATTGGGATGTTGCCATTTCAAAATTCAGTAACTATAACCGTAACCGTGAGACGTATATTACTTTTTTTTATATAACTCGCGAGCGCATATCGAGAAACATTTGTGTGTAAAATTTCATATAAATCCGTCCATTATTTCTTCCTATACACCCCTCTAAACAGGGAGCGTTTAATTTGAAAGACCCTGTATATTTCGAACATCTCTCTACGTTAAAATTTAAATAGAATAATTCTCTCATCATAGCCGATGATGTGGTTGCATTAGATAATTAAATACTCGCAAAGGACGATTTTTCATTCAAATCATTATCTGCGAATATTTGCTCATCTCCCTACACCCTCATAATTTTTTAAGATACTTTACTGTCCGTAATCAAAAGAGAACTTTGTTCGCAGTCAAAACAATTCTTTCCTCATTGCTGTTATACGAGACTTTTATTTACAGTTTTTGATTTATCCTAAAATACAAATCCAAAAGACTAAAACAGTCTATCAATAGGAAAGCACCCTTTTATTCTTATCAGAAATCTCACCATTTCGTGAGAGATATTCAAGACTGGACAATATTACCTTACTGAAAATAGTTGGCTTTCTACCAAATTCAATTAAATCTTCAATTTCACTATAATGAAGATGTTAAAAAACTGTCGCGAAAATTTTCAAATATGATAATTTTGAAATTATTTGAAATTACTCTCAGTATACATATGTATTATGATATACAGCAGTACAAAAGTTTTGACCTGAAAACCCCACTTTCGAAAGCGCATCGAAGTTAAGTTTGCGGTTGATATTCGCCGCTCTAAAAAGTGGGTCGCGGTTTTAATATGTTGGGAACGTCAGCCATAATTCATTCAGATAAAGGACACTTTTTAAATAAATCCATTTTTATTTCATCCACTGGAAATATTCTCTCTTTTTAGCTTTCGATCTTGAAGTTATTATTCTGTTCTAAAAGTAACTCGATTAATTCTTTAGATTTGAAATTAGCTGCTCCATACGAGTTCAAACCTCTGTGCATATTTAACCGCCCTTTTATTGACAAGAGGAAAAAGGGAATACAAAAATATGAGTTATTAATTAATCAATATTTATTATAATCACGATCTTGACTCCTCTATCTTAATCTTCTTGTTCAAAATGCCATATAATCTGATGTGAAACTTATTAAACAAATGTAAAATAATATTTTTAAATCATTATGATTATACAGTCGAACCTCGTTAAGACGAACACCAGCAGGAACAGAAAATCAGTTCGTATTAACAGTAATTCGTCTTATCCGGAGAGGATAGTATGTTATACAATCTGACGGGACTTCAGAAAACGGTTCGTATTAAAAATAATTCGTCTTAACAAGGTTCGACTGTATATAAATTATACACCTATAACCTTTAGCTAACTTTTGAATTTAAAATAAAGTTATTGCAACACTGTTGTTTTGAAAAGGGAGCATAATAAATGTTTATGTGTGCAATTTGATTTATTTTATTAATATGTGCTATATTTTAATATATATAAAACTTAAATTTTTCATTTTAAAATTCTTCATGGGTATGCAATCTGTAGAAACATTCCCCCTATGCGCATTCTTGGCTTATTTGAACAAGTGTCGCAATTAATCACATATTTTACGTCTTCTACTCTTTTTTGTCTCTTAGAAAATACAACAAAATAGTCATCTGTGGGCCACATTGGATATAATTACTGCCTTCTGGCTCGTCGGATTTGGGTCCAACTCTTAATTGAGCTTGATTCAATCTAGCTACATTGTGGGGTTGTGTAAGTCGCCTGTGTGGTGCCCATATTGAGAAACATCTGATAATATTTTGCCTTCAACTAACAGTAAAAACTACCAGGCGTCAGTATAGTCAAATAACTATCAACGTTGTGCGTAGGATAAAAAAATAAAGAAAAACTTTTTTTGCACTTTTCTCATTAGGTGAGACTTACCATCTAACCTGATTCTAGAAGTAGAAATCGAAGTTATCCTTCTCTTCTAGCAAGACTAATCTCTCAATTAATCGACCAATAGTTTGTCTCTTAAATATAGCGATGGGCCATTACGAAATGTTTTTAAAATCGAAAGAATTGTGATCGACTCAAATTTACAGTCGAGTCAATGATTAATTCCTCCTTGAACTTAACCATCGACATCTTCAACTGCAATTGCGAGTCAGCTGCCTAAACACACTGCACATGCGCCTGAACATTACAGAACCACTGCTGCACGCTTCTGTCATGCAAATGGAATCGTTGTTAATTTGGTAAGTGGATATAGCCCCATTTTCTGACATCCTGGCAAAAGGGTGGTAGTATTTGTTTATAGAATCATTATATAGGCTTTAGAATAGATGTTATAGAATAGAACATCGACTTCATGAAATCCAAACGACCTGCACTTTATTTATACGAGTATTTATTTTTTATTTAGTTTCCTTTTTTTAATTGTTGTTGTTGTAAATAAGCAAGAACTTCATTTTTGAATTCACTGAAAGTACATAACTAAAAATTATCTTCTTACTACCTCAGTGTCGATTTATATGAGAACCATAGAAATGATATAAATTATGGTATATACATCACTTCGAGTGATTCAAAAATAAACCCTCTAGTATTTTAAGCTGCATTTAGTCTTAAAGTTATTTATAAAAATATTTAAATTATTTTTGCCGTTATAAGAAATGCGCTGTAAATATAATACACGATATAGTAGTGTTATTCAAAAACGTGGTTGATAAAGATAGTTAAAATTTTGTTTATCATTCAAAACAAACACTGGTCAAAGATCGTATATAAGTAAATAGAAATGGTAGTCAAATTTCCATAAACTTTTTATGCATGTATAATCTGATCTTGTTGAACATGAAGACTTGCCATAAGACCAATTAAACTCTTTATTTTATGAAGTAGTTGCATACTAGCAAAGCGAAATATTTTTACGATTGTTTCGACCAGAAGGAAAGATGACTCGGTTGCTTCGAATAAATTCGAATCTGTGCATTTACGTAAGAATCATTGTTTGCATAACTAATTGTCATTGTGTTTTCATTAAAACGCTGCGACCTTCATTTGCAAAGTCCATAGTTGGGATTTTTTTCACTAAGCCTTTACAATAACAACCCAACGAATCAAGAACTGCTTCCACCACGCATGGTCACACAGTGTACCGAGTCAGGTTTAAAACCATCGAGAGGTTTAAATATTCGAGACAACCGACTAAAACATCTCGCAATCGCGCGTCACTATCTAAATGCGTAAGTAGAGTTTTGTAGAGAATATATGAATTTTAACGTATATTTATATTTTCCAAAAGAACGATTTCCGTCATTACTTAAGAGATTTTCTCAAAAAAGCGATAATTTGGCGCATGTCTGCCCAGGGGCACCGAGAGCAACGCGGACCTCTATGACCCCTTCCTTGGGCAGTGGCATAGATATTTTTTCATTGTGGGGAGAGCGGTTAAATTCCCCAAATGAACAAAAAGTATGAAATAAGAAAGCATTTTTTTTTACTTACTTACTTATTACTTAATTATTTTACAAGATCACTGCTGAAAAAAGAAACTAACGTAAGCTACTGGTTGTTATTATTATTTTTTTAATAATCGAGTCAGGATAATGAAGTATAATTAAAAAACTGTACATTAAAAATGCACAAAATCTTATTAATCTGGATTTAGAGAAAAAAAATTCTGGCCTTCCGCTAGTAAACAGTTCAATAACTTTATCAAAGTTTACTTTTCTTGCTAGATCACATTCCGCCAGCAGTATTCCTAGACTACTTATTCCTTCTTGGCACATGGTTGACCTTAACATGTTTCTCACCCTTGCTAAAGTGCTGGAAGAACGCATTGCAGTCATACGTGTTTACCAACATCTCTATTATTGGATGGAATCGTCGGCTTGAGACATGAAATTTTGCACACGAATCTAATCGCTGAACGATGCATCAAGTTTTATAGACACTGCAGTTTAGCATAAATATATTCTAAGGAGCGTTCCTTAGAATATATTCCGGCATATATGTACTGGCACGTAAGACCATAGCTGGGAATATTCTCGGGAGGGTACATTATATTTTTTTTTTCATTTTTAAATAAAAAAACAAGGATATCGTATCAAAAGTATTTTTGGGACACGACCGGACCCCCCATAGCTCAGATCCTTGCCAGCACGGTCCTCTAGACCTCTTCCGGACCCCCGGGCTGCAGCCCCTGCTGCCCCCCTTCTCGTCAGCCCTGCATCTATCTGCCCAATCAGCGCCACTCATGGAAGGCGTGTAGTTAAGAATTGCATTAGAATTTTCCAAAATTACCTCTGCAACCCTTAGCATAATTCTTTTAGTAGATGCCATTCCAGCACTTACCCAATTACTCAATGAAGTTAAAATTCTCTCATCTTTCCATATTAAGAGCGCTATATTTCCCTATTTATATGCAAGTCCTTTCTTTTAGAAACTTCATTTCCTGTAATCAAATAGGGTTCTGACGTAAATTATACAGGTCATCGTTGCGGTGCAACTGCAGTTATGATGCATATTATGAATGTCACAGTAGCGGCATCAGCGGTGCGTAAAGCGTTTTATATGTTTTAACATATCTTCATTATTTTAAAGTTTTTATGTTTTTTAACCAAAGAGATCGCCTTAGGTAATTTCAAGAAAAGTATGAAGCAGATACTCCCTACGATTACATATTATTCACCACGTTTTATAGTTCATACGAGAACTTAATATTTGGCTCATAAGGGGTAGAGAAAAAAGAATCTGTCTTATACTTAGGCTGGATTCGAAACAGTAACCACTGAGCCATTGAATACAGTCATGGGGGTCTCTATTCACGTAAGGATACGTTAACCAAAAAGGATCTCCTTAACCAACTTCAAGAAGGGTGTGAATGTGCACTTTTTTTCAGAACAGCAGTAAAATGCTGCGTATTCCAACTTTTCTGGGGACAAGAAAAAGTATTTGTTAATGAAATATTCCACTATAAAATTGAAGTAATGTATGAGAAAGAGTGAAAATTAAAAGTGTGAGAATTAATTTAAATTTAATATCTGGTACGAAATGGGGTTTAATTTTGCATTATTTTAATTTATAAATGCCTCTAACAAAACTTTGAAAAGCGCAAAGATGGTTTTTTTTGTATAAGTGCCAGCTGTTGGATCTACTAACCAATTTTTTGCAACGAAATTTTACTCGCTAAAAATCATTCAAAATTAGTTTATTGTGCCTGGGTTTTTCAAGTTTAAAGTTTTAAGAAAGGAAGCAATTTGTTAGGGATATTTAATTTACGAACATTTTTATTTTGTTTGATAAAGTTCTAACCTTAAAAAACATGTTCTTCTGTATAGACTTTTGTTGCAGTTAAATATAGATTAATCTATATATAAACAAAATTTGAAGTTTTGAATCAGCTAAAGCAACTAGAATATTAATTATTATTATTATTATTATTATTATGCTCATGATATTTGCATTGAACCCATAGCTATCGACTGCAATATACATGAAAGAGAAGTAGCAGTGATCCAATCAGATTTAGCTGCCTTTGGCTTACTATACGGGTACTTTAAACCGCAACGAAGACTTATTATTCTAGAAATATTCGTAGAAAATCCTTTGATCGAAGAAGGAGAATTAAAGAATTTAATTAACATGGAGATGTTATTGAAAACCGTTTAACAAAAGTTCTTTATTAACAAATTGTTATTCACCAATATCTGAAATGCATAAAGAGATGAAACAGAATGGGGACAAGTACCGTGATTTCTTAATTCAAAGACTGCTAATTAGAATCCAGTATATTGTTTCTGATGGTTTAAAGTCTTAAAGAAGGTTCCAGTTCTGAACAGAAATTGTGAATATGTTAGCAAATATAAATTTATTAAGTGTGCATATAATTTTATTTTATTAATGAAATATTTTCTACACAATAGAATGTTGTACAATTTTGTAATGGGTTTACAATTCAATTATCAAAATGTTCATTAGTAATAAATTTTAAAATATATTCAGACTTATTTATATTATAAATATTTATACATTTAAACTTTTATATATGTTATACTTTATATACAAAAGGTTAAACACTGGTAAAATAGCAATGAAAAAGATCACTCAAGCTTTCGGACGCATCAGCAGCAGTCCTTCATCAGGAGTAATGTTTACTCCTGATGAAGGACTGCTGCTGATGCGTCCGAAAGCTTGAGTGATCTTTTTCATTGCTATTTTACCAGTGTTTAACCTTTTGTATGTAAATTTCCTCCCTGGTACCCTGTATTTTATTTCTATGTTATACTTATTAATATATTTAGACTTATTTATATATTTAGACTTATTTATATATTTAAATTTATTTGCATATTTAGCTTATTTATATATATTTGGAGCTTACATACATATTTAAACTTATTTATATAGACCTAATGACATAATTTTAAAAATAACTAAACTTATAAATCATGCTTACAAAGTAAAAATTTATTTGCTTGTATGTATATATTCAAAATCAGAATGAAAACTAAAATATCACGGACGTTATAAACATATAAACTCATAAAAATCAAAGTCAATATTTTTGGCTAAGCAATAACTCGATATTGTATCCTGAAATCCTTAATATTTTATGAATCACATAAATTTTGACGATAATTTACAATTATTCAGTTAAATCTTAAACTCCATGAGTATAAATTGTAGAAATTTTCATGACCTTTTCCTAATAGAATTAATAGGCTCCTTGATTTGCCCGTAGGAAAATATTCATGCGTTTAACTATCAATCTTTTGGGCAACAGCAGCCTATTTATCATCTGCTTGAATTCCCATATCCATCCAACCCACCCCATAACTCCAATATCAAATTATTAAATTTAGTGTCATGCTTTAAACTGACTTACAGAGCTAGTATTTCATATTTATGGAAATTTAGTTTATTATGCATAAGGTACAGATACC
>QLNU02015360.1:220823081-220843321 GCA_006491805.2 Dysdera silvatica
CCTTAAGGCATTCGAAGCCCAGGGATCGATCGATCATTTTTGGGCCCTTTCTACAATAACCTGTAAATTTCCAAACGGCAATAGGAAAATATCATATATAATAAACAAACTCTGCGGATTTGGCGCCCCTCTTTATGTTGGGGCGCTAGATCCGAGTTCAGTTGGCTCACCCTTTAAGACGACACTGAAACTTTCCAAGTAAAAATAGATGGTCCTATATTTTAGGCAGGGTAGCGGCTATGACCGCAAAGGTTTGAAAACCAGTTTTGGTATTAAGATATTCGATTTTTGTTCGAGTGGTTGGTTGTATTTTTATGGCGCAATGTCAGGCCATTGCGCGCCAGTTTTGCTTCAAATTCATCATTATAAATTTCGTGCAAATAATAAAAAGTGTAAAATTTTGATCCTCGAGAAGGGTAAGATTCTGTAACACAGTTTGAGTCCTACTGCATCAAATATGTTAACTTTTATTTTAGTTTAAAAAGTGAACTTTACTCGTAAGTTTCACTATTTATGTGGGCTCAATGTTGATTGATTCAATGGCAACAATCACCCAGAATTGATACAGTATTTCATTGGCATCCCTCCTTTCTGTACACATCTGTCTCCAGCCAACAGGGATATTTATCTCACAAGTCCATATTTCATTCGCCGAATTGAAAGTAGATGAACGAAATTAATTTTCATCATATCCACAACGTTTTGACTTAGACTCATAAACTCTTATGTGAGTGAAAATGAGAGTAAATGTCCTAGCAGTGGATTTGACAAACGCAAATAATTATTTTTGTGAATACAATATTATTTTCCATGTTTTAGATAGATCTTTCCCTTTGAATATATGTATGTGTGTATATATATATATAAAAGTTTTCCTCGCCCATTCTTGGCGGAAACAGGCTTTGGGACGGGCAGAGCGCCATGTTCCCAAGCCTCTTTTTACATCACTTCTTAATGTGCCATGTCTAGAAACTTCCTGACAATGTGACACGTGTTTAGGATTGTGGCTTTTTGTATTTCAATGTAGGTGTTTGGGTCAATGTTGAGTATCTCCAAATTCGTCGCAAGCGTTTTTGGTACTATCCCTGTTGCTGAGATGACTAACGGGATGATGAAGATCTTTTCCATACCCCATATATCTCGTACTTCATGTCTGAGATCTTGGTACTTGGTGATTTTCGTTGTGTAGGTTGTCTGTATGTTATTGGTGTTGGGTACTGCTATGTCGATTAAGTACGTGGTCTTATTCGATTTATCGACGAGGGTTATGTCAGGACGGTTATGTGGGACTGTCTTGTCTGTTATGATTGCTCTATCCCAGTAAAGCTTGTGTGTTTCGTTCTCATGCACGGTCTCTGGCTCATATTTGTAGTACGGGCATTTTTCTGTCAGAAAGCCAGCATTCGCTGCCAATTTCTGGTGGACTATTTTCGCTACTTGATCGTGTCTATGTTTGTAGTCTGACTGCGCAAGGATCTTGCATCCTGCCATCACGTGTTGGATTGTCTCCGATGCCGCATGACAGTGTCTGCATTTGTCGCTTTCTATGTCTTTTCTCTGGATGAATTTCTGATTGTTCCTTGTTGCGATCACTTGGTCTTGGATGGCTAGCATGAATCCTTCTGTCTCTGGCTGGAGAGTGCCTTTGGCCAGCCAAGAATTTGATGCCTTTTTGTCAACGTGTGGTTGTTGCAGGTCATTGTAGTGCCTGCCATGTAATGGTTTTCCGGCCCAAGTTCTCAGTTTCTGTTCGTTGGCTGTTTCCAGGACACGCTCTTCGGTACTACACAGGTTTAGTGGCGTGTAATTTGCATCTGCTTGTATTATGGCTTGGATGAGTGGCGATCGGGGACTCTTCAACTGGAAGTATTGCCTCATGCTCTGGATCTGCTTGTCATGTAAGTCTTTGAGGTCCGCTTGTCCGCGTCCTCCTTCTTCCCGGGGTAGTGTTTGCCGTTCAATTGCCGTTGCAGGGTGTAGTTGTCCGGCTCTTCTCTGGATGGTTCTCATTTTCCGCTGGAGTTGTTCTAGTTCAGTGTTGGACCATTTGATGATCCCGAAGGAGTAGGTGAGCACTGGTACCGCATATGTTATATATATATATATATATATATATATATATATATATATATATATATATCTTCTTATATATATATATATATATATATATATATATATATATATATATATATATATATATATATATATATACATATATATATATATATATACGATTACAGAGTCCTTATAAACTTAGTGGAGAATGAATTATCGTTAATGTGAACACGCTTTAAGATCAATTTTATTTTTTAAACGACAATGTCGTATTCATGAACGGTCGCCTAACGAATTTTTAACGCTAATCATCGATCGTTAAAACCCGGCGTAGCTCAGCAGAATTTTTTAGGCCCATGTATTTTTTAGTTACCCTAAATACTATTCTAATGATTCCAACTCCGGTTGTGAGTGAGATGGTATAGGAATTGCGCTCAATTTTTCATGGAACTAGTGCACACCGAAATTTAGAACGAAACCTTAAAAAAGATTTGAAATTTAGTATTAAGTAGGGTAACGCCTTTCAGATCAGTAAGGCACTAATTAGCTATTCATTAAAGAGAAATGTCCGTTTAAAATAAAACCTATACTTATTTACTCACCATTTGCACATAGCTAACCTCGTGGAAGAGCCAACCTAATATAAGAAGATATTTAAAAATAGGGAACTTGTGAGGTGATCAGTTATGCGAATTAAATTTTATAGGAATTTTGTCCAGAATTTTTTATATGTTTATTATACAATTCGTAAAGAAATGTCTTTAAAAATGAGATATATATTTTATCAAATATCCCTTACGTTAGTTTCAGCTAGATCTTCAAAATCGCTAACTGCACTCTCATTGCCAACAATATTTTTTACTACATTAAAATCCCGATTTAACGTTATTCAAGCGACCGATAAGAAATAACGCTATATGAGGGAAAACGTTAAATCGGGGTAGGACAAAAATAAAACACAAACCATGGAATAAGGACTGATTTAGGTTACGTACCTTTTATTTATTTCCATACAATGATTTAGACATCAATCTTCTAAATTATTTTTTAAAGAATCGGTTATTTTACATAGCTTTTGTTTTTATCAGCTACCTCAAAGTAGTGGCGTAAAGAGAAATCTCTCCTTCACCCCCCCAAAAAAAAAATATATATATATATATAATAATCAATATCATCATCAATATCATGTTCAATAATTTTGTAGAGGAAACAAAAATACAAGTTGACAACATTGAGCTAGAAATTGCTGATTCATATATTTACCTTGGCCAGCTGATTTCAATGGATGGCAACATTATGAAAGAACTCAACAGACGTATTAAACTTGGCTGGAGTGCATTTGGAAGAAACAGTTTTATCCTGAAGGGGAAATTGCCTTTGTGTCTAAAAAGAAAGGTCTTCAACCAGTGTGTATTGCCAGTCCTCTCTTATGGATCAGAGACATGGAGTCTAACAGTTGGAGCAATACGAAAGTTACAGACAACGCAAAGGAGCATGGAGAGGTGCATGCTTGGAATAACTAGGAGAGATCGAAAAAGAAACACTTGGGTGAGAGAGCAAACTAGAGTAGAGGACATCATTGTTAAAGTAAAAGGGCTGAAATGGCGATGGGCTGGGCATATTGCAAGAAGAACTGATCAACGATGGACAACAGAAATTCTGAACTGGATTCCAAGAGACCACCGAAGACCTAGAAAACGTCCTCAAACTAGATGGGTGGATGAAATAAGAAAACAGGTTGGGGTGACGTGGAAGCGAATTGCTCAGGATAGACTTGTGTGGAAAGCATTTGGAGAGACCTTCATCCAGCAGTGGATAGATAATGGTTGAATATGATGATGATATATAATATTGTTGTGTCTTCTATAAGAAATTAACCGGCGACGCATTCCAATATTTTAAACAGAACACATGTCTATTAGTCACCGTTTCATAAAACAGGGTTCTAACACAAAGCATATAATTTCAAAACTCGTCTAGATTTTATAGTTTTCAGATGTTGAGTTCAATTTTAAAGGCAATGGAAACAGTTAAAGTAAGTTTGCCACATACGTAGCGTAATAAGTTTGCCACAGTTGGAAACCGTTCGTTTTATTTTATATTTTACCTAAAGATTAAAAAAAATCCTTATTAACTAAAAAATATAATAATATTATTATTTCTTTATTTGTGAATTTTATTGAAAATAAACGAAGGCAAAAGGGGGCCCTTTTTCCTTGGGGGGCCCCCCGTTTTGCAGAGGTTGCGGGGGGTTATCAATACGCCGCTGCCTCAAATATAACGTTCTCAATACATATGGTTTTTTTTCAGAATTTTCTCTTGGCCTTTGCCATTTAAAAGTAATGTTTTCCCTATTTTCAAAGCTTGAATGGCTTCTCTCGCAAAGGGAATTCCGCGTCCTTCATCATCATCTTGATCATCGTCTGAACTATCCGATTCCCGGTCCATCAAATTACTTAGAGTCGGAATCTCAGATGTAATGGCGTTTATATCGCAAGCTAGATAATCGTCGAAATCATCTGACGTGGAGGAAGGTATTTCCATTCATTAGATTCCTCATGCGATTTCTCCTCGTATTCAAAATCATCACCTCTAATCTCCAGAAAACCACCTTTTACAAAAAAAACTTGAAATACATCTCCTCCTGACTCTCTCCCATGCTGAAGAAGTCATATGAAGGGCTTCTAGTACGTTCATCGACTTTTCCTAACTTCAGATTGTATACTCAGAACAGCATTTCTCAGAAGTCGTATTTGACAGTTCACCAAGGCCGTAGACAAGTTTTAATTTCGGGAGTCAAGGCTGCAGCTAAGGTTTTTTCAGAGAGAGACAGGGTTCAGTCAGGGGCTGAGCCCCCTCGGTAAACATTTCTTTCAAAATAAATTATTTTAGAATTTTATTAAAAAAATGTTAATAACATCGTATCGTAACAATGGAAATCGTTCTTTGACGTTAAAAATATATTCAAAATAGCTTTTTACAGCAGATCTTATGTACATTATGTTCTTTACAGAGAGATTCTTCTGCTCTATAATGAGGATATGGGAAATGATAAATTTTAGTTTACCTCTGTAAGTTTTTAATGCAAAATTTAAGTTAAGAAATTTATTCATTAATGTTAAATATATTAGTCTACTTAGATATTTAGTATTATTAAATATATTAATAATTATATTATATTTATATTAATAATAAAATAACACATCAAAACTTTAGAGAATTTTAAGCCCCCTGTAGCCTTCTGAACATCCTCTGTAACTTTCAGAATCCCCCTGTAAATAGCGTCTACCTAAGGTCCTGAGTTGGGAGGGAATAAAATTTTTACGTCATTCATCGATAGAAATACAGCATGTACCTACCGTTCGAGCAAAATATCGATGTAACATGTATCAGTATAATTGCAACGTATATCGGTATAATTTTTTTGATTTCAACTCGAATACTAAAACTATTTAATAAATAAGCAAATACAAAAAAATTTTCAATCGAGGACATGACATTTGTAAAGCAGTGGAAGTTCAAACTGAAAAAAAAGCAAGCGTAGAACAAAATCTCTCCCCTCTTATACAGAAAAAGTGCAATTCAGATTTACACGCACCTTATCGAAAATTAGACCGCCTTGAAGTTTAATAAACTGATTTAAAATTTTCCAGTTACACATCAATATTGGGATGAGTAGTTAAAAGTGCTAATCTATTTAACTTATTTTCTCTAACTAAGTTTCTTACACACGTTTTCAGTCTTTGTAATGATGAAAATGCTGTTTCTACCGTTTCAGTAGAAATCGGAATTGTGGCAATAACCTTTAATAACATGTATGCTTTTGGAAAAAGATTAGTCACATTGTATTTATAAGTGCTTCCATTGCGTTAGCAGGTCTGGAAGTAACATCTGTTTTGATCCAATTGTTCCTCCAAATGAAATATTCAGCTGTTATGAAAGTAAATCAAAGTTCTCGAAAAATAGCTCTATGATCAGCTGTATCGTTTATTAACATAGAATTTACATCGGGTACGAACATGGAGCGACGAGAATTTGCTTATTTTTTCTTACCATGAGGACTGGCCATTTATTAATGGCGAGAAATGTGCTCACGTAATACTTGAATGGCTCCTTGTGCCTGGATAACTCTCCACCCACCTCCTCTCAAACGCAAGAGAAAAGATGAAAAGGAAAACAGCATTTTTAAATTGTATTCCTAATGGCAAAAACGTATGTGCAACTCCCTACTTCTGGACACAGGAGCCGCTGTTGCTTCTTGGTGAAAATTATCAAGCGGAAAAAAAATATTTTTTCGAAATATTTAAAATTTATTGATAGTTGTTAAGTACGCATTTTACTCTGCTTTACGGGAGTCAAAATATCTATGGAATTTTAATATATATCTGAAAACTTACCCATAGCAATCTGTAATTAATCCATATACGACAATAGATAAAATAATGAAGTTTTTGAAATTTTTTCTTGGGAAACGAAATTTTTACAAAAATATATAAATTTTCATTGGAATGTACAACTTGTGTGGAAATCTAGTAACTAGGATAAAATCGAAGCAAATAGAAATCTTTCGTAAAGGCCCGTCTTAGTTTCGGGGATTAGAGGGAAAGGGAAATATTAAGTAAAAAAATATTTTGAATGAAATACAATTTTGTGAAAATTGGCTTCTCAAACTTTTCCAAAGTTTTAAGACTTCATTTCTCTGAATTTTTCCTAAATATCGTCAGAAAATAAAATTTCCGATAGAAACTTTCCTTTACGCCTATTGAGAAAAATTTGTTGTACGATTTTGTAAATTAATCATAAATTCAACCTTCATTTCTCCCTATGTACTTTATTTGGATGTACCTACTCCTTGTTAACTAAATAATGCACATTGAGTAAAACTGAAATTACAAACCAAAAAGGAACACACGATTTGCTTGAAATAAGACTGGCAAAGTAGTAAATAAAACATAAGAATAGTTACAGAGTAAAAGAAACGCGTTTATTGTACAAAGAAATCTTACATGGCCAAACTAATACGGAATATTTCCTCCTTTTGTAATGATGCATTTCGCTACCCGTCGCGACATTGAATGGTACAACTGTTATACAGGGTGAGTTCAATCCACCGCACCCACGAAACATTTTTGAAATAGCCATCTGTTCACTGATTGGACTAGTTTCACCAATAGGCGCTAACGAGTAACTACTGGGTTGTTTATTTTTCCGAGATAACCTTTTCATTGGTTCTATACTATCAGAAAAAGGGTGAGCCCAAATTTGGCGACTTTGCATGCTGTCTTCACCGTGTTACGAACAACGAAAATAAAATTTACAATATTCTTACGCTCGGTGATAAACAGTTTGTTAGAATTGGCGGCCTATCGCTATTTCTTAAATCTCTCCATAATTAATAAATATAAAAAACCTCAGTTTTTAAAAATTATGCACTAGAGAACATTTAGACATCGTCCCATTTGCCTATCCTAACGGTGGGGGGGGGGGTTGCGGGGGTTTGACCCCCATCGCCTAAGTGTTAGCGTGCATTTTTTTAACATGGTTAATATTCTGGATTGAGGGTTGAAATAAACCTCACCCCCTTCCACTTTCTGGGAATGCTTATGCACCGTCCTGTAAATTTTTAATTTAGTGACCTTTTACCCTAATACAGCGTTAATAATTGTTATTATCTGATGTTACAACCAATCCATGGTTCCGAAGCGCATCTATCTATTTATCTTATTTTGGAGGGGGGTTAGAGGGTAGGCAAGCTATGCTCCAATCAGCGTCTTTCGTAAAATTATTACAAAGTTGTAAAACAAGTTCGTGATCACTTTTTGTATAACCTAGCATGAGTAGTATATCTTTTTGTGTTTAAAAACTGCTCGGTTTTGGGGGAGAGAGGAATGGCTTCAGCTAATGTCCGGCCCTGAACATTTGGTAGTTGTAACATAAAAACTATTTGTAATAGCACCGGGAGCAGGGGTTGGGGTCGTAACCCCACTGACCTTTTGTTTTCCTGTATACAATTAAATTTTGATTGCCGAAACTCTCCCCACCTCTTAGTACACCCATAACCCCTTATAAAATGTTTGCGTACGTTACTGAAACATTGTATTTTCTTTCACTTTATCCAATAGATACACTGAACATAAGACACGTTACGAGTTCCACTGGCACAAAGTCAAGATTCCTCTTTTTCTCGTACAAAAATACGTTGCCTATTAACTACGTGTGGTGGGGGCCTGGACTTCACCCTATGTTGCCCCCTCCTATACTTCGGTCTTTATAAGAAGGCTAAATTTGAATATAATATTCAATTTTTGTTGCTTTTCTCAAGTTATTACAGGATTTGGAAAGTGGGGAGAAGCGTGTAGGTACCGGCCCCCCTTGGAGAGATAGAGAGGATTGCCTCATTGGAGGAATTTTTAGGAGATTGGCTCGTATTTACATTACAGACTGAGAAAATCAGGAAAACTCACAAGTAACCCCTCCCCCACCCTCGGAGCTCACATGCCGAATCTAACGAATTTAATTGAGCTTAATGTAGACACATTAAAATCCTTAATGTATGAAAATTAGCAGCTATATTCCCATGGAAATCGAGAAATTAAATATTAAAAGGTAGTTAAAATAGCGCCAATTGCAACCCTTTTGGCAACACGCGGCGGGATAACAAGCTGGTCGAAAAATGTGAAAAAGCGAACGCGGGATGTATTCTAAAAGTTTAGAATACGTTCAGTAATACAGAGCTGGCTTTAACTTGTTAAATTTAAACGTATTAGATTTTGAAGTAGCTGTAAAGTTATTTTTTTCTCTATTTGTTAAATTGAAGTTCTATATTCTTTTTATTTTATTTCTGAAAGTCATAGCAGAAAACAAATTACTTTAATTTTTATAATCACATTGCAAGTTGCAATTCAATTCGTGCATAAGAGAAGCATTCATTTTATTTCGAATTCCGCACGTGAATGTTTTCGTGAAATAATGTCAGCCAAACTAGTTTGTTTACTTTCGAAAATTGCATTTAAGAATTTAGCGAGCTTTCTTGGCGAATGCTATAGATTACAATTCACTTCTACCCAATTTATTATATGCGTAATCAGTTTCTAGCCAAAATATGAAATCATTCCGTTCAGTCTATTCTGTGTTGAATAGTCATAAAACCAATAATTAAACTTATTTTCTTGGAACGAAATACTGCCGTAATAAATCTTATACTAATTTGGCTCTACAAGTCAAAATATCTCGCCAAGTGGGCGTGAAATCTTAAAAAGAAGGTTGGCCTTCATTAACCTTTAATGACCTTTTTTAATCTTCCTTTGTTTTAGCTTCTTCATTCCGACAACCTTCATAATGTTTATATGTCCTGTATTTCAGTTTTATTATTCTCTTTGTTTGTATATCTTTCATACTGCTTATGTATTCTTTTTGTTTCAATTTCTTCATACTCTGCCTTCTGTACAGCAAGCATGGTTAACCAAAAACTGAAAACACATAAAATAATCCTCATTAAATTCGGTCAAAAACAGATGCCAATCCAAAACCATTAAGTTTAATTTGCATCCCGCACCCCTTGATTTTTTCTTCTATCTTTTGGGAAAAAAATGATATTAATTGCTTTTTTAAAAATCGATTTTTGAATGCCATTAACTTCTAAAAATAACCTGCTAATATTGCTTCAAATAGTGTGTTTTAGATATAAAAAAAAAGATAGTTATAGACGTAATTAAAAGATTCGTATTGCTTAAAAAAATTAAGGATCTTTTCTTGGTATTTTAAGACAAGTAATGGAAGACGTTAATTAAACCAACTTAATTTTTCTCTTTTATTTCCTTCTAGCGTAACTTAAATGATTTAGATCGTAATTTTCCAACACCCACGCCTGAGCCCAAACTAGAGCTTCCAATGTACAGGAAAAAATAAAAGGACATCGCCCTTGCCCAGAACTAGGGTCTTTCTTTTAGATCCAGAGTACCTCAAGCGCTAGGCCACCAAGGCATTGGAATGACGTTCTCCTTCTCCGTAGATTTTTTTTGTGTGTGAAATATTATTATTATTATTAAAATTTCATCAAAATCGGCGGGGCACTCACTATGGGTTCCCCTTGTGAGTCTAAAACAATTCCTTTATTTCTACACAGCCCAAATATAATGAAAAAAATATAAGCATGACGTCACATATTCTCCATTTTTTTATGTAATAAGCAAAACTGTCGTCCCCAAATTTGATATTTCTGCTGCTGTATGAAATAGTGAGCATCAATCTTATGCATTTTTATTTTCACATCTATATAGCAAGCATATTTTATATTAAACTTTAAGTTTTTATAGCTGATATTTATAACAATTATTATTATATGGGGATACTTCTAACATCTTTTAAAAGTGGAATTCTAGGAAGGTAAAATAAATATTAAGGGCAAAAAATATATTATAACTATATTTTAGCTCACAACGTTGGAAAAAATCGCATAAAAATATTGTAAAACAAAAATAGAGTAAGAAGGAATTTAAAACTTTGACTTGAAAGCCTCAAATGCCAAAATACGGAACATGGATTTTATCGTGATTGTGTGGACTATATTTGCATTTAGTGTAAAAAAGTACTAATTTTTGTCTTTTCCTGTCAATATTGAACATACGGTTGCATTTCCATGTGACGAGACTCACAATTACCATCCTTAAAAATAAAAATTTGTATCTGGAGAACCATTTGAGTTACTAAGCTCATATTTTGAAGTTAACCACAGTCATTAACGGGATTTTTTTTTAAGTATGAATCACATCGTTTGTTTTCCGTCCATTAAAGAGATTCTCTTACATACAGCTATGCATATAGGATCAGTAGCACGTACGGGCGATGCTTCACACTTATACATAGCTGTATACAAAGTCAGTAGTGCTAAGCGGTTACTTTTGTTGTATATTGAAGGAAAGTAGGAAAATCTCTTCAATAGGCGTAAAACGAATGTGATTATACACCAAATAATTCATGTTAGTAACTGTGGTTAACACCAAAATATGAGCTTGTTAACTCAAATGGTTCTCCAGATACAAATTTTTACCACTATTTGAGAGATTATTGTATGTCTCACCCTGTCTTTATTAGCTTAACTATTGTTTGTTTGTTTGTTTTTGTACCCTTTTGTAGTGCTGAAATTCGTCCGCATCTCGAAAGTGGTTGAGCTACGACGAGTAGCTGCATTTTATTTTTTATACCCCGCGGCAAGAGCTGTGAATAACACCACATTTTCCAGAATTGGCAAATCACAGTTCTTGCACTTCCTTTGTTAGTATTTTTAAAGGAAATTCTATATAATGAATTCTCTATCTTACATAGCGTTCAATAAATCTCGAATAAAAGCATGCAGCTATATTCGGTCAGACACGATCTAAATAATGCAAAGCGTAATTTCTAAAATTCAATATAGTTTATACACTACTTGTAATTATACAATTCTGTATTCGCAGACTTATTATAAATATCTAATTCTATATCTATTCTGAAATATCTAATTCTATAGGTATAATTCTACTACGATATCTACAATTCTACTGTAATATATAATCCCATTACACTATATATTAACCTACTGTAATATATAATTCTAGTACACTATATATTATCCTAATACAATATCTGTAATCTTATTACGAAATGAATAATTTTATTAGGATGAAATTTAGCCCTCATTTCTTACTACAAACCACTTCTTAAATGTAATATTAATTTATTTACAATACCTTAATATTTCAGAAGATAAAAGCTCTTAGCAAATCTTCTGAACCTTTTGTCTGTGACGAATAATATACCAGTTGAATGAGAAATATCTAATTATGCAAACTTCCCGAAATTGACGTTTCCCTAAGGGCATATTAGGGATAAACAAGCATTCTTTTAACGCGTTTCTTATTTAACCCATAATATAATTCAGAAAATTAAATGATGCAAGTTCTTTGCTAACACTTGCAAATATTTAATTATTTACATTTCCAAACAAGACTTAAATAATTGATGATGACGTCCACAATGATGACTCCACAAAAATGATTAATTTCAAGCGTTTTTCGCTTGTAAGCTTTTTATGAACAACCTCGCCACACTAAATAACTGGATATTTTTACCTTCTTCTATATGGAAACAAATTATGAATAGTTGTTTTTAACTGATTAGTGTATGGTACATATTAGCCGTTATTGCATCATTAAAGTAATTTTTTTTATAGCTACTCCCTTTTTTTACTTATGAAATCTAGGTAATCTTAAAAACTCTGATTACTTGGACTTGTACAGTAGAAAAAAGATTTTTAATTTAAATTTTATTTAAAAGGGAAGTTTAAATTAAATGCTAACCAAAGATAGATTAAGAAATTCATTTATCTAAACACAATTTCACCAAATCACTGCGATACGCAACCTAATCTAAATATGGAAATTTATAGGTTACAGTTTAGGGAAGGGCGTTTTGCGGAAACGGGTTCATCCAAGACGGCATTCCCTAAACTGCAGTGGACTAACCATCTGCTACTTGGTATCACGCGCCAACTGAGCGCAGATACTGGTAACCAGTATACCTGAGACCAACCTGCAAAAGGAACCTGATTTTCTGTGCAGATAGCGTGCAAATTCATGCACTTATCCCTTTTTATTCATTCCAAGGATATCCACAAGCGCTCTCTCTCTCTCTCTCTCTCTCTCTCCCCCCCTCGTATTGTTTGAAAGAGTCAAAAGAACCATTTCATTTTTAGTACTTTCTCACGAATGCATAAACCAATTCTTTTTCACAAGTATATTGTATTTTTTACGCTGTTTACAATTATACACTATATGCCCAAAAGTATCCGGACACTTTGGATTTTTGTTTCGAATTTCTAAAAAACTACATGACCAATTGTTCTCTAACTTTGGAGATATATAGAACATGCTTGAATGCACACTTTCCAATAAAGTTTCGGTGACTTGTGCATTTAGGGGACCACCCACATATTGACAAAGTGAAAAA
Source organism: Dysdera silvatica (assembly GCA_006491805.2). Classification (NCBI taxonomy): domain Eukaryota; kingdom Metazoa; phylum Arthropoda; class Arachnida; order Araneae; family Dysderidae; genus Dysdera; species Dysdera silvatica. Next base: position 220,836,123 of record QLNU02015360.1, read on the forward strand.
ATATATTTGATCACCCTGTATCATAAAAAGCTGGAAATTATTTGTAACTTTCAGAAAATATTTAACCAGCTATGCTTAATGCCTGTGTGCATTTTTGTAAAATAAACATGTATATTCATGAAGATAGAAACGTTTCTTTAAGAAAACCCAAATTTTGTCACATATTTTTTGCTTATAATATCCACAATTTTCAGTCAAATTTCACAAAACTTACAGAACATTTGTCAACGTACAAGAAAAATATTATACTTAAATTAGAAATTAATATATTGAATACACGATGAGATATGAGCATTTGAAGAAAATAATTTTTTACTGCGCATGCGCGAAAGATATGAATAACTTTCTTTCATAATTTTGTAGTCAATAGTATAGGGCAACTTAAAAAAAATACCAGTGGGATATCTTGAAAATTCAGAAAGTTATCGATGATATAGTGAGCCGTATTTCTCTAATTCTCTGAAAGTAGCTAGATGATAAGGGGTTTTTCCACAAATTGTCATGTTCCAAATTACCAAACACCCCTGTTCTGAAAATGAAATATTCCAGATTTATGCAAATAAGGATCAAAAGTATTCGGACACCCCTCTACGTGGTGGATTCTGTTAGTGACGTCAAATTTCTAGCTCTCAGACAAGTATAAAAGAAGTCTGACGAGTTAACAATTATAATTTCAAAGCTAGAAAAGTAAAATGGGAGGAAAGGGCGAGCTAAATGATTTTGAACGTGGTGAAGTCATTGGTTGTCACCGCTGTGGAAAATCTGTTCGTGAGATTTCTGTGATGTTACGAGTGCCCCGTTCCACCGTTAATGATGTTATCGTAAAGTGGGAACATACGGGGACTACAACGGTGCATCCACGACCTGGTCGACCACTTCGTCTAGTAGACAGGGAACGCAGAGTGCTGAAGAGAGTTGTGAAAGTGAACCGCATGAAATCGGCGGAAAAAGTTCGTGCGGATTTTCAAGATGCCTCTGGATGCAACGTCAGCACAAAGACAGTTCGTCAGGAACTGCAAAGTCTTGGTTTTCATGGCCGAGCAGCTGCATATAAACCAAGCATTACTGCAATCAATGTCAAGCGTCGCTTACAATGATTCAAAGTGTGCAAAACATGGAGCCTGCAGCAGTGGCGTGAAGTGTTATGGAGCAATGAATTACGGTACACTATTTGACAATCAGATGGTAGAGTCTGGGTGTGGAGAATGCTGGGTAAACGCTTTTTACTTGACTGTATTGTGCCGCAAGTTAAGTTTGATGGTGGAAGCATAATGGTTTGGGGTGGTTTCTCATGGTTCGAGCTTGGCACTTTAATTCCTTTGAAGGGAACTCTGAAGATGGAAGGCTATCTCGACATTTCGGACAATTCCACGCTGCCCACATTGTGGCAACAATTTGGAGTAGGTTCATTCTTGTTTCAACAAGATCGTGCTCCTATCCACACAGCACAGGCTGTACAGAGCTGGTTTGCTGACATGGATGTTGAGGAATTGGACTGGCCTGCTCAGAGCCCAGACCTAAATCCCATAGAACACCTATGGGATGAATTAGAACGTCGACTGTGAACTAAGCCAGAATGCCCCACATTGGCGAAAGAGCTGACTAATATTCTTTTGCAAGAATGGCATGCAATTCCCACTGAAAAATTCCAGAAACTAGTAGATAGCCTCCCAGATAGAGTGGCAGTCATCACTGCAACAAAAGGTGGCCCCACTTCATACTAATTTTTGACTTCTTGTTGGTTTGTTGTATTTTTATGGCGCAAGGACAACAATGGTCATTCTGCACCAAGCAAGGTTTTTGACTTCTGTAAAGGAGAAGCAAAACATGCAGGTGTACGGATACTTTTGATCCTTATTTGCATAAATCTGGAATATTTCATTTTCAGAACAGGGGTGTTTGGTAATTTGGAATATGACAATTTGTGGAAAAAACCCTTATCATCTAGCTACTTTCAGAGAATTAGAGAAATACGGCTCACTATATCGTCGATAACTTTCTGAATTTTCAAGATATCCCATGGATAATTTTCTTTTTAAAGTTGGCCTATACTATTCGCCACAAAATTATGAAAGAAAGTTATCTTTCGCGCATGCGCAGTAAAAATAATTTCCGTCAAATATTCATATCTCATCGTGTATTCAATATATTTATTTCTAATTTAAGTATAATATTTTTATTATACGTTGAAAAATGTTTTGTAAGTTTCGTGAAATTTGACTGAAAATTCTTGATATTATAAGCAAAAAACCTGTGACAAAATTTGAGTTTCCTAAAAGAAACATTTCCATCTTCATGAATATACATGTTTGTTTTACAAAAATACACCCAGGCAGTAAACATAGCTGGTTAAATATTTTTTGAAAGTTGCAAATAATTTTCAGCTTTTTTGTTAAATAGGGTGATCAAATATATTTATTCACTTTGTTAATGTGTGGGTGGTCCCCTAAATATGCAAGTTACCGCAGCTTTATTGGAAAGCATACATTCAAGCATGTTCTATATATCTCCAAAGTTAGAGGATAATTGGCTGAGTAGTTTTTTAGAAATTCGAAAAAAATTAAAAAATCCAAAGTGTCCGGATACTTTTAGGCATATAGTGTATATCACAAAATGGGGGTGCCATTTGAAAATTCATAATTGGGTGCCTGGAGTCGGGGGTTGAACAAAAAGATTCTTTGATATTAATTTTGGAATTCTCTCTGGAAATAAAAACTGACATTATTTTTGCTCAAATTCGTGCCTATCTTAGAACCAAAGTTATTAAGATGGTGCGTTTTTAAATGAACACCCTGTATATATACACATGTATATTTGGGATTTTAAGGAAAAGCCGTCCGTATTTCAATTTGGGATACGAAACAAACAATTTGAGGTCGAAAAGACTAGTTCGAAACGAATATTTATTTGATCAACTCTCATAAATATTCTAATTCTATCTTAACTTATGGAAGAGAGAAAGTGCCTTATCAAAATGATACCATGGCTTTCCCTTAGGAGAAAAGGTTATCCCTGCCGCTATAAATCATAACCAGGGTATCGAAGTAGATTGGAGTAATAACTCACTAAAGGTAGAAACGTCTTTCCGTAAATATTAACCACCGGCTCCAAATGACATCATGGCCATCGATGCTATTTGTACCTACATAATTGGTATTGCAATAAGTACTTATTAACCCCACTTGTACAAATGTATATTGTCTTTCTTTTCATCGATTATTTAAAAATTACAATTTAATCTGTTGAGCGAAGAGATGAAATCTTCTCTTCCAAAGCGAAGTATTGAATAAACATAGTTCTACGAATGCTTACCTTGCTGAAAAAAAAACTTACGTTTCTCGAACATGATTCTTCCATTCGAAAAATTTAATCTAGATTTTTTGGCTAAAAATGTAAGTCCTCTGTCCTTACTGACGTGGTAATGGAAAGCATTCGTCCTTTGTGCAATCAACCCGGGTTCGACTCTTAATGGCGTCGTAGGATGCCTGCCTTTTTTTCTGCCCATCTTAGTTCAAGGTTCCGTTACCTTGGAAGCAGAGGTTCGGATTCTTCGTAAAAGTATGTGCCGGCGCAGCATGACCTTTCATGTCCTTGCGCCATAAAAGCACAAGCAAACGAATGCAATTACCGTTTTGTTTTTTTATTTCTCCTTTTATCTCGCGGCTTGCACTCTCTATTAACTCTAGATTTTAATCATTGCATATATCATCCGATGCCATAAACAAGCCAATTTCAGTGCAACATATCTTTCTGGGTGATCAATTTCAACGTTGAGCGGTACATCTTGTCGCTTTCATTGTCAATTTCGCATTTCCACTTCTGAAACTATGGAATTGGTGTAAAAAATAAAATTTCAAATGAAGAGCATAAAAAAACACTGATAAAAACGCTTTTTAACTTTAAACTTTCAAAACATAAAATCGAAAAATTTAATAAACTCTTCCCATATTTGGCAAGAACATTTGCATCGTTGAAATTCTTCTTCGTTTTGAAACGACTGAAATGTTCTATGACAGATGCCATTGTGAGTGAAGTTCAATAGGGTATATTTTTGACTTCACTGCTATGTGAAGCTATTCCTTTGTATTTCAGCTTGAATGGAGAATCTCAAGTACAGTTTTGATTTGGCAGAACATTAATGATGAAGTTCAGTATTAAATATGTCAGGATACTTCGAAATACGTTATGAATAACGCTTTGATTTTGAATCTAAACTTTTCATTGAAGTATGTATTCAAAGTCAAAACGAAATTCAGTTCATTTGAAAGTAAAAAATTCTCTTTTTATTTTATAACTTGTTGCTAAGCATAATATAATACCACTTCTACACCCATATTATATATATACTTGTGTTCCTAAATTATATATAGCCTAGGCTTGTATTCCTATATTATACATAGCCTATACTTGTGCATTTATGGTATATTGATGTCAATTTAGTTTTCATGATGATAAATAGAAGCAAAGTACACTCACATGCAAAAGTTAAGCATAATTTCTGTTTATGTGAATATTTAAATAATTCTAAATCGGAATGGAAGGAAACGTAGTATGCGGGTGTAATAAGGCTACAGAAGAATAAAACAATGAAAAACAAATATAATATTGTCTCTTATTATTCAAATGAAAAGTTTGAAAGAAACATGAGCATATTACTAGTTTCAACTTTAGTGAAGAATAATTATTAAAAAGGTGAACCTGAAGTTTAATAATGTATGTGGTTTTCTATAGTAGCTACACATGCTACACAACGATTGCCCATACTTTCGATGAGGGTATTGATGAGTTGTGTGCTCGAAGAGTTCCAAATCTCACGAAGGGCTTGTCTCAATTCTGGAACGGAGTTTGGTTGGTGCTGAAGGGCAGCAAGTCGTCTTCCGAGCATATTCCATATACTCTATAGCAGCGGTTCTTCAACTGGTCGTCGGGTAACATCTTCAGTATTTTGAGACCTCTGCCACAGTCTTGAGATAATACACATTTAAGCACATTCAGCATTCGAGACACTGTGGTTGGGGATCGTCCGAATTCCAGCATCCCAATAATTCTTCCTTTCACAAACATATCCAGTTGGCGTCTTTGTCACATTATTTGTCCTTTTTGATTATTAACAACGTTCCATATCGCAGCAATTGCAAAATATGTGCCTGAACTGGTCATGCCGCTTGAGGACGCTTATAATCGTTCCTACATGCGCAGGTGCTTTGCGCATATCGAAGTCGGTTGAGATGTTTTGAATACGCACAGTATTTTACCTTCATTACACAATTCTCTCCAAGTTATTTTGAGCAATTTTATGAATATTTACTCAAAATTTTTTGCATTTTAAGAATTATGCTTCACTTTTAGACATTGTGGTATATTTGATAGTTAAATAAAAAAAATAGATTAAAAAGATAACGGCTTCCTGAAAATTTGCTTAACTTTTGGTTTTGGCGCCAAATTTTTTTTATCAGAATTTGCTTTTGGGTCTAGCTACCGTCCTCACCACACTCGAAAGCAACTTCTGATATTAATTTGCGCTATGAGCAGCAGAGTTATGGATTCATCGGAAAGCTGTAGGTCTTGGCACACCATGGCCTTTGCTGCCCTTAAGCAGTGAAAACACAAACAATCGCTTGATATTAGATTCTGTCCTTACCAAACGTATTAGCTAGTACAGCTCACAAGTAAAAAATGTCATACAGCCTTTCTCTCAGTTGTCCAAACTTACTTAAAATTACGATTGAGTCACCAATTGTCGATGCAAGAACTATTCTCTCGATCTCACAGTTAGTAGCAAATCTTATCGTAATCCTCGGCGGATCATCTCTAGTATTTATCTTTGCTCTGTCTGCAGCTAGAGGATTGCTCTACTTCATTTTATTCTTCTTATTAGATGTTTGCAGAGATCTGTTTGCCTTGTCTCCTCGTCTTTCCCTTTTTTCGTTTCTTTTGATTTTACGTCACTCTGCATTATATATTTCTATTTTTGCTAAAGTATTCTTCTATAAAATTGGATGTATTTTCCTGGAACTCCTTTCCTAGCGTCAGGTGCTCCTCAGTTGAAGACGTGGTAATGCTTCAAATGAATTGTATTCTAAACTAAATTGTATAGATTTTTAACATGGTATACAACAATATGAACAATTTGCAAAACGATTAAATGTTCCATTTATTTGTATACAAAGGGCATTCTCGGCTTTTTCGAATAATGAGACTTCGATAACTTTTCCATTCAAGTTTCTTGCTTTAATTGGGCTCGTTCCTGCACTCGGCATAGCTAGTGCTAAAACTAAACCAGTGAATCAATCTTACTTCCCCAAAGCTGGGGTCTCTCGATATTCCCTTGTTTCCAACGGCTTAAAAAAAATAATAGGACTGATATTTAAAATAATAGAACAAAATGTATATTTAAATTTTTTATGTCTTTCCTAAAGTTTAAATCTAACGTCTCTTATGAAGATACGTACAGTTGTTTGTTTTTATGCATTGTTTGCTTTATTTATATTACTTTTTTGATTTGATCCTAATAAATTTGTAAATATTATCCAATATCGTGAGAACAAGGGACATGTAAAATAAGATGAAGGCAGAGAAAAGAAAATAGAAAACGGTCAGATACGAAATAACAGCTTAGAGCAGAATTAGTAATTGTAATCGATTTTAATAGTACATGTTTTTATGTAATTAAACGATTTTTTCTATCAAATTCTCTGTATTTTCTCTTTACTTTTATCAACGTCAATTGTGGAACGAGTGATTAAAAGCTCGAAAAGCTAACTTTCACTAATTGGTTTTTACGGTGGCGTACCTGAGTTAGCTTCGATAAGAAGTGATGCATAATGGCAAGGCAACCGATCACGTGCCGAGAGAGAAAGCCATAACACGTCTATGGTATAAAAAATACCGCCTTCATAAAGCTTTAAGGTTAGATTATAATGAATATTTAACGTATCTTAAAATTTAAAATATAAATGATTATACATCAGTTCTGGAACACATTGCATAAGTTAAGTCTGTCTCATCAAGCCTTCCGAATGGCTATGCTAGCACACGTGGAGAACACTTTTGCAGAAACGAAGATCTAGACAGCTTATCTCATCTCAGTATTGTTCATCTATAAATATATTCTTCCACTATGGAAATTGAGCTCAACGGCGATCTTTCTTCCTTTCTTTGCTTTCATGATTTAAAGGAAAAAGATAACCGCCCATTTT
>QLNU02015360.1:220850914-220906351 GCA_006491805.2 Dysdera silvatica
GGGAGCTGACTATATTTCCGGGGGGTCTCAGCCCCCTCTAGCCCCATCCTGGCTTCGGTTCTGATTACAGTGGAACCTTGATAATTCAAAGTTCTCGATAAATCTACATGATTGTTATTTTCCTTGAATTACACTTAAAACTTCTTTAAACCTCGGTAAGTCGAAAAGTAGATAACTCGAAGTAACACCCCTTTCGCTTGAGTTTCGAACTATTAGGATTCCACTGTATTTGCAACTCCATAAATTCAAATAATCTGGATCTTACAAAATGCCGTAGGCAAGGGTACTATAGTGCAAACACAACCAGTGCTGGTACTTAGAATTACAGTTCGGTCTAATTGAGGTACAACCGCGTGTGTTATGTGTATATTTTACTACCCACAATCTATTTACAGGACTATTAACAAATTAGTCGTTGTTGTTGAAGTAACTGTAAAAGCACAAACTTACATTTAGAAATATTAATATATCAAATAGTTGATAAAATTATTGGGTGACTATAAAAAATGAAATTTTGTAAGGCACATGAACTAAGTTAAACTCATTTTGTGTATATAACTTCGTTATGAATACAAAGTGGTTGGCTAGATAAAGAATAAATTTCTGAATATATCAATTGTATAATTCGAATGTAGTACCATTGACATGTAATATTATCAAATTGTAAATTATATGCAGGATGATAGATGATATGTATTACAAAGTTTCTCTGGAACCAAACATGCAGTGTCGGATTTTCGTATAGGTCAAGTCAGGCCCGTTTTTACCATTAGCCAGAGTATGCGACCGCCTGGGGTGGCAAAATTTTAGGGGCGGCAAAATAGCGTAAAAATTTTAATTTTAAATCAAACAAAGAAAAAATTGAGCAAATGAGGAGAAAAAATGAAAAAGAAGAAAAATTAAAACATATAATTGTTTTCAAAAGCATACGGAACAATTACTTAATAAGTCTTTACTTTGACGAATGTAAAAATGTTTGATGTGTTTCATTGTTTAATTTTGCACACAAGTTCTTTTATATCTAATACATTTAAGCCTTCTAGCTCTGATAATACAACGTTGTGTTTTGAAATATTACTCCTTTAATATTTCAGTTTTCAAAAATATAAAATGTTGAAATTAAACGATTATAACATGTAGCAATTGTTTTACTATTCACAGTACCCTAATGTTACTAATGTGATTTATTTATACCAGTCGAAAACTACGCGGACTAAATTACGAAACCATTTTTTATCAACTTTTTTAATCGTAATGTTGTTAATGATGTTATGACATGATTAAATGGTGAAACATTCGTAAAGAAAAGAAATATTTTTTGCGTCTGGTGGGGCACGATCCCACGACCTTCTGCTATCTGGGCAAGTGCTCTTACTACGCCTAAAAAGTTGATAAAAAATTGTTTCTTAACTATGCAAGTTTAAAATATAAATATAATTAACGGGTTTAATGATTAAAAGTATAATAGAAGATTTACATTGTTGTACCGCTGGATGTTGGTGGTGGTAGAGAGGGAGATCTAGTCGAAAGAGTAATGGTAGTAAAAGGGTGGGGGCAACATTTCTCAATTCTGTCCTAGGGAACCAAAATAGCTAAACTCTGGGCCAAGTAGGCCGGTGCCCCGCAGTTTTGGGGCCCGGTGTTATCTAACTTTAAGCGTTATTTTAATCTTGTTTATTTACAAATGTACGAGAAATTTTTCATTATTGATAAATCCAAATATTAAAGATGAACTTTAAAGAAAATCCTACCATCTATTGACTGAATATCGCAAGGACTACACTTTTCAGGGGCCCCTTCTATTTTTTCAGCGTAGAGCCCATGAAAACCTTAATCAGAAACTTCAACCATGCATGTAAATAGAGAAGAAGAATTTATTTTGGTGTATATTTGAAGTTCATGAAATATTATTATTATCGTGTATATATATAAATAGGAAATAGTAGATAATGTAAATATAAATCAAAATGTAGAAAATTGTTTGTATTTTTATTTTATTGTTTACTATTGTTTTTTATTTGCTTTCATTTCTCACCAATCTATTTGCTTGATTTTCTACATTTTCATTTATATTTACATTATCTACTATTTTCCCATTTATATATATATATATTATATAATTCAGTCTATCTGAATTTTTACGACTGGGGTTTTTTTCAATATCGAACCCTTCCTATATTTTTCATATTTATTTCATATATTATTTATATTATTTCTCATATATTATTTATTGTTTCATATTATTTATAATATTATTTCATATATTTTTCATAGGTATTTTCGTAGGATGTGGATAGTTTCAAGTAAGTTGGCCTTTCGAAGTTGGCGTATTGTAATTTTATCTATCCCGATTCTGTTCAGGTGATTTTCAAGATTTAATGGGATTGCAACTAATGCTCTTATTACTGTGGGGATGATATTTGTTTTTTCTGCAAAACTTCTCGATTTCAATTTGAAGAGCTTTGTATGTGGTAATTTTCTCAAATTCCTTATTCTCAATTCTTGAGTCTCCATGTACAGCTACATCTATTATCCATGCTTGCTACGTTTCCATTATTGTCAAGTTAGGTGCGTTATGTGCAGTAACGGTGAAACCGGTGCCGTTGGACTAGGCGCCAAGCCAAGGTGGGGGGGGGGGCGACAAAATAGCCTAACTATCCCTAAGTGCAGACAAGGCCAAATCCAATTGGATCATCTAAGCGCTTATTCTTAAATAATTTCAATAAATGAAATTAATGGTTTATAAGCTCTCTGAGTGCAGTATGTAATTATGTTTACTTCCTCACGTTTTCTGAAACTGATAAGAATAAATTCAGGCTAATACAAAATGAATACTGTGTACGGATTCTTCGTATGGTACAAAGTTGACAAGCTTGGTAGTTGGTTGCTGACGTTTGGTCCAATAACGCTTTTTCTGGGCTTGGGACTCTTTTAAAGTTAAGATATTTACTCTGTCGTGTTTACGTTTTCATATTTAAGGTTATATTACAGACTGGCTGGTGAGTGTCAAATTAATTTGCTTTAGGTGCTTGACTTGTTAACTTTTCTATCATTGCATTGTAAGGGTATTTTTTGCAAAGTATTAAGAACACGAAAATATCATAGATGAGCAGTTTCAAAATTATGTTTTACTATTTTGAGAATAAATTAAAAAATTGGAAAAAAAATCATCTGTAATAATTCATACGTTATTAAAATGAGTATTAAATTATTCTTAGATTATTAAAATTAGTATTAAATTATTCATGCCTTATTAAAATGAGTATCAAATTATTTATACGGTATTAAAATGAGCATATGAGATGTTAGAATCATTGTTGTAATATATTATTAATTTAGGAAAACTCAGATTTTTCGGCAAATAGCATTCGAAACTGCGTACGAAATTTATTATTAGTTTCAGTGGCGGATTTCTAAGTAGGCACATAACGTGCATGCCTAGAGGCGGCACTAGTTGAAGGGCTGCAGATGAGAACCCGAAAGTAAATTATTATTTATTAAATGAAATTATTAGTTAAAATATAAGTTTGAATAATTACATTAAAGTCTTCACGTATAAAGCGTTAAAAGTACGATTTTAGTATTTGATTTTGTTTTTCAGAATTATTTATTCCTGCCTTTATACAGGAGGAAGGAGACGGATATACAGTTTGCACCTAAAGGCGGTAATTTCCTAAATCTTTAATTTATCTTTATGTATGGGAATGCAGTAATTTTGAAAATATATTTTTCACTTTTATATTTAGAGAATTTAAATGAATGGAAAACGATTTTAAATACACATTTACTGCACCATTGTCAATTTCTTTTTGCCAAAATAAATATTTTGAAGGTACATTCATTGCATTTAAACAAGCCCCGCGCGACCCTATAGGCAAACTAGGCAGTCGCCTAGGGCGGCACCACGACAAATTTTTTTTAAAGATACTTAATACCGTATGATGTTTGAGATAAACTTGACGATAAGTAAATGGAACTGAATGGATTATTTTCGATTGAATGCCTTCACCAATATTTACCCTTCTTTATATATATCGCTCTTATCAATTTTTTTTCATACCCTCAACTTTTTCCCCTTTTACATTAACAAATTTTCTCTAACTAATTTACGTAACTCTGGATAACATTTTTCTATTACCGCCACACATTTCAGTGGTGTGAGCAGTACCGCTGACTCACTAGAGGCTTGGGGGATGCTCTTTTCTTTTCGATATCTTTGTACATTATTACAAGGCCTTGAGAATTACAAATTTCTCCTTCAACGGCAATATACCGAACCATTTTTTTTTCTTTTTATTTATATATGAGATAAGTTGCGATTATCATACTTCGTATTTTTTTTAGCAGGAACTTTGGTGAGAGAGCGGAATATACCTTATTTTTTTTTACTTTCGATTGTTGCAAGATGTATTAGGGTGTCAGTTTTTTTACCAGGGGGGGCGCGCACGTCATTCGCCTAGGGCAACAAATTTGCTTGCGCCAGCCCTGCATTTAAATAAGCTTCTAAAAGAGGCAAAATAATTTCCACTGAACAAACATTTTTCCAATAAAGCGAAAAAGGGACAAATAAACCAAAATCGATAAAAAGAAAATTCAACAATTAATTTGAAAAAAGTATTTATTTAAGTAAAAATGTATGAATAGGCCCACCAAATATTAAATAAACGTGTTGTGTGACTAATTATTATACCCGTTACCAAGGCCGTAATCAGGATTTAATTTCAGGGAGGGATTCAAAAATTTTTACGGAATAACAATGTGTCACTTCTATCGTAAAAAATAAATATAAATAGATTAGTGGTATAGGAAAGGGAGGGGCTCTGGATGCTCAAGCCCCCACCCACCCCATTGGGTATCAAAACATTATTTTCTCTAAGACCGCATCATATAATTTTCTTTGAAGCCACTTGAGCTCCCCTTAGTTTTAAATTGCTACGGTACTAAAACAGATCATGCAAAAATAAATGAGAAAACACCGATTTTGCCTCCAGACCTCACTGTAAAATTTTACTTGTAGTTTTGCCATCAAAATTTAATTTTGCAGAATGCCCCCTCCCTTTAAAGAAAATGGTTTTTATTTTTCTTAAATATTCTAAATTAATGGTCTGCAAAATGAGACCTTGTGGTCATAATTTTGAAAATTCAAGATTTGAGTTTTTTTCAAACACTTTTTCAAGTTTGACAAGTAAATAAATACAGGCCCTAGGTATTTTTGAGGTCCTATTACAAATTTTGTTTCGATGGGGGGCCGGTCCCTAACATTTCCCCTCTGGATACGAGTATGACCGTTACATTCTAGAATTAATTATATAAAATGTAGACTTTTTAATTTTTAGATATGATAAACAAACTACAGATGGCAGCACCTTTCTGACGGTTTTAAAATGTAACTGCTGTAGACAAGACTATATCAGTGGTTTCCAACCGGTAGTCCTTGGACCACTGGCAGTGCAAGGGGGGACACAGGGAGGAGGTCACAGGGGTCATGACCCCCAAAATATATTTTTTCACTGTAAAAAATTCCAACTTGCATGGCAAATGAAGGGTGTTATTCCAAGACCGTGGCAAAATCTGTCCGTGACAGAATCTGCGTCTGTCATTGATCGGCGATGGGGTTTCTTTAGCCACCACAAATAACTAATCAGGAATGCAATGTTTTAAGCTGCTTTACACGTTTAACGCCTGGTCTGGTATCTTTGTCTGACTGTTTATTTTGTCTTTTTGGCGGATTATTCAATTTTATTATTTTTATACTTTATTACTTTTGGAAATGGTTCACTGCGTTCCCCTGTACTACTCTTGCTTGTAAGAAGCATGAGAGTAACTTTATTAGGGTTAATAATGATGAAAAATAAACATTTTTTGACGTAGTTACAAATTTAAAAGATGGTTCGACGCACGTTTCGAGAGAACAAGGTCTCTCCTCGTCTGGAACTAGCGTGCAATAAACAACATTGAAGCGTTGCCAACTCATAGTGGTTAATACGTTGCCGTAAGCGGTTAGTGTCTTTTACAGGAGTACAGAGTTGTATTTAGTGGCCAACTTTCAAAGTGGTAATTTTTTTTCACAAAGTTAAGAAGCGGATGCAGTTGAAGGAGAAGAAGCAGTGGGGAAGAGTTTAAAAAGATTTTTTCCAAGCACTACTAAAACTTGGGGATGATTTATGGTTATTCACTAGTGAGGCACCAAATCTACGGATGTAAAATGCTTCTAAGGACTCAAGTTCAATGACCGAAACAGGTTGGCTAATGATCTTGGCTTCATTAAAGTTGAATTGATGGTCATTATTCCAACAATGAACTCAGTACTGAGTCAGCATTTACAGAAGAAATTAGCTTTTTAAAAACCATCGCCGTGGACAGAGGCTATAGTCCTAGCATCATCGATAACGTGCTTTCTAAACTCACCAAACTCACTCACCGCTCCACTCTCAACAGTAGTTCTACAGTTGAGTTTTCGGGCACAGTCATCCTTCCGTTCTTTCCTAAAATCAGTGCGACAGTGGCAAACATACTTCGCAGAGCCAACTTTCGAGTTATCTTCTCACCATATAACAAAATTCGGCCCTCTCACCTTAAAGACACCATCCCGATGCTACCACGCTAGGGTATATATCGTGTGTTTTGCCAATGCCATTTATCATATGTGGGACAGACCAAGCGGGCCCTACGACATCGTATAAAAGAACACCAAAGATGTGTCACTAATGCTTAGTTTCAAAAATCATCCATTGTAGTTCATTGTTGGAATAATGACCATCAATTCAACTTTAAAGAAGCAATGGTCATTTGACAACCTTTTTCGGTCATTGAACTTGAATTCTTAGAAGCCTTTTTCATCCAAAGATTTAGTGCCTCACTTGTGAATGACCATAAATCAACTCCAAGTTTTAGTAGTGATTGGAAAAATCTTTTTAAATTCTTCCCACTGCTTCTCCTTCAACTACACCTGCTACTTAACTTTGTGACCAAAATTTACCACTTTGTAAGTTGGCCGCCTAAAACAACTCTGTACTCCTGAAAAAAGCACTAACCGCTACCGGCAACGTATTAACCACATCGAGTTGGCAACACTCCAATGTTGTTTACTGCACGCTAGTTCCAGACGAGGAGAGACCTTGTTCTCTCGAAACGTGCGTCGAACCATCTTTTAAATTTGTAACTACGCCAAAGAAAGTTGTATATTTTTCATCATTATTATATTTGCGTAGTGTTCGCCACTCTTCCGGTCTTAATTTATTAAGGTTATCAACAATAACATTTATGGCCGTGCTTCTTTCAACCTGATCATTCATTTGGTCCTCGAATACTCACTTCTGTTTTTCTCCCACCATACTTAATGCAAACCCTGTGCTTATGGTACTCGCACTTGGCCAACGACCACTAGAACTTGAACTTATAAATCCATATCGAAATAAAGTCATCATAACTTTAGGATTACATTTAAAATTTACATCTTCAAACGCATCACAAAAATCACGATAATTTAAAATCTAAAATTTCACAGCACGCAATTTACAATCACTTTACAGCCAAAAAGTAAATATAATTTAACTCCATATTTAGGACCACAAAGCAATAAAAACGCAATCGGCACAAATTTTAAAGAAAAAATAAAATTAAGATTGGCAAAAACCAACAGAAGAAACAGGAATAAAGAGAAAATGAAATGGAAGTTCGTAGTTCAACAATCACCTGTCGAAATATGTTTATTTACACACTAACCGGGTTACGGTTACTGCTTGCTTTTAACTTTCCAAAATAAATTGATAGTGCCCGAGTGGCCGGCGTACCTGCGTTTTGTGCTTCATAAAATTGGGACGTTAAACAAGGTTAGTTCTGAACCAAAAACAAACAAACAACTGATATTCGTGACGTTGGAAACAATAATTATTTAGAATTAAACTTAAAAAATGGATTAAGAATTTAATTTAATCTACAATCCTTAGGGGGGGAGATAAAATTTACTTTTTGGAAGCGTTTTACGCTCTAAACAGGCCTAGATATCACACTGACCACTGGTGGTCAGCAAAGGAGTCCCAAGTGGTCCGCTAGACGGGTCATTATTTAAAAAAACGATTAAAAAAAATACTTATAAAAATTATATTATTAAATATTAAAATTAAATATAAAAATGAAAGTGATGGTACATTTGTAATAGTCCCCCCCCCACACACCCACACACACACACACAAATTCTTGAAGAAAATACGCTCTTGCACGTAGGGATTTCTGGTGAAATGTAGGGACTTTCCATTGCTGCCACTAGGGATTTCACCTTGACAGCACTGCTTTGTTTACTGCTATACATCTACAATTCTACATCTTTCCCCCAAAAAAGACCTGGTTCCCCCTTTTTTATTAAGGTCTTGCAGTCAACTCGTCGGGGACGGATTTAGAGATCATTGGGGGGTGGCGATTTAAAACTTGAATTTTGGAAACTATACCTCATTAGACCTTTACCTTATATTTTTCTAATGTTAAATTTTCATTCAGGGAGGGGGGCTATCGCCACTCCCTCCCCCCTAAATACGCCTCTGAACTCTTGAGGATTTTTCGAAGTGGTTCCTCGGTAAAATTGAAGTGGAAAAATGGTCCGCGGCTTAAACTGAGTTGGGAACTACTGCTTTATATGATGTGTTACCAGGAGTGTAGATAGACATGGGCACCCATATGGGGGATAGAGGTGGAGGAGGAGGTGATAATTTTTCTCAGCCCCCCACCCCTAGAAGTACTCGTATGGGCGCCCATGTAGCTAGATGACCCCGCACCCCTGCCAGAACCGTCCACATTACGCCCCTAGTCACGGCAATATTTTTCCTTGCGAGTTATTACAGTCAATTTCACGCCCTTTCCCGCCACCCCCTGTGTGTTACCGCGTCGTTTTTGCATACACCCCGGTAGCCCATCCTGTGAAAGAAATTAGACTCATCATTTCAAGTACCAGTGTGTCACAATAGCGTTACAAGGTTGCCTCGCACCATCGGGGGCCTTGTTCAATACTTCATTAATTGCATTGATTTTCCAAACTTTGAAAACCTTTATACGAAAATTTAAATATTTTTCATGTTAAAAAATAAATAAATAACTTTATCAGTAACGATTTCAAATTGTGCAAAATTTTTCTGTTTAAAAAAGTGCAGGGAATTACTGCAAAATATGATGTCTCTGTAACGAAAAAAAAAAGTTTGATTTATGAATTCCTTCGTTTGATTTGCGAATGAAAAGGAAGTCTGATAGTTAACATATAAAGGGATGAGAAGAAATTGTAAATAACGTGGGTATGTTGTTGAAAAAGAGGCAGTTTTTTTAGGAATATTTTCCATACTGTCACTAAAATGAATCTTAGCAGTTATAACAAGTTTGGATTAGTTTAGTTATTTATGGATTTTGAAATAACTGCAGCGAAAAAAAGGAGTTATAATAAATATTACTGAGTCCGTTATTAAGACCTACGTGTAAGCGTAATTTATTTGGAGATCTCGTTAAGCCATCGATCCCATCCCTAACTCGCTATAGACGTATATATAAGCAAAGAATGTGAAGTATTTGTAAACAATTTTGGGTTTGAATAAGCTTTATGCCTAACGAAAGTATTGTGATTTGAGCAATAATTTACATATAAAGCCCAAGTAATCCTGCAAAACTAAGTCACAGTGTTCAAATTAAATATTAATATATTCTGTTATAAACACTTGAATTATTGATTAAAAATGATTAGTATTTAAACGTACGTTGCGTTATCTTTTACTGATTTGCTTCTCCCTCGCCCCCAATCAAAAACATTTAGAAAAGCTTTCAAATACATTAGGACTCATTTATAACGAGCATACAGTTAGCGAGTTTTCGGATATAGCCAAGAAAATATAGATTTTGTTATAATGATTAAGTACAATAAAATTCAATGTTTTTAATAGCCAAGGTTTGGAGTCCTCTGAGCCCATCCCTTTTCTACGATATTGCAAAGTGTCGTGAATTAATTCAAATATTTGATGGGGACGAGGTTTACCGGACACAATGCAGCTTAGCAGATCAACGTCCCCAAACAATTACGTTTAATGACAATGTTCATTATATGTTATGAAAGTTTTGCGCCTGGCCCCTTACGACCTCGGGCCCCAGAACATTTGCCCCCTTCCTGTCCCCGGTGCTGACATTTGTACACATTAAGTATTAACGATTAAACGGAACTTACATTTGCATTAGCTTATAAAATGTTGGTTTGACTTTAAGTTTGTTTTTGTATAGCAGGGTAATTTTACTCTGCCTGTTTTGCAATTTTATTAAAACCTTATTTTTTTAAAGTTGTAAAAACACTTTTTCATGTTCTTCATTGACTATCCAAAGCTTTCTTATTGAAACGATTGGTAATCAGGACCGTGCACAAGGAAGTGTTGGGAGTTAAACCCCTCTCATTTAGACATTGTTATTAACCGTAAAATATAAAATTACAAGAGAAATTTTTGCTTCCACAAGTACACCCTTTTCGAAAATCTGTCATGAGCCGGCTTGTAATTGAAAAATGTGATATTTAGAAGCTTTTAATATGAGTTTCAAGACATTATGAGTACGTTATGATTTACCCGAATATGTGTCCAATTTTTTTGTCCACTATATTTATATTTTCCTCGTTAAAACTAACTACAATGAAGGAATGGAGAAACATAATGCCATTATAAGGAAATGAATGAAAGAAAAATTACGAAAAAACATAAGCACTTTTTAGCAGTAATTGAAGAACGTTTATTTGTTTTAAAAAAATGTTCAAATGCTACTGAAAAATGTTTTCATAATAAACATTTTTTCAAACTCTGTAATATAAGAGGGCCGTATAATGCTCAAATTGGTAATTATAACAAAACAATTTAAACGGCGCACTTATATTTAATTTCCAAATGAACATATGAAACGACATCGGGAAACGACTTACTAGGAAAATGTACAAGGTGTATGTTGTCAATTTTGATAAAAGTTGTATTGTTGGAAAGATCTCATTACGGGTAGTAAAAAAGTCAATAGAACTACCCATCTCAATTCAACGTTCGAGAAGATATCGCTAAAAGAAAACAATGGAGTCAGCAATGCTGAGAAAACAAAATGCAGTGTCATATCTTGAATACACAGCACACACGCGTTATTATAATATTTTAAATGCTTAATATTCGTATTAAGGATGCTTCGTGACTCCCCGTTTTCCTCCTGATAGTTTTGTGCACTTCTAATAACTAAATGACTTTAATACAGGACTAGAATGTAGTTGGCCATAATTTAATGTCATGAATTGACTCCTTGATCCTATGGAACAAAAAGAAGGAATTAGGCAAGGCCTAAGGAGGAAGTTTCCTTAGGCGCTCAACCATAGAGAATTTTAGCTACAAAAGAAAAGAAAAAATACAGTCTACACTCCATCCTTAATACTGACCAGAGCGGTTATATATATATATGAGTTCGTATCAAAAAGAACTCTCGACATCAGAGCATCGAAGGATGTGTCAGCTGTCGCCGAAAACAGACAAAACGTAACCCACTTGTATTGTTGTAAAATTTAGTTGATCTTCAGTGCAACTGACAAGTTAGTTGAGCCGGTGTTAATAGTCACCCAGGAATCTCAAGGCAAATTTGGAACCGTTGTGGCTAAAAGGTTAGAAAACATAAAGTGCTCCAGTGTTCTCATCATCTGTTTCAAATCTGGTAAGAGCAGCAAGCAATTAAGTGCAAAATACTTTGAAATATTAAAGGAGAACATACAAAACAGCATGCCTTTTGATCATGGATCCGTGGAGTGGCCAAAAAGGTAGTGAAATATCAAAAAATTGGAAGATAATATAGAATTATATTCCTGCCACCTAATACAACAAAATGCTTACAGCCGCAAGATGTTCAAACCTTTCACGATTGTAAATACATGGTAAGGAGAATGATGAATGAATAATTCTCGTACTCATCTGGTAATCTGCGGAGAAATTAATTTAAAAATAAGAGAAGGCATTATCAACATGCATCACTTACTTCACTATCAAATGTCAGGCCAAACATTTGACGACATGCAACGATATGCCTTTGAAAAATTACTATTGCAATTACAAATCCCAAGCTTTCAGTCCTTAAAGCAGGTGTGCTTCAGCCTAACAAAAAAAAACATGTAGTAAACGCGCGAATTTGCCGTTCTTGAAGTGTGCCTTGTGTACACAACATTTGTGCTTTTCACATTTGTGCACTACACAACACTGCTATAGGGAAAACGGGTGATATCACAAAGCATCCTTGGCATGAATATTGAATATTAAGCATTTAAAATATATGCTCCTGCACTTTTCTTTCCCAGCAGTGCTGACGGCACTGTTTTCTTTTAGCGGTATCTTCTTAATTGTTGGATTGAGACGGGTAGTTCCGTCGGCTTTTTTACTATCTGTAATGAGATCTTTCTAACGATACCACTTTTATCAAAATCGATGGCTTACACCTCATACACTTCCCTAGTTAGTGATAACCCAACAGAACAAAACTTCAACGTTTCATTTGTATCAAACAATCCAAATTTGACAACATTTTCAAAGTTTATAAATAATTATATGGCTCTCCTATCCATATGTATCGTCATCTTTTGACGTAACCAAGTCTTGTATCAAGCATTCCAATCCTTGTATCAAAACATTTCCTTTCATTTTATATCCGTCAGTAAGCTCACATTGTGATATATATCCCTGGAAAAAATAGAAAGTTAAATCATTTTAAACGGATATTAAAAAGATAGTAAATTTTCCTTTATAACCTTATTGAATCGAAACTATTTTTCCTGTATAACTTATAATTAAAAGTAATGTGCTTATATAATATTCATATATGAAGAAGTACATTCGATCTAAAAGAATGGCTTTTTGCTCTTTTTTCTATGCAGGTCTAAAATTTCGAACATTATTTATTATTATCACTCACAGTTTTTTCGAATACAGCCCAATGATCCAGTAAAAATGGCTTACACCAATTATTTTACAGCCTTGCTGAGTTAGTAACAAATTAAATTCATCACATACGTCTGTTTTATGTAACCAATCGCTTGGAAAAAAAGAGCCTCATGCTTTCATTGCTATTGTTCTAGGGCCGTATCCAGAAACTTTTTACGGGAGCTCTGAAAGCCATATGGGTACTTAAAATTCATTTGCGTTTTGATGTATTGTATTAACGTTTTTACAGATAATACCCGTAATTCTAAATATCTGCAATATGGACATTAAATCTTTTAATGAAATTAATTCTCAGTACTCTACACGTCGACAGAATTTAAAAGATATGAAACAGTACATGTGGAATATATAATTAATATTCAAAATAGTTTATGCAAACAAGTCATTTTTAGCAATAAAATCAAACTAATCCGTTTAACATTAATGAATAAATTTCTTAATAAAAATTTCACATTGAAAACTTGTGGAGATATATTAAAATTTGTATAATATCTTTTCTTTCCTTTCTTTCAAAAGAATGTATACAAAATCTGCCAAGAAAATCTTTCTTTAAACATTTTCGACACCAAAGAACAATTTCTGTTTTCGTGTAAAATTTTGTATAAAGCCTAAAGTCCAAAACAGAATTTTACAAAAATTTATTTTGAAACAAAAAATCCAAACGGGGCTTAGTCCCCCTGGCCCACCTTGGCTACAGCCCTTTATTATGTGCTCTCTCTCTTAACTGCACGAACACATGCGGTCTTCTACGGCATACGAGCTAATCGGAGACCAATTCACATGCCTAGTGTAACATTAGATCTACTATGCATTTACGAATGTCAAAGCTTTCTTAAAATTAAAGATGAACCTGCTATGCGTAAAGCTACGAACTTAATAATTATTGATTATTAGATATTTAGCTCTTTTTTTTAATAAAAAAAAAGATATATTATAACATAATATTTTGATAGATCTTGTTTCCATAGGTAATACGATAACTGTCTGTTGATTTGATAGCATATTAAAATAAAATGTTATTTAAACGCATGTTTGAGTGAAAAACGTTATCTATGTATTTCATATACAGGAAATAAATTAAAACCGGTTGCTTGTTTTTTAAAATTTATAATTGAGAAAACCGAAGATAACTAAAAAATAGACTCTTTAGGATTTAAAATTCTAAAGAGATTTTTGCAAATACGTATTTATGCGAATTAAATATTTCACACTATAGGTCAAATTGTTGTAGCCGATATTTGTAAATTTCCTGGGGATATATAGAGGATAATTATAACACCTTGCAAACATATATATCTCAGAACACGAAACAAGTGAAAATATAAAAAAGGCATTTAAGAGTGCAGCGTTAGGATTAACTGTATTGAAATATAACATAACGGAAACGAAAACTTTCGAAGAAGGTAGTATTGCTTCCCTAGAAAGTTTGGTAACAAAATAATATAGTGCTGGACAAAAAAAAATAAGTTCAGTAGTTTTTCTGTCATGAGCGGGATAGTATAGTATTTGCATGAAGGGGTATGCAAAATTTATTTTATGGTGACTTGCAAAGTATTTTAAACATCCACAAACTTTTATGATTACATCGTTTAAATTTATTTTCAAAAATATTATAAATGATTTGGTCAAAATCATGTTTATAAAGTTGTTTCTAATGAAAAGTTTCAGATTGTATGCAAATTACTTTCACTGATGATGTAACGTCATTTACTGATAAGAGAATAAAAAAGAGGTGCGTAACTAAAATTTTAAGCTAGTCGTAACAATGCCAAGAGCTAAGCAACTTCGTGAATGTGAAATTCGATAAATTTGGAAATTACGTGGCAACGGTATGTCTCACAGGAAATTTGCTGGGCCGATTGGACGCTCTCAATGTGTCGTTTCGAATTAGGAAGGCAATTGAAGGAACAGAGAAAAAGCATTCGGGTCGGAAACCATATCTTCCATTAAAAAGCAAGCGCAGAATTAATGGGCTTGTAACAATAATGAAATTATCCACGACAAAAATAAAGGACAATCTAAATGTCTAGTGTTGAAGAAAGAAAATTTCCATAATTTTGCAGAATTCTCCAGATATTATATATATATACAAAATTATGTTGAAAATCACCACTAACTTCAAAAAACATAAAAATTATAGTTTAAGTTTTGCTAGAAAGACAATGAGTTAAACCTATGAATGGTATTCAGTCATATTTTCGGAAGGAAAAAAAAATCAATTTGAATGGGCCGGATGTCTGTAGTTTGTACTGACATTATTTAAGGTTCGAACGTTAAATGCAAATAACCCGGCAAATGAGAGGTGGTTCGGTCAGGATTTGGGCAGGATTTTCTGCTCCAGGAAAACTGATATGTTTCTAAACACACAAATTAAATCTCAACGATACTTCACAGCACTTAAAAATCAATTACGTGTTTATGGTGAAATTTTAGGTGGTGAAAACTACAAATTTCAACAGGACAATGCATCTGTCCATCGTTCAGCATATATATAAGAGATTGTCTTAGAGAACAGAATTTTGATGTAATTGAATTCATTTTCACTAGGTATTAACCCCCACAGAAAATTTATGGGTCATACTTGCAAGGGAAATATATAAAGATGGGAGACAATGTTATACGATTGATGAACTCAAATTAGCAATCGCAGAAGAATGGGAGCGCATTCCATGTGAGACTCTTTTAAACTTACTTGAATCCTTGCCAAATCGTATATTTGAAATATTAAAGAATCATGGAGATTCTATAAAATATTGAAATCGTGTAAGTTTTTTTTTATAAAAATAAGTGTGAACTTATAATTCTGTCCATATCAATAATATTTTTTTCTTGTATAAGTTTGCAGCAAGTCGCTGAAAATATTTGTAATATTTTGAGCAATACTGTCGAATATATTAAAGTAATTACTGATTTATTACATTTGAAGGGCACATTTTTTCCTTAAATTTTTAGCAAATTTCAGGTGAACTTATATTTTTGTTCAGCAGTGTGCAAATAAATCGCCCTTGCATTTCCTAAAATCAACTGAATATTATAACATTAATTTGGTGCATAAGATTTTATGTCAAGCTTACATTAAATAATTTTTTTGCAACCTGTTGCACTTCCTAAATAGATTTAGATTCTAACTTCTGGAACATTAAAACATGTGACAGCAAATATTTTACCAATAAAATTATATTTTTTAAATAATAATGTTTTCCAAAATGTTTTTTAAAATTAACCATTATGCTAATACTTCCTTAATTTACGTAAAAACGTAATACGTTTGTAGTCATGGTTTGAGGTTTCTCACTAAATTTGGGATGTACACAAACAAAATAAGTTTTTTAAATCTAATCTAAAACTCGCATTTCTAATAAACATCGCGATATGGGACTGATCATAATGCTATGACATGTGACTTTTTTCAGGAAATGGGTAAACAAAATTGTGATAAGCTAGATTACAATTGCAGTTATCGTAAAAAAGTGCTGATTTCTGGTAATTTTTACTATCACTTTGCTGTATCCAAGTTCTTCAAGGAATACCATTATGTAGCTTTCTTCCGAGGGTTAAGAGATATAATGTATATTGTGTAATTATTTTTTGAAGGACATTTCAAAATAAACTTGCTATGATATAATAATTCAATTGCATGTATATAACAATAATTCAATTGAATATAATATGACATTTTTAAGAACATGCGGAATTAAAAACTATCTTTACTTACTGATATAGTTTATGTATGCAGAATATTTTAGACATCGATTTCACATTTCTCATTCTGCTTATTAGATTCCTTCTTAAAACGAACGGCTAATTCACGAAGGTTCCTGAAATAATTTAATTTATATTTATATGTATACATAGGTTAATTGAAGAAATGATATATTTATATATACATCGGTCCATTTAAGATATTACAGACGTTTAATCAGCTGATGTGTATATATTTAACAGACTGATATCTATATACTATATGTTTAACTGACTGGTATCTATATACCATATATTTAACTGACTGATATCTATATACTATATATATATGTAACTGACTGATATATATATACTATATATTTCACTGACTGATATCTATATATTCTATATTTAACTGACTGATATCTATATACTTTATATTTAACTGACTGATATCTATATACTATATATTTAACTGACTGATATCTATATACCATATAGTTAACTGACTGATATCTATATACTATATATTTAACAGACTGATATGTATGTATTTAATTGACTGATACATACATATTTAACTGACTGATATGTATGTATTTAATTGACTGATACATACATATTTAACTGACTGATATGTATGTATTTAATTGACTGATACATACATATTTAACAGATTTAAATGTATGTATTTAACAGACTGATATGTATATATTAACAGTAGGATATGTATATATTAACAGTAGGATATGTATATATTAACAGTAGGATATGTATATATAACAGTAGGATATGTATATATTAACAATAGGATATGTATATTTAACCGAATGGTATGTATATATGCATATCAGTCTATTAAATATATATATCATCTCTTGATTTTTATATATTGCATCTTTTTAATAACAGCAGCTCCGTTCTACGTTCAAATCATTGAATTAGTGAAAACACGATTTAAATCAGGGGTCCACAAAGTCCCTAAAGGGTCGAGATGACCTTGCTAACGGTCGATAGAAAAAATAATTAAAAATCACTGATATAATGGCTACGCAGTTATATATAAATATTTTGGATGTTTAAAGATTGTTGCTTAATTTTCCAAACTTGTATGTGGTTGGCGGTGATTTTATCCATGTTAATTCCATCTTAACGAAACACAGAAATAGGGGTGGACTGGCCATATGGGCGATTGGGCGATTGAACAAGTTGCAGACTACTTTCTTTATGTATAATGTGAAACCTAAAGAATAAAATGTAACTTTACAACAACTACTGCATTAGTCAATCAGGTAACCACAAATAAAAATCTTAAAGTGATTATGATATAATTCCTTATAAAACTATGCTTCTAAACTATAATAAATTGTTTTAACTGCATATTATATATAAATGGTTTCACGGATAGAAGCAATTCACACAGTTTAAAAAGTTTTAAAACGTTAACGTCTGTTAAAGTCCGTCTCTATAGCACGGGCCTTCTTCATCAGATCGGAGCGATTCTGTTCGTCAGCGATGTTACTTCGGCTTCAGCTACAGAATCACTCCGTTGTAATGAAGATGACACGTGCTATCGAAACAATGCCGTTGGCTTTTTAAAAACTCTGTAAACTCCATCAGTTCGTGAAAATATGTAAGTATATTATATCTATTCAGCATGTTACCTAATTTCAAGTGTTTTAACTGCGTTTATAGCAGTGGTGCACATAACGTCTCCCCTCCCGTCCTCTAACGAAGGGTCTTAGGGGACATATTGCGAGCGTTGCTGTAGCAATACAATAATTATAAGAAATAAAGTAATAACTAATTATAAATAAGGTAAAAAATTTGCATTCGACACTCTGATCTAAAACTTTAGGAACTGAAGTCTGAGTGAAAACACATTGCATAAATTCCTTTTATTTAAATGTGTATCATGGTTATATTACATTCAGATAATCGTTATTTATATGTAGTTGAGGCAAACCCGGAATATATATTTAGTAAAAACAAAATTTTGAAGGAATTGTTATTTTCTTTTTTAACACTGGCATCTCGTTACAAAAACACGTTATAAATTGCTCTTCGCTCAAAACTTTTATTATTGTGGGAATTCCCTTAATGGTGGATAGTATTTTTGATTAGAATTTTGATTCATTTTATAAGTCAAGGTTATAGTGAAAAAAATTGAATTACCTGTTCATGTAGAATACAAAGATGGAGAAAACTAAGAAAATTATTATAACAACTATCAGATTAAAAGCGATGATCCAAACGTAGCTGTTGCTTATGTACAATGGTTTTAGATGTTCACAAGTATTGCCATCAAATTTGATTGGACAACTGAAAATTTTACAGCATATTGTTTAATCATACGTGTATTGAGTTCATTATTTTACAACTTAATATTACCATCAACTGCATGCAAGATTTTTAAATGAATATCCCAAATATTCATTCAGCATTTCAATTTCTTACCTACAATGTCGAGTAAAATTTTCCATAAAACATAATCCTCCATTAAGACAATACGATTCATCACAAGGCATACCTACTAAATGATAGATATATGCTTCATTAATTTTCGCTTAAATTATAAAAAGCAAAATAACAAAATAAATAGTGTTATTGTAAATCAATGTTTACAATAACACTAGCGAAAATCATTGTTTAGTTCACTGATTGAATACAACAAACACTTAAATCATATGTTATAATAAATAAAACTAAACGGTTTTATTAGATTTAATTGTTTAATGTACAATCATTAACTCTCATAAAATATGCCAACAACATCAGGGTGGTAAGGCACTTCAGCATTTTTCTCTCCTTAGATATTTCAAAATACGTAAACTTTCTAAGAATGTCCCTCCCTGTATGAAGAGAAAAATAGTTCTACTTTGAAAAAATTCCATTTCAATGACAGTATATAATGAATAATAAAACAATGTACTTCATTGTCTGAACGTAAGTCATAAGTCCAATTGGTCGCTAATTTTACTATAGCGACTGCCATAGGCATAAAATTTTACATTTGATGAAACGTTTAAATTCGATTGGTAGAACGATTCCTTGTTTTTCTTTAGAAAAAAAATAGCTCATGTTTCGACTACTAGGAAAAAGCATAGCACTGCCGTGCAGGTAATTTGCATATTTTAATTCAATTGGTGAAACGACCTTACCAACAAAAAACATGGATTTGTTGAATTACAAAAGTTACTTAGTTCCTCCACGAAATAAAGAATTGGTTAGGAGAGAGACAATCATAAAACACACATATACACATATTGAACAGGAACACTTCGCATGTAATGCCTGGACATGCAGACATTAAAATGCCGTTTTAAATTTTCTTGATCAAGGCTTATAATAACAAGGAAATTTGCATCTCTTTTTAGAATGATCTTTCTCATTCTAAGAAGATATAAGATGGTTCCACCAGAGAGGAATTGTGCAAGGGTTTCATTGGGAAGGGTGGCCGCCGGAGGCGGCGCTGTAATCCCAGAGGTGGTTCCACCAAATAAGGCCATATAGACCAATAAGGCCAATGAACGGTGTCAAAAGAACTGATCAGTAAATCCGCAAGAGGGCAGTATCCATTTAACCGGCATGCTCTGCTGAGTATTATAATATATCCAAAACTATTTAGTTCTCAGTAAACAGCGGAGAAGAGAGGACGATAGTAATAGCATCAAGTCTGATTTTCGTAATACTAGCATGTAGTAAGTGGATTTTTATTCATAACTCTGTATCTATTTATGCAAATACAATATGTTTTATATATTTGCAAAGGGGGTATTTAAGCTACTTTCAATATCGGAAAGTTGTTTTAAAACAGTACTTGAATTACGATTTTTATTGGTAAAAAATGAAAAGAAATCGTGTAGCCATATAAGGCCAAGGGTTGGCCTTATTAGGACCACTTGTTTTATGAAATTGCTTGCATTAATATTTTGGACTTATTTTTGTTCTCTTTATTGTGTATTCTCAGATTCTAAAAATGGCGACAAAAAAAAGAGGTCTATGGACACGAGAGAGCTTGCGGATTGCTATACAAGCAGTTGGGGATGGCATGAGTGTTAATGGATCTGAAAATGCGTATGGAATTCTAAGGCGTACTTTAAGGAACCACTTAATAACTGGTTCTATGTTGAAGAAAATGGATCTCTCAACTTACTTAAATGAATCACAAGAAAGTAAGTTATACTCCCGGATCATAAAATTAGCTGAAGTCGGTATGCCTATTACACCAAAACTGTTACGACGCACGGTTTTTAATTATCGTGTCTTAAATAACATTGAACACCCTTTTTCTTTGAAAACATGTTTAGCAGGTAGGAAGTAGTTGCGTTTGTTCCTCAGACGTCACCTGAAAATTTCTGTGCGAAAGACTCAACCCCCAAAACGCTGCATGAGCCATAAAACTCAACAAGTTTATTGTGAGTGGCCACCTCAATGATCTCCATGAGGTATTGAACGAGTTACAATTAATGAACAAACCACAATTCAATTTACAATATTGATAAAAAAAGATGCAAATTAACTATCCACCATCAACAGGTCGTTTTAGACAAAAAATGGGAGTCGTACTGTGCACATTGTGGCTCCAGAGCACGCTGAAAATGTTTCAATCATGTGTTGTGCTAATGCTATTGGACATTCCATTCCTCCCATGATCATTTTTAAGGGCCAACGCCTTAACCAAGACTGGTACACACATTTGCCTGCAGGATCAGAAATATGTATGACTGCAAAAGTTTCCATGACGACTACTGTTTTCATTAAATGGATTGAACATTTTTCAAAGTTCAAGACTCCTGGTTGTTAATTTTTGACGGCGCGTCTTCTCGCTTAGATGCTAACCTTGTGGATGTCGCTGAGAGGAACAACATAACGCTGTGCTGTCTCCCTAGCAACACCACACATTGGCTACAGCCAATGGACATATCTGTTTTCAAGCCATTTGAATCCTTCTGGAATGAGGAAGTCTTGAGATTCTGGGAAACACATCCTGACCGTAAAATCACAAAGGTAACTTTCGGTTTGCTTTTTGAAAAAGTTTGGTCGCGAGCACTAACACCATCAAACATTCTTTGCTTTGACGTACGTGTCATCATCAGTCCATGCCTCTGCTTTGTTTTGAAAAAAATCTGACGAAATATCTAAAATTTTCTATTTCTTCTATTTCCATAGCTTTGGGCATTTTTTCTTTAGTTTCGTCAGAAACTTTGTCATAAAAAAAGAAAAGGTAATAAGTTCTTCGGACAAGTATCATAAATGCCGTAAGAATATTTTAAGACAATTTTTGATATGGCTTCATTTACAGCATTGTGTTTGTCGAGATTCATCAGCAGCTGGAAATCGTTACGTGCAGCATACGTCGCTGATGTAGCTTCAAACCAGACTTAAACATAAATTCGAACTAAAACCACACAAACGTTTAAAACTCATCTGTTTTCGGTACCTGTTAATTTAAACTGATCCCGGAACATCTGAACCTTGAAGGAGTATATAGCTTTTGCCATCCATCTGGCTAGTGGCGATTTTAGCGGGTGGGCAAGGTGGGCCTCGGCCCACCCAAATTGAAACGATTAGGCCTAAATATCATGAGGGACGTATCGAGGGGTGCCTTTATCTCGGATGCTACTAAAGTCACATCTACCAAATTTTATAGACAGATAGTACACATGAGTGTCTTTATACATGACAACATACAGTATGAAAGGCGTATCGAGAAGTACCGCAGCTCCCCATTATTTATCTCTATTGCTACTGAAGCCACGTTTACCAAATTTCACAGAGTACACATGAGTGTCTTTAACATAACAACCTCTCAGAGGTGCCGCAGCCCCCTATTATTTATCTTGGCTGCTATTGAAGCCACGTCTACTAAATTCCATGTACATTTCTGTATCAAATCTTACTGATTTGTGTAGTTATATTTTCATGATAGCAATATGCAAATCGAGAGGGTTTGATAAGGATGATTTCCTTTGATGTATCAAATGATGTACCAACTAATTTCTATAGCTATTAAGAAATTTCATTTAATAATTATGCATTTCCTCAATTAGGAAATTAAAGACCATTACCATACTTCTGTTTCCATAACTATTTTGCCATTGTCTATTTTATCCAACCCATTTTTTCCGCTTACCATGATTATCCAAATTGTATGATATACAATTTAACTGTTAAATGTTCTATTTTTATTGCCGTAAATCCATTTTTTTAAACTTATATATTTCTATAATGAAAACATGCGAGAGGTGCAGACATGAACATAAATATTCACATAGACCGTGCGAATGCTTGAGCTGATGTATGAAGGATGCAACTAAACCTGTATAAACCAATATAAGGGTTATATATATTTTCTTTATTTAAGCGTCAGCTGAACGGAGTTTTTAAACCATAAAGCGTATTAAAACATATCTACGAATAAGTACGGCTGGGAAACGCCTTCATAACTTAGCTATTATATCCATAGAGTATAAACTCATCAATGCCCTCATGATTAATCCTGACACAGTAATTGACAAATTTGCAACTCAAAAAGGGCGGCGGCTTCAGTTTTCATAATAGATATTCATTAAATGAAGTGTGTTCATTCAATGAATGATTCAAGAAATATGTTGAAAGAAATAGCGAAAATAGAGATAAAGAGGATAATAAATAGTAGGGAATAGAAAGATAATAGGATAGTGGAGAGCAGAGATATAAGAGGATAGTAGAGATTGAAGAAAAAACAGAAATAGAGATAAAATTGCGAAGAAATATGAGAAAGTATTAATTGAAAATATCCATTTTTTTTTATCATTTCAGAGCCCAAATTAGCTTCGCTAAAATATTAAAACACAATTTGATTCTGAAGCGTGTTATTTTTTTTATTAGGTATTGTATAGTGTAATTCTGAGTATAACCATGAGATATATGGTGTAATTCAAATATGTATTTAAGTATTTGTTTATGTAAAATAAATACCGAAGACTCCATTATAGATATTAAAATAACATACGTTTTCTATCGGAGTGTTTCTCAATTGTCCCAGAGATAGGTTCGTTATTCTCAGCTTTTCGTTCTTCAAAGGTATCCGTTAATGGAAGTTTTATTTTATATTTGTTAAAGCTAATGTACGAAAATGCCGCCCCCCACCTCTTCCGTGGCACCCACTGCGGACAGATCCCCCTTTTGGCACGCCACTGGGAAGAACCCACCTCGCAAGTGGCCCAGCCATAAAAAAAATCTGAAACCACGCCTGCATCTGGCCCGATGTAGCCCAGCGAGAGCTTTAAATGATATTTCTTTTGGAGAAGTTTCTCCTAAAACTACTATTATGAGTTCTAAGAGCTCTTTGTAATCGACGCGAGGTTGAAAGATTTTGAGCTGCTTCTTTGCAAAACTTATTATATCACTGCCACATTCTAGTGTCAAGTTTAAAAATTTCCTGACTGTTCGGCAGGTGTTTAGTGTTGTTGCTTTTTACATTTCCATATATATATATACGTTGGGGTCAATTTCAAGTGTCTCCAAGTTCTTTATTGGTATCATACCTGTTGCTGATTAAAACAAGAGGAAAATGTTTACCTTGTCCATATGCCACATGTCTTTGATTTCTTGCCTTCAGTCTTAGTATTTAGTCATTTTTTTGTTGTATGTGTCCTGTATGTTGTTCGTGTTGGGTATTGCTATATCTATGATGTATGTGGTTTTGCTGATTTTATCAGTTAGAGTTATGTCTTGTCTGTTGTGTGGTGTCGTTTTGTCCCTCATAATAGCCCTATCCCAGTACAATTTGCGTGTTTTGTTCTCTAGTATTGTTTCTGGTTCGTATTTGTAGTAAGACTTTTTGTTGGCCACCAGGCTGATTTTGATAGCTAGCTTTTGGTGTATAATTTTTGCCACTTGATCATAACGGTACTTGTAGTATGTTTGGGCCATTATTATTAATATTAGTAGTAGTAGTAGTAGTAGTATGTGTGTTCTCGCACTTGGCGGATTAGGCTTAAGACGGGTGGTGCCAAGTTCTCAAGTCTACCTTCAGTGTGAAAATAATTTTGTATGTTTCATTCTGGTGCCAAGTTTAAAAATTTTCTGACTGTTCGGCAGGTGTTTAGTATTGTTGCTTTTTGCATATCAATATATGTGTTTGGTTCAATTTCAAGTGTCTCCAAGTTCTTTTGGAGTGTGGTTGGTATTATACCTGTTGCTGATAAGACAAGAGGGATAACGTTTACCTTATCCATGTACCACATGTCTTTAATTTCCTACCTTAAGTCTTGGTATTTAGTCATTTTTGTGGTGTATGTGTTCTGAATGT
This sequence comes from Dysdera silvatica, assembly GCA_006491805.2. Taxonomy (NCBI): domain Eukaryota; kingdom Metazoa; phylum Arthropoda; class Arachnida; order Araneae; family Dysderidae; genus Dysdera; species Dysdera silvatica. The sequence goes on from QLNU02015360.1 coordinate 220,875,860, forward strand.
TATTTGTGTTGGGTATTGCTATGTCTGTGATGTGTGTGCTTTTGCTGGTTTTGTCAATTAGGATTATGTCTATCTGGTCTGTTGTGTGGTGTCGTCTTGTCCGAATATCTCACAAACGGCAAATTTGACCGCATTTTCCATAAAAACTATACTCATGTTCAAAATTAAGAGAATTCCCTAATGTTATTTTAGTGAGAGAGCGATATATATTTTGCGCCTTAACTATAAATGTGCTTCACTTGTAAAGAAAAAAAAATTGCAGAAAATTAATGAGCTGCAAACACTTATCAGAATTACAACAAATCACATTTTTGAGGCATCTTAAGAAGGAGAATCCACGATCAAAATTGGCACAAAAATTGAAGGTCAAAAACGAAAATTCTTAGAAAACTAATTTAGAATAACAAATTTGCTCATATAAATATGAAAAATTATTAAAGTATGATTGTTGATGTATAGGTGAGAAAATCTGTTATTTTAAATATACAATGTCGATTACAGGTGACCAAAATTTTGGAACTTGTTACCAAAGGCAATACAGAAAATAAGAAGAAATAAAAAAATAATGAAAGAGGTTAATGAAAAAGATAATAGAGGATTAAGTATCTGGGGTTATATGGAGAGGGTCTTGACCTGGATATACGAAATAGCATTTACATGGGACTTCTCTCTCACATGATATACGTTAATTGCATCTAATCCTTTGCTAATGTCAAAGAATATTTATTTAAATAATGTAACGCTAATTATTAAGTTATTATTTACTAAATCACACTATTACGATAATCAGCAATCATCGTTTTTAATTGTCATTTTGCATTGCACGTAATTGTTAATTTTAGTAGAAAACTGAAAATTGTATTTTAGATGATGATATAGAGAGTAGAGGATTATGCATAAAATATTCTCGGATGTTGTGATTAATTATAATGAGAATTGTATTTTAAATAATGTTGTATATAATGCAAAAAATGTATGTATTATTCATACAATAAATAAAATGCTTTCCGAAGCAACTAGCTGTTAAAAAGGGAAAAATTCTCAATTATGACAGAAAGTATTAACTGTACATAAATAAACGCCTGGCGAAATTATTCCAGTTTTGTCAGTAAAAATTGGTTGTGCTTCAGAAAGGAAATTTATTTGAAAGACCAATGAAGCGCTCACTATCTGCCGTAAGAGAAGATGCTTATTATTTTGGTTTGTAAGTGCTTTTCGCTCAAAAAGGGGGTGGTCAAATTTTGTTATGAGCGGTTAGACTGTGATTGTCAATAGCTCCAAAAGTATTGATCTTTCGACATTTTAAGTGACACTTTGTCATATCGAAATTCTTCAAGAAATGTTGTTATGTGGTTTCCTTTCGAGAGCTACAAGACACCCTGTATATATGTGTGTATACGTGCACAAGGTATATGTTATGTTCCCTAAATTAAAAATAGAATTTTAAAAATATTAAAAATGTAACTCTGCTTATAAGACTATGTACAACTTTTCAACGTTTTATTTCATCGTGTCCCCGGATAACCAAATAATTGTGTATAAGAAGAGACAAGATTAAACTGGCTAATTGAACAATGCCTAACAAAGAAAATACAACACCATGAAGGAATCTTAGGAATAAATCAAAACTTTGTTTGAGAATACATGGATACACATATGATATTTACAAATGACTACAATATGGTTGCTATACATTTATTACAACCATAAAAAAAATAGACACCGTAAACGAAATAGAAAATCTATGGTGATTTAATAAGTGATATGGCTGTCATGTTGGGCGATGCATGCAGCAACACAACAGGAAATCGAGCTTATAAGGCTTTTACTGGTGTTATAACCTATTGATTACCGCCTGGAATTAACGTTTCAACATTTTATCTTCATTTTGAGGTTATGGAACATTTCCCAAAGATTCTCGATGGAAAATCTAAGGAACATGATAGCCAAAGAAACACCTGGACAGCTTCTAGAAAGTGCATGGTTATCTTGTTGCGCTGTATGCGTTATCTTGTTGGGAAAAATGACGGTTGATATACCTCAAACGTGTAGTAGTAAAATAGACCTCAACACCTCATCAACGGACGTGAAATACCTTTAATTTAAACGGAATATATATATATATATATATATATCCATCCGACTGTAATTACTGATGGCACCCCGCACCATTACTCCACATAGATGAACTGTGTGGCACTCGCAAATATTGTCAAGATCAGCTCGTTGACTACATTTCCTCCAGACTCTTATTCAACCGTCATCCACACCGATATGAAAAAGTATCTTATCGCTAAAGGTTACAGTATCCCACTCATGACGTAATATTATTTCGAACACGACATCAGATAAATCTCTGACGACGATGGATAGCAGTTAGAGGCAGAGTTCTAATGGATCTGCAGAACCGCAAGCCTACCTCGGCCAATCTACGATTAACTGTCCTTATAAACAATGGAATGTCCAGATCCTCCTATACGCCTCGTATAACATCTGCTACTGCAGTGTGACATTAAATACAACGGTAAAAGTTCGATTGGATGTTTCTGTGCCATTATGACGACTCACGTTACCGTCTTGCAACCATTGTCTACAAACTCATACCACAGCTTCAGCATCGCTCAGCGTTTTCTCTCCAACCGGCAGTACGAGGCCTACAGTACGACCTCTGGTAAATGTTTTTGTATGAGTAAATTGTCGCCGTCTTAAGGGCCTTTTTATTTCGTACATTGCACGCTAAATAAAAATGTGCAAATAAAGTGAATTCGTTATCTTCGAGCGCTTTCGAACATTGCCTTCAGAATCAGGGGTTTTCACTTACTTAGTTCTCTAATCTTAGATATAATTTTTATGCAACTTTCATCATTTGCATAATACCTTAAACCACACGTTCTATAATTTTCATAATAGATCTAAGGATTCCTTCATGGTGTGACATTTTCTCTCTCAAGCGGTGTATATTTAACTTATTAAATGTAAATACCATATACCTGTATTCGTAAAAGGTGTCGAAATATCTTCCATTGTAATATTACAATCTTGTCCTCTCTCATCGGCCCCATCTATACAATCCCACTCCCCGTCACAGATCCAATCACTTGATATACATTGATTAAAAGCTGGCTCTTGAATAGTCCCTGCCATACAGTGAAACTTGTCGTAAGGGCATGTGTGAATACCTGGAAATTATAATTTAAACAAAAAATTAGTTTCAAAACGTTAGAAATTACAGCGAAACCCCTCTTGACGGGCACCCCTCAGATATGGTCAGATAAAAATTCCCCGGCAGAAACTTATTTACAATAATGTATTTCAAACCCCCTGCTTAGCGGTCACCCTCACATACGAACGTGGACACTTTTCATGATTCACTACATTAGACCGGAACCCCTGTACGGACAAAGTACGAACAAAATTGAGCCTCAACCTTTACGGCGTTTCTCACAACAAGAAACTAAGGATAAACAGGATAAGAGCTAGGGAAAATTTCCCCCTCCTTTTAACAAAGAGTGGAAATTGACTCAGATTCGCTGATTCAAATGACTAATGCTTAAAAAAGACTTTGATAATAAATAAATCATGTAAGGATACACTGCTCGAAACTAATAAACAATTATCAACACAAAATTATCGCAGTTCAAATTTATTATTATCGTTCACTCGACCAGCATAGAGTAGAGTTGAGTTTATACTCATTTTTTGAGGCCCGAGCCCGAAATACTTTATAAGCATATGAGCCCAAACCCGAAGTTTCAAATAGAACTTTAACCCCTTGACATACGATTTAAATTTTTAAAAAAAATTACTAAACTACACTATTTAATTACCTTCGAATTGTCATATGCACGTATTTCTACGATTCTCGAAAACGACACAGAGCAATATTTCTTGGAAGAATTTCGATATAGAAAGGTCAATTTTCTGCTTCAGTTGAATCCATGTAATGAGCTCGAGCCTGCCCAAGCCCGAAAACTAGTATGAAATATAGACTCCGAGCCCGTTTTGGGCCAGGGCTCACGGGCTCAGCCCGTCTCACCTCTAGCACATAAGTTCTGTAAGCGGAAAAACGGTGAATTTAATCTATCAATTAAAAATACATATCGAAGGAGGACTGGTGAGTAAAACCCATCAAACAGCTATTAGTCAATTTTTTCTTAGGTAAATAAATTTTAATATTTAACGTTTTGTTGTAAATTTACTTGTTATATTCAACAAACGTTTGCGTTTGTTATCTTAAACTTACCTTATGTGCTCAAAAATAATTAAATTTCGAAATGAAGTATTTAAGTGATTGAGGTGTAATATTTCAGCTACTTTAGCATGGTCCCTTTCTTTTGCGGTCACCCTTCTTTTACGGCCAAAAATTTCTATCCGCCGAGTGACCGCTAATAAGGGGTTTCACTGTATTTTGAAACTACAAACTCAGTTGCTATAATTTTTGGTAATTTTTAATAAAGCAAACTGCAATGTTATTTTCTTGTAGGACATATATGTGTTTCGTTATCTTCTAATTTATATTATGCAAACAGATCACAATGCATAGGAACTTGAATAGTGGAAGTTTCAGTTTCGAATGGCTTATATTCGTTCGTAAATTAATGAGTCGCAAATCATTAAATCTACCATCCGATATTTAGTTTGTTAAATATGAGAAAACAGTTACATGGCACACTTTACCTGGTAGTAAACACTAGTAATCAACAACAAATTTTCAGGTAGTCAGCTGTATAGCAAAACGATTATTTATTGCTAAAACTTTACGTTTCGATTCGAGCTGTGCGAATCATCATCAGAAGAGGTTAAATTACATGAAAAACTTTTGAGAAAATTGTAGAATATACATAAGTTGCGGAAACAGTATAAATACGTTGAAATAAATTATTATGAAATTTTAGAGACGAATATAAAAGCCAAAACAGAAGGAAATGAAATCGAAAAATAAAAACTGACATTTACACGTTACAGTTTTGTTAGAATGGGTAGCCAAGCAACGGGAATGGTTTTTGCATCGTCTCTATTAAAATTATTAGGATGCTTGATGAACTCTATTGCTTCTCTGTATAATCTGGGCCAAAAATTATAAACCGTTGAAACCAATCTAGACATGCTGTTTCCGATGAAGCCGTAAGTTTTGCAAGTAATCATCGTCCACCTCACTTTTAAATTTTTTTTTCTAAATCAAAATATTGTAGAAGTACACTTCGGAAAAACAAGTTATCGCTTTTCATTTTCATTTGGTTGTAAAAAATACCAGTGTGAACAACGAACGATGTCTGTTGACTGAATTTTAATGGCAAATGTCAAACTTCCAGATGACATAACTAACAGTTGTAAGTAATAGCCCGCAGAATGTGAAGCTAGAACCATCTACATGTAAAAAGCGGATTTTAATACAAACACCTAATATATATATATATATATTTGGTGGCCAATTTAATTTTAATTTTGAATATGTATGCTCAGTAGCATCAGCGTAGAGTTCTCAAAATTTTTGAGGGGCCCAAGCACATTTTATGTACGCTTATACATTACGGTATATGTAAAATCGCAATTTATTTAAGATTACTGGGGGGCTCGGGCCCATATAACTCTACGCCTATGTTCAGTGGCGTAATTAGGGATCAGCAAAGGGAGAGCTGCCATGAAGCGCCGCCTTAAGGTAAACTGAAAAGGCACCAAAGTAGTGAATACTTGTAAATTTGAAATAACCGCCAAGAGCATCAAATGAATTTGACAAAAGCGTCAAAATCTCTGTTATGCCTTTAATTATATTAGATACGATTAGGCAGCAAAATATGTCAGAACCTGCAGTCGGCAAAACAATAAATCCGTCACTGCGTATTTAACAACTGTATTTAACAATGAATCCTATGGAATTGCAAAATCAATAACAAAAATACACAAATATGATTTTGTACATACAGAATTTTTAATAATTTAATAAAATCATCCTGATGGATAAAAGTATAAAATTATTAAATTAAACTCATAGAACATTGAAAAAATACTTTTTAGTGGAGGGTTCCAGCTGCTTTCTATCCGTCTTCTCCCGTTAGCAGGACTTAATAAACAGTCTAACCTCGGGATTAACTCTAATTTCACGGGATTAGAGAAAATAATCGTTAAATTGAGGAATTCGTTAAATTGGGGGAGCAAATTTATCGGAACTAATGACATACCTAGGAGGGGCGTGGGCTCCGTGCCCTTCTTTGAGCTAAAAATTTACATGTTAAATACGTTTAAAGTAGAAACTTTTCATTATTTTTTTTTTATTTTTTTTACATTCTAGGCCCTTATTTGAGCAAAAATCCGGGTGCGCCATTGATCGGAACTGAAATGAGAAATTATCGAAAAGAAAAATCATAAAAACGCTAACCAGCGTTCTGAAAAACATGTGTTAATTTTAATAAATATAAGACACAAGTAGGTACGTAATTACTACTTCTAATATTTGATTGACATTTGTTTTAATTTTTTTGGGGGAGTTGAAATTAGCATCGATTTTTTGATTTTTTCAAATGCATTGAATAGATCATCGTTGACGTCAAAACGCTGTAAATACTCCTTTACACACTATAAACCGACATTCATTTCAATTGAGTTCACTCACTCACTTGTAGTTGATTTTTTAACTGAAATTCTATTTGCAGTTACACGCTGATAACGAAATATTATCATTAAATCGAGGAAACTATGACACTGGACTCAATATTACGCAATCCAGACCAATAAAAACATTCGTTAAATCGAAGAACTATGACACTGGACTCAATGTTACGCAATCCGGACCAATAAAAACATTCGTTAAATCGAGGAAAGCAAACGTTAAATCGAGGAAATATAACTCTGGACTCAATATTAAGCAATTTGAACCAATAAAAACATTCGTTAAATCGAGGAAGAACTCGTTAAATCTGATATCGTTAAATCGAAGTCAGATCAGGCGGACACATGGGAGATCACGGGGTCATGACCCCCAAATATATTTTTTCACTGTAAAAATTCCAACTTTCATGATAAATGAAGGGTGTTATTCCAAGACCATGGCAAATTCTGTCCCCACTCCCCAATTAAAGTCTGTGTCCGTCCTTGGGTCAGACTTTATTTAATATTTCGAATTATTTAAAATAAATGCTGAATTTACAAACTTTATATTAGACTCACCCGTTATGAGGACACTAAAAAGAACAACAGGAAACATTTTCGACATTTTGTGTGTACTGGACGCCTAATGCATAGAATAATTCGTATCATTAAATCGTGGCGAAAGACTATGATTTTCCTCTGCAACATATCGGAAACGGAAACTGCCTTTAGAGATTGGAATATGTAGCGTCATAGAGTTAACAATAAATGTTACTTATCAACATAATTCTTCTTTTAAACAAGTTATTTTAACTGCACAAATGGTTGTACAAGGCTATCAGAAATCTGTGTTCTTGGCATTGTCTCAGCCTCCTCCTTACAATAAAAGAGATTTCAGATTTCCTAAATAGAACAGAACAGCCTCATCACTTACTCTTCTTAAGTTAATTTACTAAGCTATGTTCGTTAATTCGCTAGGATCATGAATTGCATTACATAAAAATTGAAAATTAATGGATTTGACTACTTTCAAAAGAATGAGAATTAGATTTTAATTTTTTATATATTAATTTATTCATTGCTACTAACTGAATTTTCTCAAAAACTATCTTGATGCACACCTCTCTGCATTCATTTTAATTTCAACGTACGAGGGCGAATCAGAAAGTCTTTGCCCCTATTTTTTATTAGCCAAAATAAGGTACATACAGGTAATTACAAATATACGTACTATTCTACGTACCTTACACTATTTTTCCACATAGTCCCCACACCGGTTCAGACATTTGTCCCATCGCAGCACTAAATTTGAGATGCCCCTGTGGTAGAATTCGTCCGGCTGACTGTGGAACCACCGTCGGACTGCTGTCTTGGCTTCATCGTTGCACGTGAATCGCTGTCCTGCCAGGAACTTCTTCAGCGGACCGAAAACGTGGAAATCACTAGGGGCGAGGTCCGGACTGTATGGTGGGTGGTCCAGACTCTCCCAGTGAAATGACCGGAGCTTGTCAGCGGTTCTGATTGTCACATGTGGCCTCGCATTGTTGTGGAGGATAACCATGTTGTCCACATTGAGGATCCCTCAGCGCTTTCGCATGATGTCAGACGTGACAGTGTGGAACAATAACTGTCGGCATTGATGGTTGCACCTTGTGGCATGAAATCCAGCAGGATCGGTTCAGGGCGATCCCAGAAGACCGTTAACATCACTTTCCCAACAGATGGCACTGAACGGAATTTTTTGTCAGAGGCGAACCCGGATGTTTCCACACCATGCTCTGCTGCTTCGATTCCGGCATTAATCACACGCAGTCCAACTTACGCATGACAAGTTCAATTCACGAACACTTTTAGATGAAGGACATGTTTCACCCATGCCAGTCGATACGTAGCTAATCTTTGCAACATACTAAGAAAAGACTAGGCCACTGGCAAATGCAGGGGGCGTTGATGGTGTCATAACCCCCATTACGATGAAATTTTATATATATACAGGGTGGTTATAATTAAACTTGGCCTATTTAGAGCACCCTGGAGCTCGAACCGTTCAGGGACCCTGGTTCGAATCCAGGATGGGGAAAGCGTCTCTTTTTTTTCCTAAAACAAAAAAGCTCTAGCTTGAGCTACTTATACGTGGGTGCCGAAAATTATTGTATGATTGATACCAAAATTGGTATACAGACTATCCAAAGGATGCGGAAAAGGAATCTGCAAAAATATTTACTTCAAAAACGTTCGCTATGGGGCGCTTTTTAGCGCAATACTGCAAAAGCAACCTCTGAAATGACCAACACGCAAGACAAATCACATTTTTAACATTTAGTAACACTTAGTGCATCGAAACATTTTAAAATGAACGTTGTGCGAGCAATAACAGTACGCCTGCGCTACAGACGTGCTATGGAAAAAAAAAGATTTTACACACGCAGATAACGCGTAAAGAAATGCAGCAAGCAAGCAGCTGTTAATTGTGTATAGAATGGCGTAATGGAGGTTGCTCAATGTGGCCGCTATCATTCACTTGTAAAAGTTCATGGCCCTGTCAGATGTTCTATGGTGGCCCTTCGGTACCGTGAGTTGCTCCAGCATTTCACCGATAAGCGTGTTATCAGTCGTTCGTTTACTAAGCACTAGCACACGTTCGCCGGATCTCACACCGTGTGACTTTTAGTTGTGGGGTCATTTAAAAAATTTGGTTTATTGTGGATGTGTTGTTAGCAGAATCCAAGAATTCCACCACGCTGCATGTGCGAAGCATCACAGAGGATTAGTTGCGATGCGCTGTTGAACACATTCTGCATTGGCTTGAATTGTTACAAATAAATGATGACGGCCACATCGAGGAACACCCATTACATCGTCCTGTACACGATTAACAGCTGCTTAAATGTCATATTTCTTTATGCCTTGTCTGCACGTACAAAATCATTTTTTCCGCTGTGCACCTGCAGCGCCAGCGTACTCTTTTTGTTCGCACAATATTCATTTAAAATATTTCCATGCAATAAATGTTACTAAACGTTAAAAGTGCCATTCGTGTTGCGTGTTGGTCATTTCATAGGTTACTTTTGCCGTATTGCGCAAAAAACGCCACCTAGCTAACGTAGTGGGGTTTTTTCCGCATCCTTTGGATAGTCTATACACCAATTTTGTTGTCAATCCGCTGAGCGGTTCAAGATCCAGGATGCTCTAAATAGGCCAAATTTAATTATAACCTCCCTGTGCATATGAATATATGGAGTTATGGCTCTTTAATACCCCTCCCCCATTATAAAGAATCTATCATGAAATTTCTGCTTACGCCTAAGAGATGTGCCTCCTTGAATGGATTTTTCATTGCTTGTAGCATCTCGAAAAAAATTGCTTACCAGTCTTGTTCACCATCCTACAATAAAGCAATTACACCAATCTTTCCACACTCTCTCAATTTGAAAATTCTACCCCGCTTTACTTTTTATAGGCATTGTAATAAGCACCAATAATATACGCACCAGGTGTGGCACATGTTTTTCTACTTATACTAACTTATGCACTAACTGATATTATGTTTATATGACTCAAAAAAAGATTGCAATCTTATACTTACGTCCTGCGGTAGTGCTGTGGTGACGTATTCGCTTAGCGTGCCGTAAACCCGGGTTTGACTGCCAACGGTGCAAAAAAGCGCTTACCGGATGACTGCTCCCTGTAATCCGGAGGTTAGTTCCCTAGGCCTTAAAAGGTTTGCATTCTTCGGAAAACTATTTCCCGGCGCAATATGGCCTATACTGTCCTTTCCTCGTAAAACAAACAACTCCTGTGCTTTTTCCAACAAATAAAGTGAAGAAAATTCAACTTTCTGTTATTTTTTTTTAAATGTTTTAACAAAACACGTGATACAACAAATCATCCGCTTATTTCTTATTAGAGTATCGCTATTTTTTTTTACACTCATGTAATTTATATAATCTGTGTTTTCATGAATTATTCACTCAACCTGAATCTTTTTTCCATAACTTCATTTATTAGCTCATCTATTAATGTTTGTTTGTTGTTGTTTTTTTGCATGTATGAATGGAATCACATAATAATTTGCTCACTTTTAAGTTCATAACTTCACAAAAAACTGTTTATACCTGTATATTCTTGTTTTGATCCCACGCCAGAAGACGGAAAATTATCCATTTCTCTTCTTGCTCCTCAGTAGAAAAAATGGTTCACAGTTCATAAGGACAGAAAGGCTGTCTTAGAATTATCGAACAATCCCTTACAGCATATTATAACAGATATATGACTATATATTTGTTATATATTATGCATCAAAAAAATAGCAACAAATGACAGTGATTTATGATAGGATTACCAATATTGCTTCTGCCTGTCACCAGCAATTAAAATTAATCTCTTCATTACAAGAAAGACTCACGCAGTTTCAAATAATTTTCTTTAATTCTCACGAATATACTTTCAGGGTACAGCCATTCTCCCCTTTTTAGGGCAGAGTTCAGATTATATCGGAACTCGGGATTTAGCAACTTTTTATTTATACACTTAAACTTCCATCTGAAGAACTTAAACTGTATCTATCTTCTATATTTCGTTGTCACCACCTTTTACGGATAGTTAGCTTAAATTCATTACTCTGTACCATTATATTCTTTATTTTTCTTCTTTCCTTTCTTACTGTCTCCTCTCTCAGGCTAAATTCTCACCATTTTCCATCTAAATTTTCACCATTCACAAATTTGAGTCTCATCATTCTAAAAATAAATCGTATCTTTCTTAAACAAAATCTTCATCATTTACTTTGCCACTTAAATTCTCATCACTCCTACACTGTGTTCTCCTTACTTTTCAGATTTTAGGTTTATTCTTAGCAAAATGGCCAACCTTATTCTTCCATATGCGATTTTCCATTCCACCTTCGAATATTATCTGTTCAAGTGGCCATTCTGTCCATCCCCAGCGTATATCTTTCTAGCACCATAGCCAGGATCGCCCTTAAAACGCACTCGTCATTCCAAGAATCCCGAAGAATACAAATTCTTGCTCCATAAACGATTTGTTTCAAATCAGTCTATCCCTATCTTCTTGTATTTGCCCCAAATATCCCAGACTAACCTACCTAATTTCCGATTTTCTTGTTCAAAACTCTTACATATTTTTTTCCAAACTTTTACCATTCAGATACGCCCTTCCTGGGACAGTATGATTCCCAATGTACTTCTATGTTACATTTATCACCAACATGCTTATGGGAGGAGATGAAGGAAATATTTTGACCAACGTTCTCCAGGTATTGTAGATGGTATCGGGTTTTTATATACATGGCCACGTAGTAATGTGAAAAACAAGTCAGAAACCCAAGTCAATAAAATGTCCCTTTGTTTTAGCATTTTACACATTTGGTGAACCACTGTGACCTTCTGAACCTTTCTCTTTATGGAAACATTAGCTACACCAATGTTCTCACAGTAGTTAGCTCGGAAGCAGAAAAGCATGGAGCATAATTTCCCATTTTAAAATATAGTATAATTATCTTTTACAAACACGTTTTCCTTTACAAAAAAAGTTGTCTGAATTGTCGTTGAGTAAATATCTACATATTATAATATGATCGGTATCTGTTTAAGTTGAATATATTTCCTTAAAATTTAAATGTATATATTGTTGTAATGTATTTTCTGACAACAAAAAGATCGAAATCTTCTAAACACTTATTTGGAATTAATAATAATTCTAGCTTTTTAACCTAAATATTTTTTTGGGGGTTTCGTGTTTTATCATCCAAAACACTACATCACATCAAAATAGTTCAAGCATGCACGTGTGTATCCCCATTTTGAGTTATACTATTTCCCTTTGAAGATACTCTTCCATCTTGGAAAAAGAATCCCCTTTGATTTTCTGGCATTATTCATGAAGCGGAAGACCTCAGCATCATATTCCTCGTGTGTCTGAACGAAGCGTCTGACCTGTGAGTCAACTTTAAGAGAAACCATAAAAAAAATTCATCATAAGGTTTCTAAAGTGATAGAAAATTCTTTAATGTGTGCTTTTGCAGAGTAGCTAGCTCCGGTACCAAGCGATTTTGTGCCCTAAATAAGACTAACTACTTACTTGCACCTCCTTCCTGAAAAAATTTCCAATTTCATCTTCTTAAAAGTCCCCTAAGAATCCTTCAGAAAATCACTTGGAGAAAATGAAATACAAAAATTTGAAATTGTTAAAAATAGCAGGTTTTTTATTTATCGGAAAATAAAAACAAAATTGGAATTGTCAGTTGCAATTTTTTCGGGAGTTGAAGAAAAACTAATTTTCATAAAACTGTATCCCCCAAAGAACGAAATGATAGCGCCGGCCCTGAACGTGATGATGTTAAAAAGGTGAAACGACGTTAACTCACGAAACATACTATACTTCTATTTTCTTGAATTCTTAACCCAAATAACTCATAAATATGGGATTGTAATAAAAATTGTGACGCAGACTGAGTTGGTGGAACCTTTATTTCCGCACAATTGAAAATAAAAATTTGGCACTTGATCTTTTTTTGGGAAGTACGATAATGAAGAAACTACGATTAGCTCAAACTGGAGCTTTTTAGGTGCAGGAGAAAAAGAGATATCGTCCTGAAGTCGAACTAGAGTCCCTCCGTTGAGACCGAAGTGCTTCAATTCCAAGCCACCGAGGGAAAGAACGGCGCTCCCTTTCTCCACATATAAGGCTGTAAGATGTCATTACCCTTCTCAGGGCTAACGCAATTGCCAAATAATGGTCGACACACAAAGCCACTGGAGCGAATTTTTGTGATTTTTTGTGGGGAATTTATTATAATTAATAATTTCAACACCACGTTTGAGCTCAAACTAGATCTATTTAGATATAGGAGAAAAAGAGACATCGTCCTCCGCCTAAAATTATTCTAATGTATATTCTACTTAAGTATTACAATGTACACTCATGCTCAAAACTAAGGGACAATAACAGTTTGACACTTCCATCCTTAGGATTGCGACCAAATCGGTCTGGGTACATCGCATATTGGGCTAAACAATAATTGAGAACGAAAAAAAGCAATAGTAGATTCGCCATAGTGAGTTAAATAAAGTAAAAAAAAAATCTCTGGAGCGAATTAGCAATGCACCTCCTGTACAGAACGTAAATGTTTTATGATAGAGATATTTTTCATTGCTCAGTATAGTGCTCCTGCAGCGACGCGTGCAGTATTGCGGATAGGCATGCTCAGAACAAGATTATCAAATTGTTCCCGAGGTATGGAATTCCGCTCTTGCACCAACGCTGTTGGAAATTCCAAAAGAGGTAAATGACATTCTGCGTGACGTCTTATGGGGGAGTCTTATACATGCTCTGTGAGGTTTAAGTCGAAAAAGTTAGCTTGCTATTGTAAACGGATAATAGCCCCACTTTCTAGGTTTTCCTCCACTGGGTTATCTTATTGAGGGCGTACATTAACATCCATAAATGAGAAATCAGGTCCCATTGCACCCCACAATAGACGAGCAAATTATTGTAGAATGACATCACGGTACTTCTGGGCTGTCACATTTCCCTGTTCAAAAAATGGAAGAGTGTTCTTGAGCTCAATATTATGCCGCCTTACATTAGAATATCACTACCACTCCAAAACAATGCTGTTTCAGGATGTTGGTGGCAAAAGACTGAATTCGTGATGCTGTCCAAATGAAAACACGACATTGAATCGCTTTGAGAACTAAACCTGGCTTCCTCGGTAAACAGAGCATAGTCCCGCCGATCAGCAGTCCAAGCACAGTGCTTGGTTAATGAGGTGCATCTTGTAGCGTACAGGCCGTGTATACTGGCAGTGCGCATTCTCAATCGTCTATACATGATATGCCTCAAAACTGCAGTCCCTATGACAAATGAATGGTGTCTTGAAAGATCATTTGCTGTGTTCTGCCTGGGCTGTTTGCAGCTAGTGACAAATAGCAGTCTTATTTCGGTATTTAAATCCCCGAACATTCTGTGCTGAAGTATCTAGACACGTTTTCATCCTGTTAGAACCGCTATTGGACTCTACAAATGGCACTTTGTGAAACATGCAGCTCTTGAGACACCGCCATTTAGGTTTGGCCATCCGGTTATTTTCCATCACGAATCACTTTGCGTAACACAATATTTTTCTTTGAGTAACAAGTATCCATAATTTTAATGTGCATTTTCAAGTGCATTAATTAAACATTACCATATCATCAATTTATAATGTCACCTTAACTATTAATGTAAAATCGCAATTATAAAAATTATACTTTGAAAATTACTCAGAGGAAAATAATGTAACTTAGTTTTATCGAGAATTTTGAATGAGCCAATAAAATAATTCATAAATAAATAATTAATCAGGAAAATAGTTAATACAAAGGTATTACCAAATTCGTTAGAACTATTTTTGTAGATATTAATGGTGCACATAAACTACACTGTGTTTCCCATTTAACCAAAATGGATCATTTATTAGATGACAACCATATATTTGTGCGTATTGAGGTAATACGCTATTTTGTTTTTGTCATATAAATGTTCATAATGAGCGACGAAGACATTTCCAAATTCAGAAAGGTTTCCTTCATGAAAGCAATAATCCTCCTCTTACAATTTCCAAACAACGATCTCGAAAGGCAGTTTAAGAATGCATTGCGAAACAATTGTAGACTGAGAAAGAAAATCTTTGCGATAACAGGAATGAGATCCGCAGAAAATATTCATAACTATCGTATGTCCATTATACGGTTTCGAACTAAGAACTTCTTGACGCAAAATTGAAATTAGGAACTTTTTTATTCCTTTTCTTTGTTAGTTTAACAATCAGTAGATGATCTCACATGACCATTAACCTAAAAAAACAATTGGGATTCATTATTCGAGTAACAAGATATGTTTCTAACGTCATATATTTTAATGAGGACTACTTATTTTCTTTTTGAATCGCGAACTCAAATATAAGGTTCAGCACGATACAAAATACGCCATTTTGAGATCAAACCTCGCCAGAATTTTTTTGCAGCTTTTCATTACGTTTCGATTTTGTAAAAAACTTTACGCTGCAATAATGACGAAAGAAGATTATAAGAAAAGGCTTGTGGTGTTTTTCAGCGAGAAACTTGGTGAGTCTTCTCTTAGTGATTTATGAAAACTTTTGAATATGTGATTAACCATTAAATGATTAACATGTTTTCCAGACATAATTAAATTTATCGTCTAAGAACTATTGATAATAAAACGACTCTGTCCATTTTTCCGCTGTCACATTTGTCAACAGAAATATGGAATCTGAAAAAAATATAAGGACACTTTAAAATATTTTTTAAGAACTTTTCCATGATGACTTGACCAAACAAGGAGTGGAAGTTTTAATAACTAACCCCAACCGTTTCCGTATTTCCTCAAGGCCGCCGCATGCAGGTGTACAAGTTGTGCACAGCACAATGGCGCCTTATCAGAATGTGCGCCATTTTAATACGACAAATAGTAATTTTTTACATAAGGCATTAAGGTAAGTTGTTAAATGCATAAATATTTAAATCCAAAGTTGGGCTTTTTTCAGATGGCACGAGTACATGGGCGCCCATATGAGTATTTCTAGGGAGTGGCTGAGAAAAATTATTACCTCCTTCTTAAGGCTGTCAGACGTTTTAGTGAATGTACAAGATACTAAAATGCTACAAAAATAATTGATACTGCTTGACAATTAGTAATGAGCTAAAAAGTACCTTATTTTAAAATGTGACTGTAAAACTTTTGAAAGTAAATGCATAGCAGGTTACGGCAAATAAAATTTTTAAACGGCTAGGGGGGATAGAGCCCCCTCTTCCTCCCATGTGGGCGCCTATTCATGAGCAGATATATGCATGTATACATATATGTTGTATTTGTATATTAAAGAAATGACTATTCCTTGAAATTAATGTCATTTCAATTTGCAAATTCAATTTTTTTGGGGGCGCTGAATTCCAGCTTTGCACAAAGACGCCTCTTACCTATGCGGCCGCCCTGTATTTCAGTATGCTTTTTATTAATTCATATCAACAGAAATTTTAATTTTTGCAAAAATAAGACATCTACATTAACATACTAAATTTTTCTAGCGAAAATATTAAAAAGTATGTTATTTAAGTACAACTTTTATTTAAAATGTTTTGCTAAAGGAGATTATTTTCTACAATAACTGTTTAATGAAATAAAATATAATTTAATACTGCGACTTTTATAGTTGAAAATATAAATGTTACTTAAAATATGAATGCAAAATACGGGCTATAAATTATTTCTGACAACAAACAAGCCACATATTGAACTGAAATAAAAAAAAAACAGAAAATGTGCCATTATTTGGGTTACATGTAAAGTCATTAATGATTTTCTACAATCAAAATGTATCTAAAGACATATAGTCTGTTTCCAAATGTCAAACTGCAGATGAGCGTGTACTATATTTAGCATAAAATTTGGAATCACAACCTGGGGAAAGCATCGTACAAAAGCATGTCTGGTTATATTTATTTGTACATGTAACACGTTACCTACCTTAATTTATGAATTAGAAAATATAATGTACTTAAAAAATATAACGAAGGTTGTGTATGACATTAGCGGCGTAAAAAATATTTCCGTAAGCCATACAATGTTGAAGATATATATAGATTTATTATATGGTGCTTTTGAAAACACCTCATAAAACGTTTCTTAAAAATTCTCCACTAGCATATTTTCGTTCATGTATACGATTATTAAATGCTTGTTCCCGTTTATACACGCATACGCGTAGTAAATCTTGGTACAAAATTGTTTCACATCCATCTACAGATGACTTCAAATTCAATTAAGCAAGAAAATACTTTCATAAAATTTTGAAATAGTGACTATTTATGAAATATTCATCCTTCAGGGTTGAAAAGAAAGAAAATGTGTTATTACTGTGGTCCACTGCGAAAAGCGAAAAACTTGTACAATCTTAAAATGTCTCTTACTCTGTAAGGAAACGTTTTAAGCTCAAAAATCAATTGATAAAGAGACTAAAGACGCCATGCTTTCATTCATTTTCTTAGTAAATCCGATGTTATGAAGATGCATAGGATTAAAACGCTTAATTTCATCGAGTTTTACAAAAACATATGTAAAACGTGTTTAAATTTACGTGAATATTATATCAATACGTGAAGAATACTATGACTTTAAGTATGTAGTAAAGTTAAGATATACGTTAGTGTTATATAGCTGAGACTGTATGCTTAATTTAATCAGGGACTCTTGTTATAATATGTTTCAAATCCATTATTAAAATAATTATTTTTACTTTAAAAGACTGAATATTTCTTACATATTTAAATAAAGAAAAGAGCATTTTACCTACACTGAGTAAAATTAAAATTACAACACCAAGAAGAGCAATTTGTGATTCGCTTGCAACTTGTGGACGAACTGGTTAGGAAGTAAATAAGCCATGATAATATGTCCAAAATAAAAGAACACATTCATTGTGCAAAACAATTGCTTACATGGCCATGCTGTTACAGAACGGCTCCTCATTTGTTAGCAATGAATTTCACTATTCATCGCGACATTAAATCATACAGCTATCGTATAGAGTCTTGGTGTGCTGCTCGTCGTGCTTTATCTACCTGTTGAAAAATGTTATGTGTAGATAACTATGTCTGAGCCTGTGCATAACTTCCCATAATGTCCCAGATATTTCTATCGGGAATAAATCTGGGAATCTGGAAGACTTTGGTGCCACGTAGATATTCCCGGAAGCATTTTGCCGTATTTGGACAGGTGCTGCAATAAGGCATTTCCCAAACAACTCATGAAGGGGAGTGCTACAGGTTTCAAAATGTCATTAGCGTACCGTCGAGCTGTTAAATTGCCTACAGTCATTACCGTAGAGTTTTCAAAATTATTGGGGGGGGGGGGCAAAGCACATATTATGCACATTTATACATTACAGTATATGTAAAATCGCAATTTATTTCAGATTATTGGGGGACGGGCTCGGGCCCATATAACTCTACGGCTATGCCTACAATACCTAACAGACTGGAACGATTATCATAACTGATTGATTCCCAGAATATAGCGCCTTGTTTTCGAATTGTGTGCCGTTCGTCACATTTGTTGAGTTGCCCCATTCACTACATTGCACCTATATGCACCCTGGTTCCCGGCGCAGCATGACCACTGTAGTCTTTGAGCCGTAAAACCACAAAACAAACAAACAAACAAGCATCTATATGCATATCGATGGTCAGTGTCTAAGCAAAAATGGAATTGGCGCTGAAGATAACTTGACAACATTCTGCATCCTAGGTCACTGGGCAATGGCAACCAGTCAAAGCACTATCGGAAAAAGTGTTGAAGTTAATGGTAAGCAGAGCAATAGCGGATGCGCATGCATCCCACTTCCACAGGTGATTGAAAATCGTTTGTCAAGTGATGGATGTCGACTGATGATAAGTACTACAGCTCATCTGATAACCGATGGAGTGGAAGTATGAGTAGCCAGGACTTGTCGGGGAATAAAACGATCATCACACTGGATAATTTATTAATCTGCATACCTCAATCTAGATTTTATCTATGTAGGTGTCACCTTTCAACTATTTCTTGGAGCAATTTTGGACGGTGCTGTTATGCTGACCGACATGTGTCCTTAAACGTCAAATTGGCTACAGAGCCTCGTGAAGACCAATTATCCGTCCTCATTCAAAACCCGTTAGCTGGCTATATTCCTTGAAAGCACGGTTTCAAGGCATTATGAATAATTTAATTGTCTTAGTTTACAATTTAATTTAATTGTTTAGGAACAAGTTTTTATTAAAATTTGTTTATTAACTTCGCAAACTTTTTTTTTACTGCGTTTGAACCCATGAAATTTGGCACGTCACTTTTTGGTAATAATTTTCCTAACACGGTTTGTGCCAAATTTCGCCAATTCACTGAATTTCTCAGATTTTCTCTGGTGTCAATTAATTTCTCGCCAATTGTGAAATAACATTTTCAACGTTAATTTATTTTTAATTTCATTAAACATTTAACTTTTTTCAAAGTAGTCGTTCCGTAGAAATACATGAAACGGTTATATCTAAAGGCGACAATTTTTTCCTTATATCAACCAAAGCGTTGGCGAGATTACTACAAAATATTAATCGTTTGCAGACATTACCTTGACGTTCGTGTTTGCAAATTTTCAAGCAAATTAAACAAATGCTTATATATGTTGAAATTTCAATTTTACTCAGTAAGTGTATATTCACATATATACCTAATTCGAGACTCTCTCTCTCTCTATATATATGTGTGTGTGTGTGTGTGTGTGTGTGTGTGTGTGTGTGTGTGTGTGTGTGTGTGTGTGTGTGTGTGTGTGTGTGTGTGTGTGTGAACTTGTTATTCTAGTGATAATTTTAATTGATAGGTTTCGTTATTACATGTAAAACATGTGCAAGCGCATGTACTCGTAGAGTGCGTGAGAGGTAACGACTTTTCACATTTTACTGAAATGATGATTTTTATTACTAGACGCTGATAAAAATGGATACATATCTTGGGATGACTACAAGCTCTTAGCCTTGGTAATTATATCGATAATGTGTTCAGAATTACAATATCTTATAATATATTACAATATTATTTATTTTGTGTTATTTTTGAACTTTTAAAGTAGGAGTAATTTTATTTTTATAGTTTTGATTGAACTAAAGTTATTACAAACAGAATTACGTTATTTATTCGTGTTTTATGGCGCAAGGACAGTTAAGATCGTTTTATGCAGGGACCAAGGTAGATTTTGTTGGGTGTACAGTGTGTGCATGCAGGCAAGCGGCCACGGCCCCAGTGCGGCCGCAACTGCCATATGGACAGCTACTGACACTAAACCATGGCACTCACAGGGGTGACAATAACTTTGGGACACGCTGGTGGTTAAGTACGTAAAACCGACCCTGGCAAGGACATGCAATTTTATGACGGATACGAACCTCTGCCGCCTGAGTATGCAAATCCAAGAGCACGGATCAACAGGGCCGGAAAGTGGGTATATAAAGAGAACAAAGGCCCAGAGGCCCGGCCCAAAACTTCAATAACTTAACAAACATGATTCGTTATTAAACATAATTGATTCGGGGGTACTATCTGATAAACTGCCTAGGGGTCCGTAAATCCTATCCCTCAGCCCTGCGGATTAGTAAAAAAATTCAAATGTGCAGTACCTATAAAATTTAAACTGTGCTTTCTTTGCGGTGGACAAACGCGTTACCTATACACTACCGTACGGCTG
The DNA here is from genome assembly GCA_006491805.2 of Dysdera silvatica. Lineage (NCBI taxonomy): Eukaryota > Metazoa > Arthropoda > Arachnida > Araneae > Dysderidae > Dysdera > Dysdera silvatica. Next base: position 220,896,735 of record QLNU02015360.1, read on the forward strand.
CCTATATTGTCAGTACTTAACGTAGCAGTACATCAAAGAAAAGATATCCTTCATTGCTTATCCAGAAAATTTGTATTTAAAAAGCATAATGAATTATTAAAAAAGTGTTTTAAAAAAATATTCATATAACGTGAATCTTCACTCATTTTAAATTTTCAGAGCAGAAAAGAAATGGCAAAATTTACGTCTCTCTATAGCATTGATATTATTGTACGATCCATTTTTTTTTTTTTTTTAAATAATTAAAAGCTTTGGCAGAGGAAAATTGGGAAACTTAAACGTAGGCGCTCTCTTGCTACCCACCCCCTCCCGCCTTCTTCCACTGACGCATTTCGACTGTAATTCGGGCTACCTCAAATTCTCGGAAAAATTGATTCTTTGCCATAGCCCTCTTAAAACGAAAGAGATCGCACAAGTGTTTCATTTTATGCCCTATTCGAATTTCGCTTATTTGAATTTTTAAAGGCCAATTTATAATTGAAATTGACCTGTTAAAACAAAAGAAACTGATGGAAAAGAATTTGGATTCCTTTGCTTCAGAATGATTGAAACTATTTCTTCTATTGTATAATTAGTGATCGCGTTTCTGTTGTTTACCGTTTGTATTCGTTGAAAGCTAATTCTCTGACTGCCGTTTATGGGGTTCTCTCGGCTCAGAATTTCTGATAAATAGCAGCGGCAATCATGTAATTTATTCAATATTTCAAACCATAAATATTGGGTGGTTTTTCCCAATAAAATGTACGTTTTACAATACCTTTAAACCCCTTTCTAAAGGAGTGCAATAGAATAAATTAGGATTTATAATTTTAATCAATAGAAGAGAAGACTCTGCAATACGTCTTTGAAAACGAACACGAAGTTTATGGTACAGACAGAGCAACACAAAATAGATAAAAAGGTCAGAAAACTGCCTTTTTCAAGAGCTAATACGAATGAAAGTAAATCTGTATTATGAAAAGAATGAGAAAAAGAACACAGAAAAAGGGCGAAAGAAAGAGAAACAAAGCAAACATATATTACTCCTAAAATTCTTCACGGTGGTAACAAACAAATTACATAGATTTGAAATAACATCTGATAAACATCACATCTGAAGCTTTTCATATAGACCTGAGTTGCCACAATTTTTTTCAGAAATTTGAGTTTATAGTTTTATTTAATTCAATTAGTGTTAATTTTGGTTTTAACCGTAGGTTTGAAACAATCTAATTACTTCGTTAGTAGATAAGGAAAACATTTTAAATTGCAATTTTCTTGCTATTAGAATGCGACTTTAGCCAGTTGATTGTTATATATAGCCACTCTCTCCTTTACATGTTCTGCATGTACAATTTAAGAACGTTTATATCAAGTGTAATATAATCATGCAAGTGGCTTCTATTGGTTAGCAGTTATTGCGTTTTTTATTTCCATTGACAGATAAAATATAATTCGAGTTACGTTTTAATGTGTATTCAAGGAATTGTAAAATGTCAGTTCTGGAAAAAATGCTAAGACTATAAATAAATTGCAGCTGTTAATTTAACTTGTGATATTTATTTGTTTTCTTAGTGAATCTCAAACTTCAAACTTGGGGAAACCTTTGATTTTTTTAATTTCATTAAGGAATTAACCAAAACCAATTACATCTCACTACTTGTTCAGTAAAAATATTTTTTCCTGTCCAAAACTTCAAAAATGCAGTTAGCGCGAAACTGCAAAACATTGACTCTACTTTCGTTAGGATAAAGCTACGGAAGTAAGAAAGTAATGTGTGATTTTCTTGTACGTATGAAGATGAGGGTGTTTCATTAGAGTAGTGTTTCTTAACCGCCGGGCCGCGGCCCGGTACCGGTCCTGGCATCAATTAAACCGGGCCGCCAGAGCTTATCCTGGAATTTGTCATTTTACTTTTCTTAGCATTTTTCATGAAAAATATTTTAACGTGGAAATATTCTGAGAAGAATAATAGTCACGAATGCGTCGGAAAGCTCAAACTCGGGAAACCTAAATAACGTCTATGCAGAAAATGCCAGTAACCAAGCTGTATATTTTTAAATATGTGAATATTCATGAATGATCGATAATTTTCAGACATCGAAATCTTTTAGCATTTGAGAAAGGGTATAACGCTCATTATGACCTGTCATAAAAAGTGCCTGCAAGCCAATTACAATAATGTGCGGTACATCCTCTAAACGAACTAACATCTGTGTCGCAAATGCCAGTGACTAATCAGAGAGGAAGTGTATATTAATAGGAAGAGTACACTGATAGTCTTCATGAATAATATTCATACTTATGGTAGTTTAATGTATAAACTTTAAACCAATGGAAAAATATTCACGAGTATATTTATTGGGATAAGATCTTCGTCTTATAAAAAAAACTTTTACCATGCTGTGGCCTCATAAAGTTTGAGAAACGACATTAGAACTAGTTATAAGATTTTAATGTTTGTTTGTTTGGCTTTTTTATGGCGCAAGAGCATCTGGGCTATACTGCGCCAAACATGGTAAAATCAAAGACTGTAGTAAAAGCCAGTACTTTTTAAAAATTTTAAAACGTGCGTATGGTCAGCATGGTCATTTAAAATGTCAGACAGTGATGAAGAGTTAAAAGTAAGAGTGCGAGTTTTAAAGACTACTCATAATGGTAGATATCTCATTAATAGCAATACAACCATAGGCGTAGAGTTATATGGGCCCTTGGGGCCCAAGCCCCCCAATAATTTGAAATAAATTGCAATTTTACATATACTGTAATGTATAAATGTACATAAAATGCTGGCCTTAACTCCCCCTAATAATTTTGAACTCTACGCTGATGAATACAACAATCGAATAATTTAAAATTATCGTGTGCTATTAAACCAAAACTTGGAGTTATAAATGAAGCTGAATTTTACACTTCATGACGTTTTATATGACTCTTTTGAGCACGAAATCATTTTTAATTTTTTACGTAGTATTGGCTTTTTAAATCTCATCTGATTTTACTATAACGTTTTGCCTCATTTTATCTCTGATATAATTTTGCCATTTTAGTTTTTTAATTTATCTCTGCATTAAAACCATATGTACGTTCTCATCTTGCTTGGAGCAGAATGACCATTGTTGTCCTTGCATCATAAAAATACAACCAACCAAATGCAGCTGAAAATCTATAACACAAACTTGTCTAAAAATATGCCTATAAAAGTTATGTGTACTATTTTTAAAAAATTTCCAAGCTGCACGTTTGAGAATTGGTAAGGTTCAAACAAACATCTGAACTTGAAAGGCCTATATTTTTAAAGAGTCGTCATCCATTTTGTTTCATTTTTTTTCTCCATTCAGTTCTTTCAAGTTTGTAAAATTAATGAACATATTATGCTGGCTAATTTTCAATTTCAGAGGACAACCTTTCAGCAAAACAATGGTGAATATAACGAAACTATTCACAAGAAATATTTAACTCATAGCAAGCAGATGTGGGAAAGTCTTTGCAATGATTTGGGTGGTTCCAAAGTAAGTATATCAATGTAAGATATTATTACCCTTCACAGGGATAACACAATTGCCAAATAATGGTCAACACAGAAAAGCCTCCGGGGCGAGATTTTTGTGAGTTTTAGTGGTGGGTAATAATATCTTACATCCTCATATACGGAGAAAAATGCGTTTGTTCTTGTCCTCGTTCGTCTAGTAGGTCAAGACACCAAGGGCTCAATGCGTTGACCCTGGTTCGAATCCAGGATGAGGACGGCGCCTCTTTTTCTCCAAATATAAAAAAAGCTCTAGTTTGAGCTAAATATACGTGGGTGGCAAAAATTATTGTATAAGTATATAAATATCGATTTTAAGATCCAGTGCTATTGAAATTTAAATTGAGTTTTTAACTTCAATCTATAGTCGACATCTAGGAATAATACAGTTAAAATTTAGTAAAATAATCAAATTACCCAGCTGTCCATAAGTGCGTATTTATACATACACACACATATATACAAAAATTAATTCTTTCTTCGTATTTTAGAGACATTTCTTACAGATGTCGAATAATACATTATAAAATTCTTGATTTTATCATATCAAAATAATTCCATGGTATTTTGTAACAACTACATCAAAGTAGCACTTAAAAGTTAATATATCAATTTTTCTGTATATAGATAGATAGATGTTATAACTTTTATCTCCTCAACACCCCTGTGCGATACAAAACATATCAGCGAATTATATTATTTGAATTATGCTGTTTCCCTAGTGAAGTTGGAGATAAATACTTTAAGAAAATTCTAATACCTTTTTTTTCATCGAGATATAAAGCAGTAATGAAGTTCTCTAATTAGAGAAAACAAAATAAAATATAAATCTGAAAACCAGTTATAAATTTTGTTTACTTTTCTGCAAAAAAAATCCTTAAAATCGAATAGTTTTCACATGCTTCATTATATCTACTACATTCAAAGGTGGCTTTTATCAAAATCACAAATTAAGAGCACTCCGGAACGTCAATATAATTATTATTATACTGTATATATCATTATTAAATAAATAAACTTTTAAAGTACCATTTACGAAAGAGCAGCCTTTTATTATACCATTATTAGTAATTGAACATTGTAAGGCTCTTGAAATTCCATTTCTTTACTCAGAATACGATGTTTCTCTATCAGTTTATTTCCCTTTACGCAATTCTAAATTCACAATTCATCAATTGTAACTTTGTAACTACAATTTCAGAAAATTCTATATGTTTTGTTTTTATACAGGAAGGAAAAGTTCATTTTCTGGATCTCGTCAATTTTTTGTATGAACTTACTAGCAGAACTCGCCATTTTGATGAACTACCAGACTTCCTACAAAATTTGGCTATCGAAGTTTTCCATATGATCGACCGGAAAGGTATAAGATGCTTTTATTATTTGCAAAACACCAAGCCTTCATATTAAAATCATATTAAAAATTTGCATAAAATGTAGTAATATATATAATGTAATAAAATAATAATGTCGGTGAAAAAAATTTTTAATTTCACGAAACGAAATTTCACAGAATTTAAAAACAAAATACAAGAAAGAATATAAGAAACAAGATCGCAGGATTATTAAAAGTTATCAATTTTTTTCAACGTCCGTACACGCAAATGCAAATATACAGATTATGAATTCACCTTAGACAATCAAACGTTTCCAGCAATGCTATTACAGACCTTTATACTTATCGATCTATAACGAAATGCATTTCTCCAAGAGTAAGAAAAGTACAATTGCTGTTATACGAAAAAAAAGTAATTACGAAATTTTTAAACTTTTATTTTCTTATTTCTGTTTGGCAATTGTCATTCCTTTTATTCTTAATGTTAAAAGGAAGAAATTTTCAGAAAACCTGCATTTTAAACGCTCTAAGAAGCTTACGCAACCCCAAAATAACCAAACATTATCCTTTTGCAACTTAATATGATTCTTAAATCTCTCAGTGATCATCTAAATATATTGCATTTTATTCGAAAACAAATTAAATTCAAATAATTTATTAGGAATGAAAGTGACAAATTAACTAAAGCACATTTTTATTTACATTTTTCTTCATTGAGGTGACCTTATCTGGGATAAAGATGAGTATCGAGTTGGATCAGTTGTATGGTGCTATGTTACCGAATTGAGAGAAATCGACAAGGCTTTTGAATCCATGCTCAGCGTAAGTTTTTAATCGTTTTCATCTATAATGGAATATTTGAGAATAAAACATCTTGCATTCTGTCGCTTTCATATTAATTTCTTTTCTCATCCTTATCATTATATATTGAAAGGACATAAATTATGGAATATCTAATAATGCCATCTTTCGCATAGAATAGGTGCACCTTTACATAGGCGTAGGCAGAAAGTTCATAGGGGGGAGGTTATAAATTCAATGAGGTGGGGTTACAGAGCTACAACTCATATATTCCTATGTTAAATATACAAAATTTCATTGCGATGGGGGTTACAACCCCCTGGCTACGATTATGCACCTTTATAATAAGTCATTGTCCATTGTTTCACGTAAATGCTCCATAGGCATTACCTCCAATGCTTACTGGACGTTTTTCCATAAAATTCCATTATATTTCTGGGTGGAGAATCCAAAGCCTGAACGAATTTTCCCCAGTATTCCAAAGATTGTCTACAATAATAAGTTTCATGACTGCTAAACACTGTGTGAAAAGCTAGGTGGAAAAGTTTGCAGAATGATCTTTTAACTATGTTCTAGTCACCACGACTCTATGTGTGGATGATGGATTGTCCTTCTGGGAACATCCATTGTCCTGTGAGTGCGTGATGACTACAAAGAGAAACAGATAGTCTTCAAGCAGTCACACGTTCCCTGGATTTGTTCAGAGATGCGTCTAGAGGTACTAAAGATCTCAAATATTGGCGTACGCAGGGGGTGTTGATGGGGGTTGTAACCCCCCATTGCAATGAAATTTTGTATATTTAACATAGGAATATGTGAGTTGCAGCTCTATAACCTCCATTACGAACTTTCTGCGTACGTTTATGGTCTCAACGTATACTAATTGAACATACGTCTGATTATTACTGAACGTCCACCCACCTGAACAGTTTCTTGTTGACATGACGGGCCCATAGCATCATTGGGTTGTTTATTTTGTTTTACGGCGTAAATACAACTGATGTCATGCGGTGCCGGGACCGACAGTTTTACGAGGAGTCCGAACCTCTGTTTTCTAGAGGACCAAACCCCGAATTACTGTGGGCAGCCTAAACGGAACGCACTTTGCAGTACCATATAACTTTCTTGGCTTCCTGTCAGATACGCACCCACGCCAGGGCCGTAGCTGGACTCTTTTTACAGAGGGACTCTGAAAGCTGCAAAGGGGTTTGGAATTAATTAATGTACTGTGTGTGTGTGATGTATTTTATTAATATACTTGATGGTACTAAGTAGCTGAGCAGGCTAATATATTTAACATTAATAACTAAATTTCTTAACATAAAGTACCATTACCATGTACATTTTTAAACAAAACAAAATGTTTAAAACCAAATTCGGCGATAATTTATTTGGGAAAATGTATTTCTCAGGTGGGGTTGATTACGTTCCTAGGGGGAGGGGTTGAGGCCCCTGCTGCCAGCTTGGCAACGTCCTGAACCATCTATTCGCTCAAAGTAACCCGAAGCCAAACTCACATCAGACCATTCGCCTATCTCCAATCATTTACAGTCTAGTGCTGATGACCTTTTGCCCAATTAAGGTGTAGAATCCAGTGAGATGGTGTTAGCAAGTAGGTTCCTACAATTTATTGCAACTACTGACTGCCTCATGGTCTTAATGGACATTTCTGACATATTCCTCGTTGAAGATGACAATGCTTTACTCCACCATTGTTCTCCTGTTACCTAAAATAATGCGTAACAAGAATCAAAGGCCAAATTCATCCACAGGCTTTATTCGTTCATAGCGCTTTCTACTCTAAACTTTCATTCTGAAAACGACATATTCCTGATATACACATGACCTACCAAATGAGGATGATGTGAGTTTTGACATCTCCTTTGTAGAGTGAGCCATGCGTTTAGTTGAACACTCACTATCTCTTTCAGTCTTTGTCAACTCACGACGTATGGTTCGTTCACGAAAAGTAGTCCGATGGTACCGTTAGAAATAACGGGAGTTGACATCACAAACGGCCTAGCCGATTACAGCAGAGGGGAGGACGTCATTTCAGAACCAGTTTTTGGTGCAGAAAATCATTCGTTAAAAACCAGTTCTGAAATGACGTCCTCCCCTCTGCTGTAATCGGCTAGGCCGTTTGTGATGTTAGCTCCCGTTATTTCTAACGGTACCATCGGACTACTTTTCGTGAACGAACTGTATATCTACAGTGACAGCAACTTACCATTTGCACGAAGGCCAGGATCTATCTATACACCTACCGATCTGTGGGCTCCTCCCTAGCGAGAGGTGATATCAACTAAAACTTCTAAAGTTGAGATACTTCCCTAAAACTAACTATCCCAACATATTTCTGTCCATTCGATGAAGTTGTTATTAGATTGTATATGGGGTCATTACACGTCAAGCGGTACAATTTTAAAAACCACCCATGCTGGACCCTCTCCGAATTTCCTGAAATTTTAAAAAGTTGTAGACAAGTCCAAGAAATGAACATGTGCAAATTTCTAGTACGGAGTATTAAATAACAGGGGAAATATGGCCACAAGAAGAGAAGACATTTTCACGTTTTCAGAATGACATTTTCTGATTCACAGAATGAAGCTAAAGTGGAATGCTTATTTTCTGATCAACAGCGACTTTGGCTGTCAAGTTATTGGCACCGAAACTTTGAATATTCACTTGGTGTTCGGCTCTGCTTTTGGAGGGGTTCTTCAAAAACGTGGCCATATCTCCCTCGTTATTTAATATTATGCACTAGAAATTTGTACATATTCATTTTTTGGACTTACCTACAACCTGTTAAAATTTCAGAAAATTCGCAGAGGATCGAGCGTGAACCCCCGAATCACTTGGCATGGAATGACCCTGTAGTTAAGTCTGAATTTTATTTTAATTATTTCGTAAAAGAAAATACAATAATATATTATTTGAAATTTAACACAATTATCAATCATCTACCCCATTCGCATGCGATGTATACACAGGTTCTCATATTTTCTATGACCCAACAAAAAATTATATTTCTATACAAAACATTTTTTTTTAGAGCGAGGACAGAAAGAAAGGGGGTATTAGCATTGACAGATTCAAAGAACTTGTGACTGAATTCTTCACTTCCATGGATGCCAACACTCCAAGCAGAAATATTTTTGGCCCATTGGATCCTAACGCAGCTGATGAAATTCTCTCCCGAGCGGCACCAAGCCCTTAACAACCCTGAATTCCCAAGATACTGACAATGTCATCTCAAAAATTTGCTATTTTAGGCAGATTAGCACTTCAACTTATGCTGATGCAAAAGCAAGTGTCAATGAAGCATACACATAGCCGCTGTCACACATGGATTGCACGAAATATATCACAATAACAATAATTACACGTAGCATTTCAAGTCAGTAGTTTTAACAATCTGACAGAAAATCTTAGTAATGTTAAATTTTATAATTTAGTATGCTTTTCGAATAAGTACGATGTTAGATTTAGACTTCAATGTTAGTATGCAGGTGTTTTCAAATACTTTCTTTTCCTCTAAAGGAATTGGTGTAAGTTTATTACCACTTCTCTAGTGTGGCTTAAACTTTCGTTATAAAGCAAAATTTAATTAAGTTCGATAGATATAGATGATATTAATTGATTTTTGTATAACTAGACTTTTGCTACCACTTACCAATATGCTGTTTTGCTCTTTCTACTGAAAAAAGGTATTATTTGTATACTTTAGTTTTAATAAAATGTTTTATATATGACATGTTTCCTAATTATTCTGTATGCACATTCACGAAGCGCGTCCACTAAAAATACCTCACTATTTAATGGAATAAGTCAAATAGTGATACAATGAGCAAAGCTGATAAATAAAAATAAAAACATAAATTATCTCAGTTTAATTTTAAAAATTAAACTGTGGTAATTTATGTTTTTATTTTTATTTAATGGAATACTTGAACGCGCACCATATGTGTGTGT
>QLNU02015360.1:220914416-220925177 GCA_006491805.2 Dysdera silvatica
TGGGCCAACCATGAAAAATGTCGTTGGGCCAACCATGAAAAAATGTCGTTGATTCAACGATGGCCCAACCATAGAAAATGTCGTTGGCCCAACCATGAAAAATGTCGTTGAGCCAACCATAAAAAAATGTCGTTGATCCAACGATGGCCCAACCATAAAAAATATCATTGGCAAACCATGAAAAAATGCCATTGCTCCATTGATGTTCCAACCACGAAAATTGTTGTTGGGCCAACCATAAAAAAAATGTCATTGAGCCAACGATGGCCCAATCATGAAAATTGCCGTTGAACCAACCATGAGAAAGTGTAGTTAATCCAACGATGGCCCAACCATGAAAAAATGTCGTTGCGCCAATCGCATAGACGAGCAAGACGAATGTCTAGGACCCGCTTTCTTTGAGGGGCCCGGCGCGGCAGTTGAGGTACTAGACCAAAAAACAGGGGGTGGAAACAAATTCCTTCCTATGTGCACGGGCGCCGTTGGTGGCGGGGTACCCCCGCACCTGATCGTAGTGCCGGATTTACGTATAAACTCAATAGGCCCGTGACTGGGGCTCCACCATTTTGGGGACCTCATAGAAACGATACCTGATTTAACCATATCCTCTATTTAACGATTGCTTTTATTGGTCTGGATTCAGTAACATAGAGTCCAGTTTATATATTCGCGATTTAACGTTTATTTCATCGATTTAACAATAATTTTTCTTCATTAACCTGTAGCTGTAAGTAGAATTTCAGTTACAAAATCAACTGTTATCAGAAAATCAACTTCAATTGAGTGAAATTAATTGAAGTTGCTTTTTTTTTTATTCATTTGAAAAAATCGAAAAGGCAATGTTAAATGCCAACTCCCAAGAAAAATCAAAACAAACGTCAAATCAAAGATTTCTTATTAAAGTAGTAATTAAGTACGTACTTATGTCTTACGTTTATTAAAATTAAAATGTATTCTTCACAACGCTGGTAAGCATTTTTATGCTTTGCTTTTTCAATAATTTCTTATTTCAGTTCTGATCAATATCACATCCATGATTTTTGATGGGGAGAGAGTCCAAAATGTAAAAAATATTGTTATTCTGTTTAATGTCACAGTTGCTACTTTTAACGCACTTCACATGCACATTTTCAGCCCTTTCCCGATTTAACGATTATTTTCACTAGTCCCGTGGAAATCGAGGTAGACTGAATTTGCACATCCATAATTGGATTATCTTCACTTTCATGTAGAGAAAAATTAAGGGCGGTGCAATCGGTGCCGTCGTACTGTGACGTCAATTCTAATTAATAATTAATAAAACTAATAAATAATTATCTTAATTAATTAGGATATTATCGTTTAATATTAATATATAATAATTAACTCGCACTTATTCGATTAATTCGTAACTTACGATTGCACTTTTTGCTTACGATCGTATCGAATAACGACGTTTTGGCATTTCTTATATCACCCCCTAAGGAAACAAACAGAGTCCGTGCGCATGCGTAGCTTATCAATACGTTTTCTGATAGGGTGCTGAAACTATCCCTAGCCGCTTGTGAGGCAAAGCAGAAATAAACCGTCGCACCGATCGTCCCAATAACGTCACAACCACTACAAGGCAAAGTAAACTTTCCCACTCGGATGTACCTACCTTCTCTCTATTCCAGCTATCTTGTATCCGATATATTAAAAAAAGAATTCGAACTCTCAGCAAATCAGTTGTTAATTTTTTTGGCAGCTAAACAAACCGATTATTAAAATTTTTGCGCCCACTGCCTTTTACCCAACCACTTTAATAAAATTCCGCAAATTGTAAGTGAGCAGGGGAATTAGATAATTGGGAAGGATGGCCGCCGGAGGCGGCGCTGTAATCCCAGAAAATTCCGCAAAAAATCGGCTTTCGTTATCTGTAACCACTCATATATAAGCGGGGATTTCATCCTTAACCGTAACCTGTAGAAGCATCGCGTTATTGAAACTAATTTCCTTGATTTCTATTGTTTTGTGCCACTGTATGTTTAGATTCATCATAAAATCGTTTCTTCTTTTTCTTTTGTAATCATCTTAAAATCAGTTCCATTGAAATAAAAAAAAAAATCTTTTAATTGTATTTTCTGTTACCTTTTCTCATTTTTGCTTTTGTGTTTAGATTTGCCGGTTAGAACATCCAAATACATTGGCTTACGATGAGTGATCAAGAGGTTAGTTGTCGTTTTCTATACTTTACGCTATTCTTTCTCTAAAGATCTAGATGGGGATCCGTAAGAAATTTTACATTAAATAACATTCTAAGAAAACAGCAACTTGTTATAGCGGAAGTTAACGTATTGTCGCTCCGAAGTGGATTTGGTAAAATTTTATGCCTAGGATATGTAAGCATACATTTTCCCTTTCTACACGCTTAAAAATGGAAGTCGTTTTGTGTGTGGGCTTACCCTTTCTTGGTTGTAGATGTATGTTTTATTCGATTTCTTTTTATAGAGATTGTATGTAGATGCTGCACTTATTTTTGATATGCAAAGCCGTGCATAAGGTGGGCTTATAGAGTAAACCCCGGTGGTACTCCCTTTCAATTTTCAGCAAAAAACCTTTCTTGCAAAAAGAAAGTCCTGTGTACAGGCCTGTTATGTAAGCAAATGTCCAAAAAAAAAATGCCAACCATTGATCTTGAGCATTTTATCAGAAGAAAGAGAAAAAACTGTGCCAACCTGCTTTACCAGATATTAAATTTTAAGAATTTTTCGATTGTGCGAAACAGTTCTTTGCAGTGATTAGTTGCCTTTTGGATATTGAGCTTGGTGGTAAAAATATTAATTTTGTGTGCATATTTTCAAAATTCATTTCCTATTTTTATGTGTATATTTTTTTTTTTTTATTTCTTGTGAGTGCAATTTGGTTGTAAATAGTGTTGGTGTAAGTTTATAAAAATAGATGTAGTTTTTCCCTGTCGAGGGAGATATAGGCATAGTTTAGTTTTGGGGCTTTTTTTTTTTTCTCATAATCAGTGTTATTGCTGCCATTTTGCATATTTAACTTTCTCGTGGCTCATTAAAAGCCAAAGAGCAACTTTTCTGATTCTACAATAGTATACACGGCGCTTGTACAGAATTCGTCCCACAGTGATTTTTAGTTTGAAGTGTTTCCAACATGCTTGGCATCAGTGTCCTGACTTGCTGCCATGTTTACGTCATGTTACAAGGCCCTCCTCCTTTCTCCTTTATGCCTGTTTTTTGTCTCCTCCCCTGCACTCTTCCTGCTTCTCCCCTTTGCTCATCCTCCTCTCTTCTATCTACTTCATTCAGCAGACTTAAAAGGGATACTAACCTGCATTGATTTTCTTGGTCAGACGTTTGTGGCTGGAATACTGTTTTTATGGCACTCCTTGTCACCTTGTATATCCACAAAGAAGTTACAACACCTCAATCATATTTAAGTTGCTTTCACCGAACCTAGCTCTATTATGCGCATTTTCGTACCTATGCCGCCAGTGAAAGGCATCCACGTTAGGCCTAGCGCAGTGGTTCCCAACTGGTGGTCCACGAAGGAATCCCAAGTAGTCCGCAAGATGGGTCACTATTTAAAAAAAAATAATTAAAAAACTTAAAAAAAATTATTAAATATAAAAATGAAATTGATTGCATATTTGTAGTATTTTACAATCTGACGGAACTTCAGCAAACGGTTCATATTAAAAGTAATTCGTCTTAAGCGTGTTCGTCTTAACGAGGTTTGACTGCATTATTAGATTTTATTATTTCTTTTTCTGTTTATTTATTTATTTTTACTAAAGAACGATTGTACAAACACATTTTCCCCAAAAAAGACCCAGTTCCCTTTTTTATTAAGGTCTTGAAGCCAACTCGTAAGAATTTTTCAAAGTGATCCGCGAGTCCAATTGAAGTGGAAAAATGGTCCATGGCTTTGAATTGGGAACCACTGGCCTAGCGCCTTCTTGGAAGACAACGTGCGTGTAATGTTCCATCTGACGTCACAACCCCACCCACCCCGACTTTTCGATAACTGCATGGTTCATCACTCGCTTTTTACTCCTCCTGAAATTGCTCCAAAATTTCATTAGGTAGGCTTGTGATATGCATCATACTCCTTCCAGCATCATTCAACGTTATTTCCTGTTCACATCGCAGTTCTGTAGATTGTATTTTGTTTATTGTAGGGAATCGTACTATGTCAGAACGATTGACCTTGTGGGGTTTTTTTTTTTAAGGGGATTCTAATAAATGTTTTTATGTTGTGATTCCCTATAGAAGTGCACAGAGGTTTTGATGAGTGAGAGAGCTGCACATGTTTTGTCGATTGCATTTGGGAAGATCAATATTACATGCTCTGATTAGTTGCTTTCAACCTGATCTATAGGGGTGTGGCTTAAAGCGATGTTAAGATTTATGGGTATATATTAATTCAACTATTGAGACCTAACTCAGAGTCTATCTGGACCGGAATGAACCAAATTTTAAAAAACATTGTTGATGCTAAATTGATAAAGTATAGATTTTTTTGATGGAAAACAAAAATTGGAGGGATAACACATGTTGGGAAGAAGGTAATTTTGACTGGTTTTCAAAACAAAATGGCGTCATTAAAAGAGAACAAAGGGCAAATTAGAAATTGTAAAAAGTTATTTAAACGAAACCTTTCAAGCAATTTGAGTCAACAGTTTAAAATTAAATGAAAGTTGATGTTATATACATCGGTCTACACCCTTGGCTCATTTCGATTCTGGCATTGAACTTAGGCAAAGTACCCTCCTCAATCAAACCAGTAACCTTGGAAGAAACGAAATTGAAAGGAAATGTGGAGGGAGAACAATCATTAAACACAAAATCAAGCCTTTTGAGGAAATGTCATAAATGCACTAAAACTGCCTCGGAAGTGGGTTAAACTGCACGATTCGTCACACACCTTCTATCTTTTGAATTGTTTGCAGTATTGCCAAAATCTATTGGAAACGGGTGAAGTCACTTTCAGCCATGTTGGAAATGTCGGTGGTGGTTTTTTGGGTTAGTATTTACTTTTTGCAAAATTCATACTTAAAAACAAATTATTTTTAACTGCATCGGAGAAGGGTTATTGAAGGGGAGATCCCTCTCCTTATGACATCCTCACTGTCCATTTGGATAGTCTTCGAGTACTTCTGAATTAGTATGATGTTGAATCGACAAAAACCTGTAACTTTTTTATTAAAAATGAATTACAAAAGTACTTCTGACATAATTTTGCTACAATGTAAAAAAATACGGCATTGAGAAACGCGAAGCATGTGAAAATGACGTTACAAGTAAGTATGACATCACAAGCTGATCTACTGCAATTTTTGAGAAATTTCAGGAGAGAGAGAAGGCGTGTGACAGACTGCAGTTAAACCCAGAAAGCAATGACATGAGAAACCAGGTAATACAGCTCAGAGAAAGACACAGCTAGAATTTGGTTGATTTGGCAAACAGTCTTGCATCTAAGCCAAAACCTTTTATTTTTCAAATGAAACAAAAGCAGAATAATACTTGTTTAATACTTTTGCTGTACCATAAATTTTGCCTAACATGTAACCTCCTTCAATTTGAATTGCACCAGACACCACCATTCTAGTCAATTGAAAAGCTTAATTGTATTCAACTTCATTTGTGCACAAATGGGCATCTGACATTAGATACAAATATCCAATGCATCACTTTCTAACTTCTTTCTCCCCTCTATTTTTTAAGACACAAAAAATGTGAGCCTACTTGATGGACTGGAGATGCTATGAGAACACATAGAATGGTAAGAAAATTAATGACTAATGAATGCTCACATAAAATAACATGATTTTTTTTTTGAAGGAAAAAAAATTCACAGTAATTTAAAATTAAATAAAAAGCATAATTTGTGTTGTGAAAACAAATTATGATTAACAAATATGTCACATGACAATAGGGAGGATAAGCAAAGGAGTCATGGAGGGTGGAAGCAAAACCAAGGGGAGGGAGAATAACAATAAAAACGAAGATAGACTAATTGTAGCTGAGCAAACAAAAGCACGAAAAATTACGTTACAAATTTGGAATATTGCTCGAGAATAAGTATGTCGGCAATTCAATTTGACGGATCATTGGTAACATCAATGTATAGTTCTCAAAAATAGGGGGGGGGCGTGACAAGCATATTTTATGTACGTTTATACATTACTATATATGTAAAATCGCAATTTATTTAAGATTATTTGGTGCAGGGCTCAGGGCCCCCACAGGCCCATATAACTCCTATGATTTGTAATACTGCATTTTAACCATACATCATTCGTTATATTTTTCAGTTTATTATTGCAACTTGAAAGTCAACACAATTCCTCTATGTTAAATTATAAAAAATTATCATTACATAAAAATAGGCTACTTTGGCTCATTATTGGCATTTTTTTAATTAGCATTGGAAAAAATAATAGAGACTGCTGTGTTAAGTTGAATTTATTTCCAAAAGTTCTCTTTCTGCCAAATCAAGCAAGGTTGCTCCAATACTCAACTTCATCAATATATTCAGGTAATAAGCAAAGGATCCTAAGCACTTTTATATATTTTAATACAAGATAGTAGTAACATACCTTTTTAGAAAAATCAATAGATCGAGTTGACAGTGAATGTGGAATTTTTATTACTTGTATAAGATTTCGCGTAATGTAATGAGAATGGCATCTCATTTGTTTTATATGAAAGTAGATTGCCAATAATCAATGCAGAAGTATATAACTATGCTGGTATGCAATTTTTAATTATCTTACTTAAAAATACTTCCATGTGTAACAATTCAAGTATCAAATTTCACATAAAATGTTTATAAATCCATGGGCCCTGTGGTGGTGCAGTTGTAATGTGTTTGCCTAGCATGCGGTTATTCCGAGTTTGACTCCCAACCATGCCCTACACATAAAAGTAAAAAAACAGCGGTTACTGACCAGCTCTCACTGTAGTCAGGGAGTTGGTTCCCCAGGCCTTAAAAGGGTTGAATTCCCTTTGAAAGTGTAAGTCCCGGTGCGGCATGACTCGTTTTGTCCTTGCACTATCCTTTAATTCAAAGAATTTAATTTTTTTGCTAGAAGCTGTTAACAAAAAACGTCGTTGCTTGTGGAGCATTTTTAAGCTTGTGCCCATAGCGGGTTTATTTTATGATAGAAAGAGAAAACATACCTGATTAACCTTTAGCTTACGGGACTGGAAAAAAGAAATTTGTTGTTCCGTACAGGGAAATGTTTCTTCCCCTCCCCCCTTACAAATAAACCTAAGTGGCACCTAAGAGCTTCGCTATATGAGGTCAGGAAGGAAGTAGCTGCGCTTAAGTACAAATAAATAACGCCAGATAACTTTAGTCATGTATTGTACGTTAGTGAAAGATAAACATACTGATAATGTAATAGCAGGTTAACTTTCATACAAAGCGGTGGAGAAGAGAGAGGGAGGAAAAAGGTCCTATTTGTACAATAAGCCTTTATTTCGTAACCCGTTTCATTACCACTCACGATCAAACCATTTGTACTACTAAACTGGTCAATGACTGGGGAAGAACACAAAAGGGGGAAAATCGCTAGAATATGCTTATCATCCCAGTCCTATTCTTTTGGAAGGTAAATCTGCTAGGATATACCCCACCCATAAGCGAAAGGTTAACGAGTTTAATCAAAAATTGGAGCTTTTAAAATCAAACTTAGTATTACTATACTTGTCTTTATGAATAAAGTAATGATACTGTGTTATAAGAATGGATGCTGTACATAATTTATACAAACTTAGAAATATGTAATTTAACAACATAGATAAAAAAAAATTTAAAAATCTCAGGAGTGCAGGCATCCCAGTGACGTTTCAAGGTTATTTGACAATTACCTTTATTTCATAATTTGTATAAGGTAACTGCATGTGTGATTTTAATCCATATAGTCCTATTTTTCTTATATTTATAAAGCATAGTGATCAGCTTCATGAGTATAGTCCTGGTCTTCGATCTGGTGAAATAACTGCTGCTATAGAATGCTCACCTTCCCGTAGTACACGAGAAAATCGATTAAGGTCTCATAGCCACTCCAGATCTCGTAGCCGTTCCAGATCACGTTCATTCACTCATCCGTATTCACATTCTAGGTAGCTATGGATCTCTTCTTTTTTTTTTAAATATGTATGCCGTATAATACTTATAAAGTCATGCCACTCGCTTAGGAAAGATGAGTAAATGGTGTTTGGATCATCTTTTAGGTTGATGTGAGACTAGAAGGTTATATATTAATACAAAAAGTACATAAGTAAATTATGAAAACTTTAATGGCTGAAGTTAATGAGTCAATAATAATTTTAGTTCAGTGAGAAATGTGTGCTTGTTTAATTTTGCACAATTGGTCATTACGGGGTCGAGTAACAGACAAACACGCCCGTAATTCTTGACCAAGAGAAAGAAGCCTTCCCAGTTTCTTATTTTTAATGTTTGTCATTGCAGAAAATCCCCGTTAACCGAAGTTGGTTGTAGAAAACTGAAGTAGTATAGATCTTCTGATATGACTGTAAACTTTTCTTTTTTTTTTGGTCAAAATCCAGACACTAGTGGATCCAGTGAGGGGCAGAGGAGGCTATCCCCCCGGGGGGTTAAGTAGGAAAAAATTAAAGACGATGAAGAATATTTTATATGTTGTTTGTTACAACTGTAATAAATAAAAGTCTTACACCAAAGTCTCCAAATCTTGGAGAAATGCGATCAAGACGTTTTTCCACGAATCTATAAGCTACTTGCCTTTCAAACTACGTTTTCAGTAAGGGTTACTTCAGCAAAACGTAGTTTTTTATCCTTGAAGCGCCGTCAAACTTGGCTTCGAACGCGGATGACAGAAGAGACTTTTAATACACACCCACAGAGACATTCATATTGATGTAAATAAAGTGATTGACAAATTTTCAAAGAAACCAAGATGGCTCGACTTTGCACTATAAACTTCAAATTTTTTAAAAAGTTGCTTGTTATAAAAAAAGTAAAATAATTACGATGTTTTTGTAGTTTAAATTTAAACTTGTTCTATTAATTACATTGTAAATTATCGTTTTTGGTTATTGTATATGTCTCCTTTACTAGCTTATCCTTCTGTCATACTTGACTATAATCTACCCTAAACCATATAGTTTAATTAAAGAAAAGCCCAGCTTTAATTCATTGTCGTAAATTAAATATTTTGGTGAGTATAAAGCAGGGTTGTCCAACCTTTTTGGGTAGCGGGCCGCTTAAAGAATTTTCAAAGATCTCACGAGCCAACGGTTCCTTAAATAAAATAAAAAATGGCAAACTTAACAGCCTCCCTTTAGAGTTTTTTCCAGTTATTTGTTTGTGCACTTGCGATATAGAAAGGGGTTCACCTATACTGTTCCTACTGTTGTTCTTTATTTCTGAAGAAAAAAATCTAAAATTTTTGTTTGTGAATTTTTTTTATTTCAAACAGTTGTAGGCAAGCCAGATAGTGGCCTGCGTGCCATATGTTGGACAACCCTGATATAAAGGAAGGCTAGTAATATAACAACATTTACCTAAACTATTTAATAGTCCAAAACTAAAAATTTTCCTGGTGAGGGCCCCGAAACCTCCCCTCCGTAATAACATTATGGATCCGTCCTTGATTCCCTAATTTTCAGCTGAAGGGTTCAATCGACCTGAAGTTCTACCAAACCTGCCTTTTTTTTTTAATCATAAATGTTGGGTGTCTGCAATAGTCACAGCAAAGAGATTGTGAACATAATCGCAATCATTGACATTTAGGGAAGGAAGGTAATGATGTAATTTGTCCTCCAAAACTGAAAAATGTTCTGAGATCAAATAAGAAGAACTCTCTTGATCAGTTTCAACTGTGAACTTAAACATTTCCCGGTCATTCTTTGTAGCTTTAGCCTTCCATATTTTGATTTTTCCCATGAACCCATTCAGTTTATCAGATGATGTAAACAGAATTTCCTCCTTCCCCTGCATACTCACATTAAGGCTGCTTAAATATTCAAAACTGTCAGTCAGATATGCAAATTGTGCATACCATGTCTCGTCTTTAAACATGGCGGAAAACTCTGGTTTCTCTGTAGCAAAAATATCCAATAACTCGTTCTTAAGTTCATGAAATCTGCAGAGTGCCTTGCCGTTAGACATCCATCGAATTTCAGTGTGAAGGATCAGCGTTTCGTAGAGAGCTCCTAGTTCCCGACACATGATTTTGAGAAGTCTAGTTTTAATGTAGTTAACTGTAGCAATAACTGAGTCCGTTATGTCTTTTAGAGCTGTAGGAATCATTTTAGGTACCAAAGCTTCTCTGTATAAGAAACAATGAATGTACCCAATATCCGGAGAATCTTGCTTTGGTCTTGAAATAAAACCTTTAATTCGACCAGTCACTTCTGGTGCAGCATCACTGCACACTTAAATTGAATTTCCCTAACATAGTTTATTTTCATCCAACCTGACAGTTGTACTTATATAGATCAGTAGTTGGCATTTTTGGCTTATATCTATCGACTCATCCAGTTGAAGTGAAAATTTTTACCATCTAGTTTTTCGAATATTTGTTTCTGGATGTTAGAGGACATGTCTCCTATGCAACGAAAGATCGTATCATTCGCCAAAGACACATTCAATATCTCCCTCTTGGCAGCACTCTCCTAACACAGATTTAACTATCTCTTTACAAGCAAGTAAGATAGAAGTTTCTCCTATTGTGTGTGGCTGCATGCTCCTGCTAATTATTTCAGCCAACTTGCAACTCGCTACTTG